>JANVCC010000276.1:1303135-1468287 GCA_025345505.1 Todiramphus chloris collaris | reverse complement strand
AGATATAGATATAGATATAGATATAGATATAGATATAGATATAGATAGATATAGATATCTGCCGCAGCAAATTGTTTTTCCTCTCCAGCTCAGGTTGAAAAGTGACTTAAATCCTGTTTCACCTGAAAAGCATTTGAAACTACCTGGTTGTCCATTTGAAATTAACAAAAGAAATGGAACTATGAGCAGGCAGAGAGAGCCATGTTCATCTACAGTTTGCAACAAGAGAAGCTGGCAAAGAGCACTGGAGTAAAAATCATGCCCCAGAATGATGCTGTTGATGGAAGGGTTCGTCAAACTTCTCTCGAACCAGCACTATCAGGCAGTGACACCCCAAATGCAAACCCTTCCCATGCATAAGAATGGCATAACAGAGTCACTGGCGTGGATGAATTGAGTCAAAGTGTCTTGTTAGGCAGGCAGCTGGGTGGGCTCCTAGGTAGTTAATGGCAAGATTAAAGCCTTAAACCACTCCCAGCCCCACAGAAATATTACAGAGAGGAAAATAAAAATAAAATTCAGGGGATAAACATGGACAGAAGCATAATTTGTGTGTGCACTAAGTTGCAATTTTTTTTCTTATTTTATTTAACTACTGCAATTTTCCTTCTCTCTTCTGTACACTTCAAGAGACAGATTGGACATAAAAATGAGTTTGCAAGAGGATTCAAGTTCTGCCTTGGTTGCATGGCAGCTGTCCTGAGCTGATGCTTCATCATGAAGTTCTTATTTTGCACTTTTAGCAAAGCATTAATTATCTTTCTAAATTCTGTTTCCTACCTCTCCTTCTTTCTCTCTTAATACAGTATTTTAGCTCTAAACCAGCAGAAAAACAGCTACAGTCCCATCTAGCTTCAGAGACCTACACTTCATTGTGAGCCCACCTTATCAAGAGTCACAGCTTCCAACTACATTACTCTCCTGTATTTATTTTTTTTTTTATTTGTATCATTCCAACACATGCCAACCTCTACCACATAAAATGCTTGGCTCAGAGGAACAGACATATACAGCTGCACTGTAATTGTATAAAAAAAGCACACTAATAACTCTTCAGTGCATTCAAAAACTCTGCTCATTGCAGGAGTCTGGGCAGATTGGCACATGGTGCATAGGCGTAGATTACACAGTGCTTAATGACTAAAACTGGAGTGCTATATAGCCCAAATACACTCACTTTAAATTCAAGAGAATGAGGCTTTTTTCTTCTTCCCAACAAGTGAATTTTAACCAAACATCACTTGAATATTTGTGGAAAGCCAAATGTGCAGTATGTAAACACAGAGGACCGTAATGGGAACCTAAGTCTGAGAGACAGATTCTTCTAGCAAGAGGGAAGAAACTCCCTATGGGAGAAAGGGCCAATCAAAACAGCTAAGATTTCTAATGCCAATTGCTCATGCATGAGTTACCGATCAATTGTGACTTGTAGAAATTATTTAGCCAGTGGTTTTGAATAGTGAGTCCATTTTGAGGAAATTGTGAACTGCTCCTTGGGACTTCAAGAACAGAAAAAGGAATAAAATGCATGGAAAAAAAAATGTTTCTTTCAAATTATGCACCTAAGTGTCTTCCTATGTGCAGTTTGAAGATATCTCTTGAATGTTAAATCTGCACAGAATAGTCTACAAGATTTTCTATGGTTTATGTGAGTGAAAAACTGAAAGTCGTATTGGAAAGCAGTGTTCTTATTTTGTACGAAGATTATCACATTTGTGGTACAGAACTAACATTCACAAAAGCAGGCAGAACTGCACATGCTGTGAGCATACCACTCCGGCTTAAAAGCTTTAATTCAGGAAAGTCACTCTATTGAGGAAAAAGGAACGTAAGCACTTGCCTAACAAGGAGTGTTTAAACTGCTTTCCTAAATAAGGATAAGTGGAGCACACACTTAAGTGGTTTCCCACACCAAGGGATTACGCCTCCAATAATTTTATGAATTAATTTTGAATCTAATTTCGGGAAGCAGGGCTGCGCCCACTCCTCCTCTGGATATGCACTCCTCTCTCAGCTGCACGTGGGCATTTATCGTCAGCCCTGCATTCCGTGGCCATTTGGCCCCATGAAAAACCAATCGGGACCAGTCACCGCATGGACTGATTCCCTGACAGCAGCTGCTGCACACCGTGGAGGTACTGAAGGGGCCAGCAACTCAGCAAGCCATAAACTCCTCTGCAAGCTGCCGGGGTCTGACCTAAGGGAGACTTCTGGAAAAGTACATAATGTCCTTTCTGGAGCTGTAAGAGTAGCCTCATTTCTTCCCCATGTGCTGGAAAGTTGGAGAGACAGAGAATTCTTCTTTGGGTTGTTTGGTCCAACATCTGATAAGGTGAGGAGGACCCTCAGCCTTGGAGACAGCTGGGGTGTATATCTCTACAGTGGAGAATCTTTTCTTTTGCTGTCCTGCAGCTGGGGCACTGCAGATATACTGACTGCACCTGAAGATATAAAGCACAAGAAAGGATCAAATTTGATATGGAGATCTGATGAAAAACAGAGTGCATAAGAAAAGAAAGAATCCATGTACATATAAATATACACACACAAACGTATCCCAAACATCTTTTTGTCCCTATTGACGATTAAACATATTGGCTGAGAATATAATTTCCTGTAGCATTTGGGTTTCTGTAACATTTTCAAACATTTAGGGCACAGTCTGGAAATTAAGCTGACAGACACCACCCTTGAGCGATATTGGCTTGCCACTGACCTCGTGCACCAGTCAAAAAGAATAGCCTGCTCCATCTTTTACCCTGGCACGTGACTTCAAAAAAATCAAACAAGCGTTTCTCATTACACTTATTAAATTTGAGTATGGCTTATTATTAATTGACTGAAGTAAAACAAAACCCTCTCACTGTAAAACACAATTATTTAAGCTAAAGTGCTGATGACTTAAAATGTCATGTTATAGCATATAATCTATGCTAAAATGAAAGATAGAAACATCTCATTTGGCCCAATTGCGCTGAATTCAGTGCACTTGTTATGACCAGAAAATGAGACTTGAGACATATGCAGGAGATGGATGCTGTGATGTTTATCAGTCACCACCTGCCTAGGCTTTCCCTACCCCTATGGAAACAGCCGATCCACCAGCTATGGCAAAGCAGAAAACCTTCCAGGGGATGGGGCCATGCCCATGACTAATCAAAGACCAAATCAAAGTATTTACCTTCTAAGTTGAAGCAGCACAGTAAGATTTGCCTCATATACATCCCCAAAGGTAGCCTGCTGGGTTTCTTGCAGCCTCTTTCTGAAACAGTTTCTAGTTTTCTGGGGTACTTTAATTTGGAGGGGAAAAGGGATTCCTATTAGTAAATAATTCATCTATCATGCTTATATCTCAGATTTATGAAGTGACTTTGCTTCACCAAAGAGCATTACAAATGACAGGCTAGTTCATCCCTTCTGATTTTCACCATGGAAGAGAAAGCTAGTTCAAATAGTTCAGAAATCTGTCAGAGAAGGAGGGAGCTGATCATGGCGCTGTCATTCTCCTCTTTGCCTGTAGCTCGAAGGACAGCTGCGTGTGTGAATTCTGCCTGACTGGAGGTCCGCTGAGATTTGGGGCTGGGAAGGAGCTCAAGTAAAATGTGTGTCCTGGGCAGCTACGAACCCAGGAGGACCAACATTATATGTGGCATAAATGTCTGATAAATCCACATGGGAATACACATGGAAGTAATGACTTGGCTTAATCAATAGCAGCTGCTAGATTCACTTTTATGCTATTGTAGCTCTTCAGGGCTTTAGGAGTTTTGGCATGCAGTGGGTCCTGCAGGACCTGTGGCAGGCAATATAGTTTGGGGGAGACCTTGTAAAGGGTCTCAGCACCCTCTGAATGCATCAAAAGTCAGTGGGGTGTTACTGGAGTCTCCTAACTTTGGCATCCTCACAAATTTTTGTGTCTGAGGTGGAGGTGCCTAGGGTTAAATCCACCAATGACTAATGATGAGCGTTGTGCAGTCTCACCTTGACGCACCTTGTGAGCAAGGAAGAATTCAAACCCCTAAATTATGCATCTAGGCTCCCCCTCAAAATCAGAACAGTCTGCTGCCTGAGAGTGGCTTGTCACAAGCTGACATGCTGAGGCAGGAACCAGTAGGAAATGGTTTATCCGGTTACTCTGTAAGCATTAATTAGCAGGGGGACAAGTCCCCAGGTCTCCTTTTATCCCTCCTAGTGCTTTAACCAAGAGCTAGAGAATCACTGATTTATTTTTTTCCCCCTGCTTTGTTTATTCAGTGCCCTTTTCCCCTCTTGTGGTGGTGAATACCCTCTCCCCAGTCAGGTCTCCTCTGCAGGGAGGAGGTATGAACCGAAGTTCACCCCGTGAGAGAGTGTGAGTCCAAGAGCATGTGCTCCAGCCTCTGAGCTGGTGGACAGACCTCTGCTTGTAGGAGAGATGGCTGAGGGAGGGGGAGGAGAAACAGCTCCTTTTTCAGGGGGCTCCGTGTGGAGGGAGATATATTAGGCGCACAGAGAACATGCACCAAAACAGTAAAACATTTCCACAAAAACTATCTGTCACAGCACAATGATATGCCCTAACAAAAATTCACTTTTGGAAAGCTGGTAGGGTCTCACTTGGCACTACTGCTGTGATGGGAAATTTGGAGGGCATGTTCCCCTTTCCTTCTTTACTTTCTGCAGGGTATCTCTGCAGCTAGAAGGGACATCAAGAGAGGGTTTTTTTTTTCCCTGACTTGTCACTGTCCCACAAAGGAGAATATTTTCTTTTTCAGCTCGTCCTGTGTTTGAGATGTTGGTACTTGCCTTCCAATGCTGCTTTTGGCATCAAAAGGGCATTACTCCAGTGGATCCTGCTCATGACAGAATGCAGCTTGACAATAAACACAGAGAAATGGCATCCTAAGCAGAGGGGATTCACTGTGAGCCTGTGTCTATATTGACAATGTTTGCCATCCCAATTCTTCACCAGTCCAGTTCTTTTACTTATACAGCACAAGTTATGGGGTTTTAATTTTATCCCAAAGGTATATAACCCACACCTTCTAAGAAATTTATGTTTGCAGTTAGAAAAAGGCAAAATTAAAACATATCCAATAGAATGTGTGCATGTGGGCACCATGAACCTATACACAAGCCTTCTGTAACACAGGCTTTCCGCACACATATTTACTAGTCTGCACTGGGACAAAGACCAACTCCTGCAGGCACAGCAGAAACTCAGAAAAGAACACTTTTTCCTCCACTTTCCTGTGGAGCTCAGAGCTATGCCCTCCACCAATCCATCAACTCAACGGAGCGCCAGGATGGAGCTGGCCTTATAAAGGGCTGAGGGAAAGAGGCACTATAAGCAAGTCTGGGACTCTGAGAAAAACTAAGTCCTCCATGTGATGGGAATACCTACAAGTTCAGTTGAAACCAGCTACCCTTTCTCCCCAGAGCAACTGCTTTCTCTATGCAGCCATAACAACAATGGAACTTCTTTTGGCATAGACCTCTTTAGACATTGGCAGCATTACTGCTGGGGCTTAAGAACATCTGGGCATATTTGCAATAGGACAGCAGTATTAGATCTGTCACAGTAATGACTGGTGCATCCAGAACAGTCATGTGTGAGCACCAGAATTACACCGTCCCCGTGTCCTTATTTTTTTTTTTTTTTCCTTTTTTTTTCGGTAGAGGAAGATCATCCAGAATCAACCCAGTAAAAAGAATTGTCATAAAATCTCACACCATTGACTTGTAAATGGAATTGAATCTGTGGAGTCTACATAATGATCCTATCAAAAAGGGAAGGAGCTATCACATTCATATAACAGATGAGATATGAAATGACTACTATGGCAGATGAACACCCCAGAGGTATTTTGCTTTATTCTACTCACTGCATTTATATCTACAGTTTCTCTAATTTTAGTTATTTTTTCCTCAGGTCTCAAGACAAGAACAGAAAGACTTTCGTTTCTTTCTTTCCTTTTTTTTTTTTTTTTTTTTTTTTTCTTAACAAATAACCTCATACAGAAGTCAATAATATAAATACTTATGTTTCCGAGGTCAGTGCTGGGGCTTTATTAAAACTGATTTTTCACAATGTATTCCTCTGCTGTTGCTTCTGCTGTTGCTGCTAGAAACCTTCCAGTCATTTCCCTTCCCTATAACCGTCATTTGGGTTGCTGAGAAGTTAAAGTACTTTCAGCAGACAGGGGCCAAGTAGTGACAGGCTCACCTTCCTCACTAAAGAAATTGCCCTGCTTAGGAAAATCAGATGCAAAGCCCTCCTCCCGCCCCTTCTAACCCTCGCACATTCCTTTACAGCTCTTACCTCCATCCCTTTCCCCCCTTCTCCCCCAGCCCCCTCTGCTCAGCATTTTGATTAGTGACTACTTAAAATAATCAGAACAGCCACTTAACTGGGAGTCTCGCACTCACACCTGAAGCTAAAACACAGTGTCATAAAAATGAAAAGTCATCAGAATCGCAAGGACTGCTGTTTGCATGCAGCTGCCAGAAGAATATATTCATACAGCAGCGATTGTGCCGCGCTGCTGTTAGTCAGCACGGGCTGGATTAGTACACAGACCCTTCTATCACTGCCCTCCAGGGATTCACACCCTGGGTTTAATTAGGGTCTGAGCCTGGTTCTGCTTCAGAGAGATGCTGAGTTAAGTGCTGCCCCAGTGTATTGCGCTGGGCGACCTCTGCCTATATGGAACATGCTCCTGCTGTGGCATACACAACACGCGTGCACGCCTCGCACACACAGCCTCCTACCCCTTTTTTATAAATTATTGGCAATACTACAGAGCACAAGCTGGAGGGTACTGGTTAAACCGTGTGCTTTGGACTTATTAAACATTGCTGGCCCCAGGGAATGGAATGAGCCAGGGCTCATTCGTAGGAAGTGTTGTTGGCACTCTCTAATTGTATAGAACAATATAATCCAATGTGATGTAATGAAGATCTATGAAGGAAAACAGCCTTTTCCTTTGAAGAGAATGTCAGTGTATTTTAATTTTTATTTCATTCACTGACAGGTCGAGGGATGAAAAGTGCAATGTGATCTTCCACCATATTCTACATACCACATAAGCCCTATACACATGTATATCCTGTATAAGCATGTATCAGTACACAAGGCAAAGGTTGGAGGTGAAACAAAGAGAACAAGAAATTCACAGTTAAAACTGGTGCTAAATCAATCCTTCATGCCTCTCTCCCATTACACAAAGGAAGGGAAATGTCCCATGCTGTGCCCAGAGCATAGATAGCAACCTTTGAATTACAGAGTGGTACTGAAAGTGCAGTGCATCTAACCTTAATCTTATTTAAACTTTTTTATTCTCTTTCATGGTTTTGGTTTGAAAAGCCCTCAAGGAAGATTGTGAAATGTGTATTAGCTTCCTGAAAGAGCAGTTGTCTCCTATATAAATACATATTTAGAAACTATCCCAAAGTCCCCAGAAGTTAATGGAAACATTTCCATTCATTTCAGTGGACTTGGATAAGGCCTTTAGGCGATTGTCTAAAAGGAACAGTTTTACCAACTTTATGTTTATAATTTCTACTTAGATTAGTGATTGAATAAAAGCAGAGACAAAGTAGGAAAGCCTTGCAAAATAGGAACAAATACAGCAACCATAACGTGCTTCCCTTGTGATAGTATTGCCTCTTCTTCATTGCTATTTGTTTACTGTGGGGGAGAGGGTGTAGGTTTTCTGCAGGGCAGTGCTGTACAAAAAAAACACAGCACAGGAGAAAACTAGGGATAGAAAACAGACAAAATGCATGCCATCAAGAACAGAATTGATCAGGGGGTCACTATAAAGGGTAGCCTACATGTCTGCTCCTGACTTAGTCATATAGCATGAATTGCCACCTTTGTCCCCTTTTTTTTGTATTAGCCACTGTTACCTGCCTTACTTTGCTGAGCTTCAAATCCGGCTCTTTTCAGTGGTCTCCTTGTTACCTGTGCCCCTGTGTGAGCCTTGTCCAGGAAAGCAGAACTGAGAGATTTCTGAGGCAAATGAGGCAGATTTGTGGGGACATAATGGAAGAAAAAGACCAGAAGGGAACAAGGTATGAGATGTGGTCAAGTATGGCCAAGGGAAAAGCATGAAAGTGTTTGCTTATAAGCAATAACCCAGAATTTCCCAAATCACAAGTTATCTTATAAACACAGGAAGCTTGACAGTGGGGCTAGGGCTAAATTCAATCCAGTTAAGAGTGAGAGGAGAAACCTTGAAGAGCTCTGCCCTGCAAAAGGTTGAGATCACTATGAAGTCTGAGAAGGCAGACTCAAAAGTAAGAATAAAGAAACAGAGAAGGGAAGTGTAGCATGTTTTGTTTAATGAAGGACTGGGGTTTAAAAGCTTGCTTTTCATTCTCCTGGCTCCCAGGCCCTCCCCACATACAGATGAGAGAAAGGAGCAGGACAGCAGGTCCCGTTACTTCTTTCTCCATCAACTTTGGTATTTGCTTACTATAGACTTTGCAGTCTTCACCTGACTACTGAACTTCCTTTCCGCAGAGAACTTCCTGGAGTCCCTTCCTTATACCATGGACCCCAAAGGGTCGACCGGTTGACCCTCAGACCTGCACCACCCAAGCTGGCACCTGCTGGTAGTGAGTGGTAGCCGTGCCCCTTACAAACCTCTGTCCTGGAGAAGAAAAGGGAAACTTACTGAGTCTGTTGCCATGACAGGAGTCCAGGGCAGTGGAAACTGGTGAGCCAGATTAAACAAGCACTGCGGCACTTGTAAAACTTTTACTGTAATTTAAATACATATTTAAGGATTGTTCTCTGCCTGTTGTATTTAATTTCCACACCTGGATATTTACTGTTATTGAAATCTGTAATTAAATATCTTGGGAAAAAAAAAAAAATTAAAAGACCCTATGCACATTAGTAGCTCTGAAGGACAAAGTACATTTTGTCAACTTTGGTGTTGAGAGGGAGCCCAGGCCCTGGCAGGTGAAGACCCTCCACAGAAGCATGGAAGTCTCTGCTCATGCGTCATGTGCTGTGGCATGAAAGGCCAAGCCTTGTGTCCACCTTTCTCCTGCTCTCAGATGTTAGCAGGCATTGGTGTCTGACTCAGCTCTCAACAACGACGGGGAATTCCCACCCTTTATTTAATGGGGCAACTGGCCCTTGTTGAGTACATTTAATAACCCTCAGTATTTGATTATTTAACACTCTAATGAAAAACAAATCTCTTTTTCCTTACTTGGAAAATACATACTAGTTTAATATACATTGCAAGCTATTTTACCAGATGCAAAATACCTAATCCTTCACTGACTTGCACCTTACAACCACTCTGCAGACACAGGGGTTGATGGTTTTCCTGGGCAGAGAGGAGGTAGGAACATGGTCTGATACAATAGTCAACTCAGGTCGCTTGAACACCTACCTCTTTCATACATGAGCTTACATGGAAATATCAGGACACTCCTGCCTTGAGCTTTTTTACAAGTGGAAGGGTGAGAAAGGGTCTGGCAAAAAAACTGACTCCTGTTCTTTACAAGGAGAAATTTTCCATTTATACTCCAACCAGATCTTCCCACTGCTATAACGTGGGCTGCAGGTTCCTGTCTTTGACATGCTGACAGTGTCTCCTATCATGCTGTTCTGAGCAGAATTGCCTCATCTTAACTCATTCAGATGTCCTTCCTGTGAGTCAGAAGCGTGAGCATACCGTTTGATGTCTCCAGCCTTCCTGCCTGTTCCCCAGCCATGCAGTGTTGATACACAGCCTCTGTCAGAGGACAGTGATGATTGTGCAAACAAAGGTGGAGGGCGAAGGCAGGGTGGGAGAGCAAAGCGTGATGTACTTTGTCACCTCGCAAGAGTTGCTACGTTCTTTTCCTTCCGGTTTTGTATGGCTCTGCCCCACCTCCCACAGTCTAGACCCAAAGAATATTTTCTTTCCTTGATTGGATATAACCTGCAGGTAGCAGGTAAAGATGCAGGGAATGGCTCACTCGCAGGTGATCCACACACACTGGGTTTTCACTGATCTCTCATGGGATCACTTTTGGGAAGTCTTTCTCACACCCTGACATCTAAAAGCACTTTGCTCATCGGAGAGGTTCAGGCAGGGCAGGTCTTATCAGTAGTATTTTCCTGTGGAGGAAGAACTGCACCACAGCTAACAATAAGCACTTCTTCAAGAGCTAATTGAAGATAGAATGTATAACACCATCTGTAACCAGCCATCTGGTGATTCCCAATAACACTGCCTTCCACACCACAAGGAGGGGAGGAATTTATAGAATAGCAGTCTAGTTTGAACAATCTGATTTGGATAAAACGCGAGCCCCTCTTTGCCACCTCCTCAGCCATTATCTGTATTCAAACTGTGCGAAAGCACGGCTCTTGTGAGGGTTTAAAAAAATTGCTATTGGACTATGAATAATAATGATGATGATAATCAGAAATGTATTTATTAGTTACCTTTGAACTTTCAGATTCCAGCCAGACAAGATTCAGGAAACGAAAATCTCAGGAGAGTCTTTTTTCACAGAAATGGCAGACCAGTTTTGCATTCCCAGGGGATCATGCTAACAGAGATAAGTATCTAAAGTTGGGAATGATTATCTGAGTTGAACTTCCAAACCTTTTGCAGTTCACTATTGTTCCCTATGCCTTCTTTTACTACTACATGAAGGGACTGTAAATTAGTGACTACCAACCTGCCAGTTGTGAATCAACAATATATTTTACTCGCAGGAATGCAAAACCAAAACAAATCCCCCTCAAATGCCAGTGGTTTCTGATGTGCTTTTGTAACATAAAAACATCTGACATTATATTTGCCACGTATCATTAGTGAAATTTGAACCTGTGCTGAATCCTCAAGCGGCCTTTTCTTTAAACTGAGAGAGAATTTCAGCAACTGCATTTGGTACCCTCGCAAATACAGTCAGAGAATGGTAATAGGGACAGACCTTCACTTTTAGCAACACAAATGGCACCAACTACAATAAATATGAGGAGTGATTCCCAAACCGAAGACTGGCAAATAGTTACCCAGCTGCTATAGAAATAGCAAGATAGACTTTTTTTTTTTTTTTTTTTTTAAAGAAAAGAAATTAAATGAAATGGATATTAGCTGGAAACATCTGTGTTCACCACAGAGCAAAATGCATATTCAGCAGCCAGTTTATTGGCTCTTTAGAGGATGTGAATGGTGCATTGTAAATAATGACACGCCTGTAATAAATTCCCAGTAAAAAAGAGAGGGGGACTGAGCCTGTTCCTCCCACAATTCACATTTCTGGGTCCCTGCTGTGAGTGATGATTCACAGCAGTCACAAATTCCTGTTTTCAAAATGCTATTGTATACTCCAGGGCTTTCATTAAGTTTTACACTAGCAAGGGAAATTTAAAACTTGAGAGAGAGAGAGAGAGGCTCTGTGGTGACATTCATTTAACACTCACTGTACTGCACTGATAGATGTGATAGGAGGGTGCATGTCAGAAATCAGTCTGTGTTGCTTTCTTTAAATGTAAAGAACGGTGCATGAAACCCTGACAGTGTATAAGAAACAATTCAAAAACCACCAAAATTGTGACTTGACAGCTTTTGTGTTTTGGAGGTGTATAAAACATTGCATAAATGTATTGGGCTTCAGCATTTAATTTGTGCTCCTACGAGACAGGCAGCTGTCTTAATTTCCTTCCTGATGCAAGTATATCAGTTCTGTGAATGTTATGTATAAAAGATGTACTGCTCCAGCCTCACAGTTCCAGGATTGAGCTAGCTGCAAAGAAAGATCTCACTGCAGAGAATATACCTTTTCCTGTCAAAGCTGGGTATCAAGATGTGCAGATGAATTTTTGTACCCTGACCAGGGAATTCCTAGAACATCATTCTGGTGCACAGTGTTCCAGCATACTCCCTCCACTGGGCCTTTCACCTCCAGGACATGGTTTTATATTCAGTCTACATCATTTCAGCCAAACGGTTGTTCTACAGCTGCAAAGCACACTAATGAGATGAGTTTTTGGCAGACTCGCAAAGTTCTCGGTGCCCAGAGTTACACATGTTGTACACTGTCTGCTGGCTACCTCTGTTTGCACTTAAGGAGGCACTGTAAGATTTTTTTTTTTTTATCAGAGAATATATTGCCCAGTAGCTAAAATGTTGTACAAGCTTCTTCTTGCACTATCAAATTTGCCATACCCCATCTATTTAGAAAGGAGGCATCCTTATACTCGACTAAATTAAGGGCAGATTTACCAAGAACAAGGGCCAAATTCTGCTCCAGTTTTTGTTTATTTTTTTACCCAAGTGCGATTTCATCTTTTCACTGGGATTTTGCAAGCAAAGACAAAATGACTGTTTCTTTCATATGGCTGTAGTATGTTTCTCTGCTTCTTTTTTCCCCTGAAATTTAAAACCTTCTGTCACAATTTTTAGCTATATTTACCAAGTTCAGTGTTTCACATAGAGAACTGCACCCTGCACAGGTATGAAGACATAGGGACATGAAATAAAAGCAGTTCAGATTCTGCCTAATAAAAGTCTGTAACACTTCATCAACATGCCAGACTTATCGATTTCAGGGTAATTTTAAAATTGAATTTATGAAATTTATGCCATTTTCCACTTTGAACCAGAGATTGGTGTAAATATTGGAAATTAACCCATTGCATGTAATTAAAACACAAACAAAAAGGAAAATGTTGTTGGTCTTTTCACTGTGAGGGTGATGGAACACTGGAGCAGGCTGCCCGGGGGGCTGTGGAGTCTTCCTCTCTGGAGACATTCAAAACCCACCTGGATGCGTTCCTGTGTGGTCTGGTCTGGGTGATCCTGCTCTGGCAGGGGGGGTTGGACTAGATGATCTTTCGAGGTCCTTTCTAGCCCCTGATATTCTGTGATTCTGTGACTGTCTCCCCTACCGTTTGCACTTCTCTTTCTCTCAACAGATGTGTAGAAGTTTAATGTGGTTATTGTTTAAATCTCAGTTTTGCTTTTAAAAAAGTAGTATGAGGTGGGAAGAAACTTGAAACATTAAGCAGCCAAAAAATGCTACTTCATTAATTTGCTTTGTTCAGGAGCTGGAGCAGAGATAATATATTGCTTTAAAAGCATCAGGCTGCAAGACTTCAGAGCAGCACCTGGAAGATCCTGTACCCACTCCACATCTCCTTCCTTTCCCATGACTATCCCCTGAGGCTATCCAGCCCTGCACCACACCACTCCTTCCACTCCTCACCCCACCCCGAGCCAACATTTTGGGAGCCAGTGGTGCAGGATTTGCAGCTCCATGCCAGTTATTTAATTTTCCAGGGAGTACCACTTCATCTTTCTCAGGAGCTGCTGCCTGCCAGCCAGCTGCCATTTTGTGGAGCGGCGTTGATGTAGTACGTTGTAGAAGAATCAAACCCCGCATGCTCTCAGAGAAGGTGCTATTTTTGGTTCTTTTCCTGTTTTTTCTCACGTACACTGAGGAACTGTAGCTATTCAAACTGACTGCCTCTGCCCGCGCTAGGCATGGAAAACAACTATTTTTTTATTTCTGGGGTAGGAGGAATTGTGGGGTGTAAAGAGCTGCTGCCATCAGGACAATGGTCAGTGTGTCACTGCCCTAGATCTTCAGGTGGGGTCCCATCTGCATGATAGCTGTGCAGCAGGGAACCTAGATGATTCCTAGTTCTATCGCCATGTGAAGTGACAAGGAAGAGGAGAAGCAGATAGGCTTAATTCCTGCAAAATAGTGTTTCTCTTGGGATCTTTTTACTTCTTTCATTTGTGAGGAGGATAACTTGAATTTCCAAAATGAGTTGGTGGTTCACCGGCAGAAGATGTATTAAGCTATTTAGGTAGATCTACTGATAGTGTTTGTTTTTCAAGATAACATTCAGACTGAGGCATGTTTTTAAGAAAGAAAGCTTTTGCTTTGCAAGACCCCTGAGGAAGAATAATGGAAACTGCTCATTGCCCTTTATATCATGGAAAAAAATGGATAGATATATGTTTGGTGGTACTCAGAGATTTACACCAAAAATCACCAAAATTGACTTCTTCTTAAATTTCAGCATTTGTAAGAGGTGTTTCGGTTTATATTTAAGTTTTTAGAGGTGCCTCTCTTCTTCCTTACAATACCATAATAATTAGGTTCATATGAAGCTCTCAAAGGTATAGAGTTCTTATTTTAACATGGGGTTGGTGGGGGAAGATTTCCACTTGAGAACTTTACTGAGAAAGCCCTAGTCTTTTGAATGCAATGATATACTCCTAAATATGTTTCCTTGACTTTTGTGATAGGAGCTAATGCAGGTCCAAGAACATCACTGTGAGTTAAGATGTGAAAACTGAATTTGACCATTGCTTACTAGATTAGCAGATAATTTCTTTGCATAGTCAATGCAAAACAAATACATGTGTACATGTATTTGAAACAAATGAATTAATGTTCCTTTCTGAAACAAATGAATTACTGTTCCTTTCTTCAGATCCTAAGCACTGTTTATATGCTCATTTTGAGCTAGAACATTTTAAACCATCCAGTTTTAAAGAAGCTGCTCAATGCAATAGGGATGTTTTCCAACATTACTTTAAAAATATCATTGGATTATATTTCATTTAAATAATTCACATATTTTCTCCAAACTCTAGGAATCTCTTTTCCCTGTCTCAAGGTGACTTTGAGCCTCGTCACTTTACAGCAGACTTCAGAGGTTTTCATCACCCTGTTTGCAAGTACCATTTCAGTGGTTAATCACATTAGGGACAGCTGTCTCTGGGGTGCCCTTTTTGATACTGGGATGGAAAAAGCCTTTACAGACACTTCCTTTGGGGCTTCAAGAACAAAATCAATGACTGACATGTGCCCTGCAGAGAGGGGAAGCCAGTAAAATGATATCACAGCTATTAAATGGGTTCGACTATTTTTATCTTTTGTTTTTTCCTATTCCAATAAATTTTTTGGAACGTACCCCACCATCATTGATTCTACCCCAAGAGAAGGAAGCAGAAAATCACTCACTGTAAGAGTCTGAAGCATTGCACAGCAAACTGCTTTCACCTCCCAGGAGAAACTGAAATATGTTCCCAAATAGAGGACTTAGAAACTTTTCTCTAAATTGCAAGAGTGTGAATTATTCCTGTTAGAGACAGAGCATGAGAGAGAAGTGAGAAGAGTAGCTGCAGTTTCTCATCACAGTGCTATTCTTCCCTTCACCACTTATCAACATGTAAACTTTGTTTTCTCAGGAGTAATGATTTTACAACCACTGGGGACAATAGGAAATGTCAGATAAGAGACTCATTACACATCAAAACAGCCCAGCCTGACAAGACTGGAACAAAATTCAGGAAGGATGAGTGAAATTTTATATGGTTATATTTTGTTTAAAAGTGGCCACTAAGCAATAATATAATGTGTTGGATTTTTATTTAAACCCTATGCTCATGGTACTCTTTTTTTCAGCTGAAGGTTGACTGAAAAGAGAACTCTGCATTTGATGCTGCCATCTCGTTATCATCTTTAGAGGAGAAATTCGGAATCAGAGGAAAGTTCAGACCTAAACTTTGTGTCTCCTGCTTATCTCTCACTACATTTCACCACACATTGCAAAAGGAGGTAGCTGGCAACACGTATGTATAGCTTTCAGCTGCTGTATAATGGATTTTGACACAGGCCACAGTAGTGATGACCTGTGTGAAGTGGACACCTGTTATGAAATCTCATATGATTTTGCAAAGAGCTCATGATAAATGTTGTCAGTTGAACAGTCAAGCTCTACAGGCTATGAATTTGTAATGGATTTCTTGGTTGTGACTATTTGTGCTGGGTTGCATAGATTGTGAAATGAAATCCAGATGATAGTCAAGTTCCTGTTTCTGCTCTGCAACGTCGCAAGTCACACAAATGGGCTGAAAAAGGTCCATGAACTTTGAGCCGTAAAGGATTTTACAACAATGGTATTGAGTGAGGACACTTTTTGGATGTCACTGGTTTCTGTAAATTAAAAACTTGCTTGGGACTCATAATGCTGTCCAATTTTCCTAGTGGTAATTACCATGTATATAATAGCCAGTAAATGCAGCAAGGTCCTCATCATCAAAATAAACCTTCTGTCTATTCTGAGAGGAAAACGCACAATATATAGTTTGCACAGAAAAAACACAAGTGAACAACATGGAATAAGAAGCATCTTTTTTTCTTTACTTCCATGCTTCTTCTGCTGTCTCAGATTCAGCAGATCTGTTTTGAACACTGAGCTGGTTGATCACTAAAGAACTTACTTTGTCTGTAAGTCAGCTCTACTTTCCAATGGCTTCCCCAGAAAGTGCTGGGGTGGAATGCAAATGGAAACCACAATGATCTTAAATGACTGCTGAGAAGCCTGGTAGATTTACCACTTCCTTATTTAGTATCTAGTATTTGCTAAAATGAGAAAGTCTTATAAAAGTCAGTGGTAGTCTGGGGTTCTACTCAACATATGAGCTAATAAAAGGGGGCGGGGAGCAATAATTCTGCAAATTTAAGGACCACAAGTGCAAAACTAAAAGTAGATCAACACAGAAGTATTACAACTACAGTAAACACAGGGAATATTTACCACCCAGCTACTGATTAACTGTGATCCAGATAGGCTGTTAATCAACATTCTACAGGCAGTTTGAGTAGGACTGACACCGTCTTTGTTTCATATTTCAGTGACACCCAGTGTAGATGTCAGTTGTGAAAAAAAACCCTAATTCAATGGCCCAAGCCCCATGTTGTGTGCAGATGCAATTTCTTTGTCTTAAGGACATGGATTGTGCAGGCAATATTTTCAGGACTTCTAGTTCACATGTTGTGTCTCAGTCAGCATTTTCTGTCTGGAGATCAGGAGGCAAAGACCAACAAGGAACCTGCTTCCCTAATGGCTTAACTGTGAGGATCACCCTGTTGTCAGCTGTTACATACACTGGGCAGCCTGAACATGATGAGGTGTAGGTTCTCTCAGGTGGTTATTATCGTTATATGTATACAGACCTTTTCTATTCATTTAATGCAACAGGCAAACCATGCTCTCTGTGCCACAGACAGGCCTAGAGATAGCAGAAAGACTGACAGTGATCAGAGATATGTATAGAAACTGGGAAAATTGTTTGCCTGTGACCTTTACTAAAGAGGGTTCAGATGGCCAGCTTCCACTCTAGACTTCTGGAGCTAAAGTTTTACTTCTTTCAAAGCATAAGGTCAATAATAACAATTACAATAGCTCAAGAGATAACAGTACCCTAGCCAATAATAAATCATACAGCACCAGTTCATCCTCAACCAAATTGACTGCAGCCTTTGGTATTTCTTTAATTATTTTCTGATGTAAGTTTGGGCTTCTGACAGGATGAAAATGATAAGAAAGCTTGTTTTAGTTTGAAAGCAGCTCCTATTACAACTATGTAACTTATCCCCAGGTCAAAGATTATTTGCTTTCAGCTATGAGTAAAATAATAAATCATTCACTGTTTTCTGGACATGTAGCTGCAAATTCCTTTGTTAAACCTATTCGCTTGCCAGTTGCACTATGAATTATAGATTAATTACTCAATAACAAGGAGGAAGGTGATGCCTTATTGAGGATTCACACTCTCACATTGATGCGTGAAGCCAAACACACGTGTTTACTTTCAGTCTGGCTTTAGCATATGAGCCACTCTACAAAGGGATCATAAAACAAAGTACAACGTGACAACCATGGATACCACTGACATTCCTTGTGCAAAAGAGACAAGATGAAGCAATATCTACCATGAAGAACCAGATGGAGAGGTCCTTATAGATGCTTGGTCTCCTGATTCAGACACATCTGCTTGGATGAATTTATAACTCTCCAGCAATGACAGCCTAAACCACAGCTCACTGGCATCAACAAGTCTTTCTACTGACTTCAGTGCATTAGGATCAGATTCTGAAGGTGGATGCAAGTCTTCCTATTAACATCACTAGGTGTTAGGTACAGAATATATTTGAAGAGCTGGGACTAATTGATTTCACAAGGTTTAAATTCTACAAAAAGTCTTAACTCCTTTTTGATATCTCACTAGATGGGCTTTTTAAACAACCTTTATTAATTTAAAATCTGAAACTTATATGTAAATGCAGTACTGATAAAAGATAACATAAAAGATTCATAAGATTGATAAGATACTGCAAACAAATGGAGAAAAATAGTTCATAGTTATTATAAACACATAAATTATGATCCCAATTACTTTGTTTAAACTATTCAGGATTGCAAGAACTTTTAGGAAGGTAGTTTAGAAGGTTATATATGGAAGCCTGGAAAGAGTTATGTCTCCTTAGAATTCAGCATGGTAAAACTAATTTATGGGAGGGGGGAAGGTTTTATAAACATCGTTAAAGAAGAAGTTTACTATTTATATAAAATTTCTCAGTAGGTAAGGTCATCATAAGAGTGAAAATTCAAAAAAACTCAACCACTTCCTGATGGTACTAACTGCATATTAATATAACATCATTATGATGTAGAACTCCAGTGACGGCACTCATGTGCTCTTTGAAATTAGGTTAAAAAATAGGTACCGCTAACATTTTGGAAGCTGTAAAACATTCAAAGCAAGAATTTCTCATTTCGTGTTTACTCCACAATACTAAAACTAGTCAGAAAATACTTATGTGAAGCACCCATGATGTTCTGTATTTCTAGATGATCTTATATTGTGTGTTAGTGAAGAGTACTATTTACTCATGCCAATGCAGGGGAGGAGGATGAACTGTGTCTTCTGTGTCATTACTCTTTAACTGCTCATGAGCTCTTAAAATATTTAAAAGCTCATCTTTACTAAGTGACATTATTTTGATGACTGGAATGGAGTTGCAGAGATTTCACTGAAAGCATGATGACAATGTCTCTGAAAGATGCTGAAGTGCATCTCTGAATGTATTCATGAACACTCGGGACCAGCATGACACTGCCTTTGTCATAGTTTCTCCTCATATCACCCATCCAGTCATTATGAGTGGGCAAGTTCAGGCTATCATCTTTTTCCTAGAACTAATCTGCACAAACCCTGTGAAGGAGAACTGCCTTAGCTCTCATTTTCAAGAGTGCTCCAGCTGTCTGGACTATGCCTGCTCCAGCATGCTCCTGTGTGCAGCAGTGGCCATGGCTTTATAGAGAAGCATTGCACGTAACCATTTCTGAGTGTGCTGAACCTGCCTCCACTCCATACAGTTTATCCTGCATTAGGTCTGTTTAATACAAGAGATGTTTCTCTACTGCTGTGGACAGTTCAACAGTACAGAATACTCAAATAACTTTGCACAGGTTAATGCCAGCAAAACCCCCCTGTCTCCGCTAAGAAGCAAGAAGAGTGTCCCTGTGGCTATTATACTCCAGCAGCTTTTCCTAACCCTTTCAAGCAATTAAAACTTCTTTGATTAAAGTGGCATAGGCTGCATTCCTCCCCTTTCCCATGTACACACCCTTCACTACACGTTAGTCTGGTGCTTGCTGGCACATGTAGATATCAGAAAGCACTTCATGCTTCCAGCATAAGGCCAGCAAACTCCCCACCTTCCAGCTCACCCTCAGAGATTCACATGAATGATGAGTTGTTATCTGTCATCAGAGACCTTGTAGGTGCATTTTGTAAATAAAGGCTCTAGAAGCAGGTATTCTTTGCACTTTCAGGTTCAGTTTCAATTAGCTAGCTGAAGAGGAAACATCTGTCAGCACACTAAAGTGAGGAGAAAAGAGACTGAGAAACATCAGCACAATTTGGGACAAGTTCCAAGAAGAAGCAGAACCTATTAGTCCTTTATAAGGTCAGACAAGGTAACTGAATGTAGCTGCACACTGTAGGTAAGCAGGTTTCCAGGTCTTGTGTTCACAGGAATGTAAAATGATTAGGAAGCATTTCTATTCAGCATTGAAGTCTTAGCTCTTTTCACATTCAAACAAAGCAACACAGACTGTCAGGACTAGTGCTGTTGGTTATATCCCAGTATTCCCAATGGGAACAGAGGCTTTAAGTAGGCTGGAGAAGACCATCTATGAACACATGGCAGAGTAAATCATGTATTCTGGCTACAGAAACATGCATCAGGTGGTTAATTAATGGTTGCCAATGGATTCAAGGTTCACACCTAAGCTTTATTATTGTAAATGTGTCAGTCTGCCCAAATACATAAAAAAAAAAAAAATACACATATTAAAAAACAACAACCCAATAATAGCCACTCGTTGTTGGATCTTAGTGCCACAGTGGTCAGCTAGTACATAGCTTGTACTGCAAACTTCAAAGTTCCTTGTTTTTGTTAGAAGATCCTAATAATGTCTTGCTGTCTTCACAAGTCTTAGCTCCCACCCTGTAAATATATGTGCTATAACTACCTTTACATTCACATGTGCATCCACAAAATGCAGTCAACTACTTACTGCAGTAAAATTAAGCATATTTGCAAGTGAGGGAAAGGGTTATGTTCCAGGGGCAGTGGCCAGCATACATAATCATTCTGTGAATGCCAAAGAACAAATGCAACAGGTAGATTATGGGGAAGGACCTTCCAGGGCATCATATTTCTCAAATCTGCTGCTTTTACAGAAAGGTGTAAACTAAATATTCCCCCAAAATGTCCAGGGACTTGAACAGTCCTGCAAAGTTCAGTGAGTCTCAGTGCAGCCAAGGAAGATCTCTACACCATCCATTTTTCCTCAGTAGCTCAGGGCTTGCCCTTTCTTTATTATGAATAGAGTTATTTAGTAGAAAGCAAATATATCTATGCTTTGCATAACAGATGCAAGGGTACGGATGCTTCTCACTGAATTTTCCAGTCTGAGGGTAAAATCTGACCACTTCACATATAGTCATGGCTGTACCTGTACAGAAGCTCTGAATCAGAGGGATCCCTGTGTCAGAGTAGGAGGCCATATGCACATTGTGGCTGATAAGGTCAGGACCAAATTGCAATGTGGCAGTGTGTAAAAAGTGAGGAAGGGCAAGCAAAAGGAGTAATGTGGGAACATGTCTTTGAAATAATTTTCCTGTTGCAGAAAAGCCCTGTACAAAAATTCCTTCTCTCTCCCCCTACAACTCCCAGTCAGGTCAGCTAGGTCCCTCTGAGCACCCCAGCTTTTTGTGCGTTGAGTGTGAGTGCGTCGCTGTGACACCGCAGTAGGCTGTCTCTCATCAGCCCCTGCTGTGATACTCCTAACGCTTTCACTCCAGGGAGTGCTTCCCTGCTTGATGCTGCTAGCAGATTAAAGCTGTTCTAATTTTCCATCCTAAGCCAAATAGATGCATAAGCAAGCTGTTGGATTGTTTCGCTAGGAGTGCAGTACACCATCAGCCTGCTTCCAGCTCCCCCCAACCCCGGCACTCATAATGGTGGACATTTGCAAGTAAAATGTGGGGTGGAGGGCAGAGGTGAGGTTAAGACACACAATAGACAAGGAAGAGTTCCAGGAATATTTTTTTCTGCCAAACCCTATTTTTCAAGCTACTCTCCTGACTTCTATCTCTGTGTTAGTGTCAGGAGATGACTTGAAAATTAGGGAGTCTTTTTCTAGGATCAGAAAAGTCATCAAGATTCATTGGATCAGAAGAGTCTTTAAGATCCAATGTTTTTCAGAAATAGGCTGAATGAGCTCGGTAAAGATTAGATGCCAGTCCAAAAATACAGTGCAATACAATTTATTTTTATATGCCATCCTTCACACAAAGTACCACAAAACACTTTAGAGAGATGGAGAGATAATGCTTTACAGAGTTAGGTACAGCAACTCCCAGACAGGCAGAAAAGGAAAATGACATATGGAAATAGAGCAGAGTAAAAGGGAAAGCTGAAATTTAAAAGCAGTAAAGATGCAAGTAAGTATCCTCATGGATGAGTCCCTGCAAAAGGACTGTGGAAGAATTCAGTGACAGGGCAGGAGAATGATAAGTGGAAATTAGCATCGCAAAGTAGGCTAGAAAACATGGGACAAAACTAGGAATGCTTTCACTCAGCAACATCCAGTAAGAGGAAGCAATATAGGGGAAGCCTGTCTGTCATTATAGAGGCTAAACAATTTTTTAACAATTCAATATTATCAATAAGCCTCAGTCACTTTGACTGCCCATCTGAATTAGGCCCAGAGTTTCACACATCCGAAGATCTCCTCTTGCCTCAGAAATTGCTCCATCTGTGATATGAGGATTTTATGATGCCTGAACACTTCAGGGGCATTACAGTCATTTCGGGGAAGCTGCTAACCAAATGACATGGAGATGGCTTTGTCTGGGGCAGAAATACTTGCATGCACATAAACATGCATGCACGCACACATGCACAAACTTTACCTAAAAAAACCCTTTAAAAATGCATTACCGGGTTAAAGTTTAAACTGTGCTCGATCATTCTGAAGTAAATTGAAGGGCTTGAGGGTATTTATTTGTTGCAGGGGAGAGGGAAGCAGGTGCTGTGTGTGTGTAAGTATTCCCTTTCCCAGAGGATCTCTGTAGCCGGCTGGAAGATGAAAAGGCACAGGCTGCAGATGAGTCGGGAATGGGGAAAAGAAAAAACAAAAAGGAAAATTTTCAAAAAATAGGATAAAAATATGCTAAATCTATTTTGTGTTGCTGGGATTTTGTCACTGCTGGCCTTGGTGGGCTGTTCTGGCAGTAATGGACTTGATTATTGTCTCTGAGAGCACACGGACAGCATTGCAGCAAGCGTGCAGCACACGCTGCATTGCCTGGGTGGAATCGGCATTGGGCAGTGGGTTAGCACATTCCTCCTATCATTCAAGCCTTGCTGCAGTGATATGTCATTATGTACATTTAATCCAAAAACATGAAGCTGGAGAAGTTGCCAATGCCACCGCTATTATAGAACAACATCCCAGCAGCCAGTCTCTGGTGAAACATAGGTGAGATAGTTCAGTTACAATCCTCAGCTATTTGCAGGGCTTTTTTTCTTTTCCTACTCCAGCTAGAAATGAGCTGCAGCATACAGAATATTAGTGTGACAATTTGGGCACTGACTATGAATGCACATGCCCTTGCATACTTGAATAAACCCACTGATTCCAGGTTCCCTTTCTCTGGCCAGATTCTGCCACTTTGTCTCATGTCTTTTAATACTTTATGCTGACACCAGGTATTATTCTGAGAGTAACATGTCACCCCAGTGTTTTCTCTTAGTTTTTTTTTTCTTTTTCCTGTCAAACCCACTGTCTAATGAGGTATCTGTCTTAATGCCTAAAAGTGTACGTCCAGGACACTTCGCCCTATTTACCAAATAAACTTCAGATACCACCACAGCATCCTTGTTTCTTTCTCTCATTATCTTTCTTATCAGAACTTGCAGACAAGATGGTTAAGTTAAAAACACATGAAAAGGAGAGAATATTTTTTGCCCTTCATCACTAATGCTTTTAAATAGTCAGTAGTGGAACTTTGCTCGAATATTTCCTAAGTTATTTCAAGAAACACAGGAGTGTGTTGGTTTTAGGCACTAACCCAGTTAAGATTTCATGTGATAGCACACACAGTATATCCAGGGTACATTGGATGATCACCAGTGCAAGTTCATGTGACACTCACTAACAGATATGTACTGTTATTGCAAGGTCATATATCAAAATGGCAAGTTTGGGGTCATGAGTGAGAGTCTCTCTGGGAACTGTTCATATGTCTTTCAACTAAGTTGTGGTTTCTTTTATTAGATTTATATTTAATTTATTTGGCACAGTCTCCTGAGGGATCATCTGTTGTCCCAGCCTAAAAGATGAGGCAGTGTGCTCCTCTTGCAACAGACAGCTTTTTTTAGAAAACTCATCGTGAGAGAGAAGTGTGGCCCTGCTTCTTCCCTGCCTCCTTTGCCAGAATTGCAGTAGCAGTGGCAAGAGAGTTGAGTGGTTTTAATGATACAAACTCATCTGAACTTAGCTTCAGCATTCTGTCTGACAGTCAGAGAAAGAAATTTTTTTCACCTAGACACATCACTCCAGTTTAGGTCTGATCCTGTCACCTGTGTGGCATACTGCCTCTAAAACATGGCAGACTGGGGAAAGGCTTGAGCCACAAAAAAACTTGCTAAGTGCTACTTTGCCCCTTGTGTTTAACATTTAGAACCTGACAATTCCCATTTGACCACTGTGTAAGCCTCCAAGGTCCTCAAATGTATAGTACAAAGCTCATCCCAAGCCAGAATAAAAGTGAGTGACTCCCAAGCCTGTGGTTGCAGCACACAGAGCAAGGGGGAAGAGGACAGAATTTGTCTAAAGCGTTATATGAATGTCCGCTCAAACAGGGTGAAAATCCATTTTTTCACTGGCATACTGTAAAGTCCAGAGAACCAAATAACTATCAGCCTCTCACACCCCCTCTCTGTGGCTCACCAGATGTTCAACACAACCTCCCAAAGCACAGCATGAGGGAACAGCGGTGTTCACCTGAGAGATAAAAAGTAGAGGTGCACATACCTTCAGGCAATGAGGGAAACCCCTTTCACATCTCCCCTCCCGCACAAGTAAGCTACAGGCTCAGGATGTTGACCTCCCCTTCCATCTAAGGAGGGCTCCAAAATGTAAGTCCCTTTTAGTGCCTTTTCCTGTGGCATTTTTCCAGTCAGGAGCTTAGAAAGCTTAGAAAACTTAGAAAGCTCCTGACTCACATGCTGGGTTTGTGGTCCCACTTCAAAGTGTTTATCAGCTCCCTGCTGGCAATTTCCCATGTCAGGGAGACTTTGTTAGGGCCAGGGTGCCTTCCAGAATAGGGTTGCAACATACTGACCCTTCTATGTCATCTAAGTACATAGGAGAGTTGAGTCAGGTTGAGGAAATGTGAGAATCTGTCCCTGTAAAAATAATCAAAATACACACAGAAAGTTTTACAATAAAGATACAGAGCAAAAGAAAATTACAGTGGGAAGTATTGAGATATGTCGTGGGAGAGGGGTAGAGGGAGACTGTGAAGCCCAGTACATATGTGACACATTAATTCAGAGTTTTCTCCAGGAAGATGACAGAGTAGTCAATGGTGTTACACCAGCAATGGCTTTGGCTCTGTGTGAATCCTGTAAGATTGGACTCTGTGACAATTCGTTTCTTGCTTTGTGGGCCTCCAGATTGGTGTGCTAAGCGAAATAGGGTGCAGCATTATTTTAAAGATAAAAGGACTCATTCAAATTTTACATAATCGTAGAATTATTCTTTACAGTGGATTTACATAGACATTGTCAGTGGGGAATTCTCTCAGCAGCTTCAATTACTGTATTTTCATGTGCATTGTCTGATAGGAGATGTGCTGGATCTCAAATACCTGCTTACCTGATTAATGTGGATTATTCATCCCATTCTAATTACCTGTGAATTTTAGGGTAGAAAACATGTGAGAAGAATTTGTATAAAAGCCGCAGGATTTTTGAAAGGCAAATATTTCCCAAGAATCCCTGTATGCAGGCTGACACATTTCATTCCTTATGGTGATACTCCCTGCATTACAGCATTTGACTTGATGTAAATGTGATAGTGCTAAGTAATACTGACACGCTGCAGTGAAATGCACTAAAGAACCACACAAGAAAACACCTGGCAATTGAACGGCTTTAAAAAAGTGAAAGCTTTTCATCATCAATTTATCTCGCAACAGAATTGCCCTAGGATGTCTTTTGGCTCGTTATTTTTCATCCTAATTAAAAAAGTACCATTTTAGCTGGTCATGCTTGCAAACCAGGTACACTGAATCTTCCAGTGGTGACAAACACAGCCTTAGTGTGAGGCACCATTTTGCGTGTAGCCTGACAACTAGGTCAGGCTGGCAACGGGTTCTGCCCAGCCTCTGAATAGCTCTTAATGTATTTGAGTCAACTGGGTAGAAATTTGTCTTCATGGGATATGTGCTCCTGAATCGCTCAGGACTCACCCCTGCAGTCATGGGCAGGCGTATCCAAACTCCT
Organism: Todiramphus chloris collaris; assembly: GCA_025345505.1. Classification (NCBI taxonomy): domain Eukaryota; kingdom Metazoa; phylum Chordata; class Aves; order Coraciiformes; family Alcedinidae; genus Todiramphus; species Todiramphus chloris. The sequence continues at coordinate 1,442,394 of JANVCC010000276.1, read as the reverse complement.
CTGCTCACACGAGAGGCCAGATTGCAAGTGCTCTTTGCTGGTTTGGACGTCATGCAGGTACAACCCCATGTTTCTGTGCATGACTACCACATCCTTGAAAAGCCCAGCCTTCCTTTCTCTGGGCTAGGTTAGTAAGTGGGTACCAGCAGAAAAAGCCCTATCTTAGCATTACCTTCCTGCACGCTAATTTACTTGCCTATAGACACAAGGCTTTCTGAAAACAATTTTTTTGCCCTTTATTTTTAATAGTCAAAATACTTCCACAGTCAGGATTCCTACTAAAAATAAGGAAGATGACAGAGAAACATAACTGTACTGTGGATGGAGCTCACAAAGACAGACTGGTATTGGCTGAATTCTGCTGAGGGGTTTAGAAATATTCTTCTGAATGATATTTACTGACCTTGCTAATTTTCACCAATGTCATTCCACAGCTTCAGGTCAAAACAGACTGAAGTGAGAGTAGAGAGGAGCCTGAATCATCTGAGCTACATTGAAAGTTAAACAGGATTGCTGATAAGAGCTTTATGATCTTGAGCTCATTATAGCCTGTGCAAGCAGAACTATATTGATACATCAAATTGAACATTAACACTAAAAACCCTGTGAGCAGCCTTTTCGTTGCTCTGGGAACATATACAGCCCATGCCAGCACAGAAAGCAAACGGAAGGAGCTTAAGGAGATATCACTCATGTGGTGTCCCCATTCACTTAAAAGTTCTCCAGTCACCCTTTTTTTCCTTCTACCACATAACAGGCATGGTGTCCATGATCTCCCTTTGAAGGGTTTTTTTATCATCAGTGACCATAATCCAAGGTTACCGCTTCATGACAGTGATGCATTGTATCTCTGCAGTTAACAACAAAATCTCATAGAGCCCTCAAAGGGCTCAAAGGATTTCCTCTCCTCTTTAGGGCACTGCTTCCATTTGCCATTACAGAGGGTTGATGGTGAGGAGAGGGTTAGATCTGTACTGATAGAACCCATGTCCCCAGACCTGTTTAGAGTGTCATCACCAGTTCTGTGTTTTACCTATTTATTCGGTGGCAAACAGTATGCTTGTGCTGTTACCACAGGAAATCTCAGCCTGTTACATATGCATGTGCAAACTGAGTCTGGAGGCTACAAAGTTAGAAAGCTGTAATAGTTCCCATGTACTGATCCAGGAACTGGTCTCAACTTTGAGCCAATAGACTCCATTTCTGTTGTCCCTCAAGGGGACAAGCCAACGTCTGCCTCTTTGAGAAATCCAGCTCAACTTGTTCTTGAAACACAGTGCCAGACATGCTGACATGCATTGACTGAAGTGTTATAATTGAATGGTTTGGACAATTTGAGACTTGAGATGTGATGAATACTTCAGCAGAAATCCTCCTGATACTTTCCCTTCATCTACAAAGAGAGTGGGTGGTTTGATATCTGCATCACTAGTTACCCACCAAACCTTACTGGGAATAATTAACACCTGATCCAAAGACATAGCAGTTATTTCTTAAAAAAAAATAAATTTACATGCAGAAGTGAAGAGATGCCATTTTATTATTAACCTGCTGTGCTGTGCAGAAAAAATGTCATCAGATTAAGGACCAGATCCCACTCCCATTTATGCATGTGAAACTCCGCTAAACCCAACAGGAGTCATGCACACAGGTGTGGGCAGGATTGTGCCCATAGTCACTGATAGCACCTTTCCTCACAGTTCACATGCAGTGTGGTATAAATCTGTCTTAGACTCTCTGAGGTATATGAAAGTGGCAACACGCTGAATTTGGAGGATGGTAAACAAAAATACAGGTGATCTGAAAAACACACCAAAGGAGAGATTTTTCAGTATGATTTCACTTTGTCTAATTCACTTGTTAATAAGGCCATCCTGAAAGTTTCATCTGTCAATTTGTGTTTAACTGTACTATTGATAGATCTGAAAGGATTGCCTGCAGCAAAACTTGCACAGTACTTCTCATTATAAAACTCCAGCTTTATTGCTTAGAATTCTGCCCTGGTTTTGACTGTGCTGAAGTGAGCTACATCAGCTGCCTTTCTGGGGGAGAATTTTGTTGGGAAACTTTTGGGCAGTTGTCTTTCTAATATGTCATCTAATTTTTTTCACCTGTTTCTGAGAACAAGGTAAAGGAAAAATACAGTTTACTAAATTAGAAATGAATTTACAGCTACTTTATGGAGAGCTAGCTGTTTGACCTCGGGCGAGGGATTTGCATTTTGACAGTGAAGCTGCCTGTAGTCAGGGATGGGGTTTTTGTAACCAGCCACTAAGAGAATGTGCTTTAATTCCACTGAGTCGTGAAAAACATCAGATTTATCAACACAAAGAATTTCTAAAAATTTTGAAACAGGACTGTCTGAAGGCCAATTTTTACATCCACAGTTAGAAGCTGCCCCTACCAAGCCATGCTCCAAACACTGTTACATATCCCTTGCCAAGACCCATGCCACTCATATGCAGCTGGGCAGGTAGTGTCTTTCCATGGCCCCTTCCTTCACCTCCACTACCTCACCTTGCCTCCAGCACCACATGCTGCTCTGTGCTGCTGCCTTTTTCCCAACAAAAATCACAGATGCTCTTTTTACAGGGAGTCAAGGGCAGGGGTGACTTTCAGAAGCTGTCTTGAGTTTCTAACCATGCCTATTTCTATGTAGCATTAATACTGAAGAAGTTTCACCAGCTCCTGTGAACGTGAATTTCACTGCAAGGTAGCCCACAGAGGTTTTAGTTAACCATGGGAATTGTGGTATATTATTGTTGTTATTATTATTATTATTTATTCTGGGTGACTGGCAAATTCTTAAAAAGCATCATTTCACCTATTCCTATACAATGTGTCAAGTATAACTTGAACTGCCTGGGTACATATATTTGGAGGTCTTTTCTTCCTCTCCTGGAGGGAGAAGAAGAAGATTGATTTACAGCAGCAGCTCAAGCAGCAGTGAATTCAGAGCCCCACCAGCCAGAGCACTCCCCTGCTCTGAGAGATACGGGGATGTCCCTCCGCCCTCAGCTGCCAAAACAGAATATCCCACAGGTGTCAGTATGGAAAAAATCCCAGAGATCTGCTTTCAGACACACAAGCCCCTCTTCAGGTCTTGAAGAAAGAGCTCTCATGCCAAAGAACTATTTGTTTTTAAAATTGGACTCACTGGTTTATTTATTTGTCTGAAGTGGGACATTGTCGAGGGGACAGTGTGGGAGAGCACATACCCAAGCAGAGGCTGGAGCTGAGGGAGTGCCCTCAGTCAGAGGAGGGAATTTATCTTGGATCTGATGGTCCTCAAACTTTTCATATATCTTTCAAATTTCAAGACCTTCTGGAAAAAGGAAACCACCCTAATTCCTTTTTTAGTTTAGGCTAGATTTGGCCTTTCATATCTGAAATAAATCCTTTAGCTGTGGATCAGATCAGTAACTGAAGGCTACAACATTTTTTCCTGGTTTTAATTTTAGGGAAAAAATTTCACATACGTCCAGTCCAAAGTGAAACATCAGCAATTTTTTGGCTTAATTTCTGAATGGATCCCAACATTTCTCACCGTATGTCTTGTTTCACACAATGCCCTACATCACTACTGCTTCTTGGTGGCAAATAATGCCGAGCTGGGAGGATAATTTAGGCGACAGACATTCAAGCCAGCATATTTTCTATTAATTACAGCTGGGTGGGAGTATTGGTTTTCATCTAGCAGGGAAAAATTATATGAAAAGAACACATACCACTGCAGGTCAAACCCCCATTGTGTCCTGCAAGCTGCAATATGTCATGTCTGTGGAGTTGCACCCACTTACAGAAGGTCTGAATTTGGTCTTGTTCTTTTCCGATGATGTTTCCCTTTAGTAGCTCACTTTATGGTCATTTAACAGGAACCCAGCACACATGCCGGAGAGGTGTCACAACATCAGTTACCTGAGATTGTTGTAAATGATGTGCCAGCACCTGAAGGAGATGTTAGGATGTATGTCAGATCATCATAATAGATACAGTGTTGTACCAGGCAGCACAAAACCAGATGTATTTATAATTCCTGCAGCTGCAGCCCTGCTATTAGTTAAGTCTAAGAATGGAGCCACTGATAGATTTGTCATAGATGAGTTCTCTCCCTAATAGAAAGAAAGTGATGAAAGGAAATAGATGGTGACTCGAGTTATTGTCAATCCAGAGAGTCTTCAACTATATGTCTTCGATCCAGAGCCCGACAGATGCATGTGTCTGTCATTTGTTCCTCCCCAAACCACTCAGTGTCTGACTGGTACAAACTGAGGTGGTATCATTCCAGGTCCCACTGAGAGGGGCCAGATACCCCTATCAGAAGCAGTGCAATTACTGGTAGTGCCCCAAGGAGAGAGAAGATATGTAGGCAGTGGGACTGACTTATGTAGTCATAGTGTTGTAGATTCAGGGTAAAACATTCTGGCCAGGCTGGGAAGGGTCCTGCTCGTTGTGTCTGTCTCTGTTGAAAGTTTTTGGAAGCTAGTAAAGATTTAGGCTTTTCGCATTACACTCAGAGTTGATTCAGGGACCTATGAACTAAATTCAGCAGTGAACTGAGGTCCTAGAAACCCTGTAGCCATCTTAGCATTATCCTGTACTGAAACAGTTGTATGACCGCCAGCTGCAGCTCAACACAGAACTTTCTGCACCATATTTCATTACCTTGGCTCTGTAATTGAGTGACTTCAATAACTGTGAATTAATTTTCCATATTTAAAAGAAACAGAAGGTTATATGTCTAGAAGTTTGGGAGATAACCATTAGGGATCAGCTGCCGAGTCAGGCTCCTAGGGTGAGAGCTGATTACTCAGACCTCATCATGAATATTCAGGGATGGAAATCAGAATGCAGACAGTGGAGTGGGGTGAGATGATCAGGTAATACTGGCATCAGAAAAGCAAGCTGGGGAGTGAGGAACTAAACACATTTTCTTTTTCTGATGATGATGAAGAATAATGGCATCAAAGTGTGCTACCTGACTTAGATGCTAGTCACAAAACTTGTCCAGGGACCGATGCAAGAGCCACGTTGTGCTGCATTGTGGGTTTTGAACATGGAGGTAATCTTATCGTAGAAAGTTTGCTGAGAGTCTTCAAGGAAAGGACTACATAAAGACTATGTGTAACCTCCATGCCTATAAAGACACTTCAAATGCATGTGCTTTGAGTATAACACAATTTTTATATACTTACCTTAATCTATTAATAGCAAAGAATTCCATAATTAGGAATCCAAAAACCTGCATCAAACCATGTGGGAAGTGGTAAAATTTGTGCTTTTAGATCAAAGTCCTACTGTAATACTAGAACCTGTTGATAATATCATAGGACCACATGTGAAAGAAATCAATGTGTGTTTTTTGTTAAAAGGTCTTAGAAAAGTGAAAAATACCCCAGCTGTGTAAGTCTAGAAAAAAATGGGCATTATTAAGCCTGCCTTTTTGTGATTCTTAATGTCTGTGTGCATAATTCCAAATCAAACATATTCACATTATTAACTTTTATAAGTTTATTAGTCTCAGTGCTAATGAAACCATTCATCCTTTGCAAATGCACATGGCTCCCTAATGAAACTTCAATAGATGGATCAGCAGTTAAGTGAGTACATCCAAATGTTTATGCCAAATTCTGTTTGCTGCAGTGAGCAGGGAGACCAAATCTCTTCCAAGCAGATATCTATAGTAACCAACCAACAGATGTAATGATGCCACCTATGGAATAAAAACTCCCTTTACCTGTAAAGAAAAAAATACATTATATACAATATTGGTATCTAAGATATAATTCTCCTTTTGACTTACTTTGGTATCAGTCAGAGAAATTACACTTGAAAGAACCAACATAAAAACTAGTACAAAATCTGGCAAAATGGGAGGATAAATCAAACTAACAAATCATCAGTATCTCAGAAAAATATTTTTGAACAGAATCTCAAGAATTCAGTGATGGATATTCATGTGTTTATTAGCTGAGTTTTACAAACTAAGCCCTATGATAATTATAATTTTAATACTGTTTTCATCCTTCCAGCTCTTTTCTTTGTTTACCTGTCTGCATTTTCCCAGTTCACTTTTTTAAGTGGGTGTATATTTAGATTTTAGAACGGGAAGTAGCTGATATTCCATATGACAGAATTCCTTTTGCTTGAAGAGTTGGTGTTGTTTTCCTTTCTGACTCTAAATTCAGAGAGCTATACCAAAAGAGCATTTCTGAATTTGGGAATTTTGGCATTACTATTACTAAGTCCCCAGTGGAAACATTTGTGTCTTGACATTACAATATTTTGGAATTCTTTTCCATGGCATGAAGTGTTTAAAAAATTTACATGATTTGGGGTTTCAGGATTCATTTTCAGGAATTCAGAGAAAGTAAGGTTTTATTATTATGCCAAAAAAGAGAGAAAAATGCATTTGCTTCTGGACTAAACATATTATCTTAATTTTTTTCATTATTTTCTACACTGAGGTATAAATACTGTGCCTGTAGCCAAATATGTATCTGCACAAAACAAACAGAAAACATTCTTAAACCAATGAAGTATTTACTTTTTAAAAGACATTTTAATCCTATTAAGGGTAAATTATATTACCTATTGTGAAAGCAGACATGAAAGAAATATCTGAAGCATGCAATTAATTATGATACCAAGTGAAACATAATATTTATGCTCTCCTTGTGTAGCTGGAACAATTTTTCTTTCACTATGAGTCATCCACTGATTGAAGTCATGAAACTGATGATGAGAGAGTTGACTGGCACATCTGCCATAGAGGTTTCATTCTATAGATAATTAATACTAAAAAAAAAAAACCCTGCGTATTATTCTTTTATATTCCCAGTTCTCTATTTTTTAAACAAAATCTCCTCCTCCACCTCCTCCAACACATTTCTCTGTTTAGAGGTTTTGTGTTTAAGAATATTAAAAGACATCAAAATCTGTGATAAAGCTAGGGAATGAAGATTCCACTGAACAAGGGTCTGAACCACAATTCCAGATCAAAGTTGCATTTCCACATCAGAACATGGGAAATCTTTGAATCCTAATTTTTCATATGGTCCATTTTAGTGAGTGGTCTCAGGATGCAGTTTGTTTAATGCTCTGAGTTTGAAGTTTCCCCCTTTCTCCAAGAGGCTGAAAGTGGTCAGACAGCCAATTCCTATTGCAGTGCCTTTCTATTTTAAGAGGTTGTTTTTCTCCCATTCTCTTGCTTAATTTTTGCACTTGTTCATATTAGGTGCTTGCAGTGGCTGTCTAATTAGCAAACTAATGCAATTGCATTTGATTCTTATGGCCTTGATTCTGTGTCCCAAACCATCAGTAAAGTTGCATACAGCAGAGAACCTTGCATACTGCATCCTCTTTATTTGGCAGTTTTCTACTGTATTTATTTTCCCTTTTCCCTTTTCCCTTTCTCCTTTCCCCTCTCCTCTCCTCTCCTCTCCCCTCCTCCCCCTCCCCCCCCTCCTCCTCTCTCCTTTTTTTTTCCCCCTCTAGGAATTTTCCATTTTATTTTCTTATTCACTCATTTGGCTTCCATTTTTTTCACTTCCTCTCCTTCCCAAAGGATACCCTCTTTCTACCACTTGTTTCTGAAAAGATTTGCTTTGAAAGACCATTCATATACACTCATCTGAAAAGTTACAAGAAATAAGCCAGAAAGGTGTTCTGTGAGGAGTACAGCTGCTCGCCTCCCCCAGGAAACCTATTTCATCAGCTCTTTGAAACAGACTGTCTTCATTGTTTAGGAACTAAGACCTATGGGTTTTGTTCGTTAGCGTAAGTGCCCTGCATAGAAATAACAACTAGTGTTACTTAGAAAGCAACTCATGACTTCAGTTGGGTTTTTCATTCCAGCCTTAATAATTTCATGGGTTTCAGGTGTTTTAAGATCTTGTATTCAGGTCTTTAAAAAATGGTTTCTTCTTTTCCGTTAGTAGCACTAGTTTAAAACAATTTTTTACACTGTGACTGGTCCACCTATAATCTAGTGTTTCTTGCCATGCTGGTTCATCTGTTCAGTCATCTTAAAAAAATCACTTTCTACAGCAAGCTATGGCCCTCATTTCATTTCAGGTTAACTTCCCTTTCTTTCTTGATGGTACGTGCCCCAACTCTGCATCCAAATATTAATCTAGAGGTATATTTCAATCCTATGAAACAGATAGAGGGACAGAGAGCATTGTGTAGGTAAATTATTTTTTCCATTGCCTTGGACCGACTGGACCGCAGCACCAAATGCGACCGAAGAACAGAGGCCAGACCCAGCATTTCTTCCTTCCTTGGCATATCAATAACCAAACAGTTATTGTCTGACTACATCTTAGAGTTGGATGCATACGTAACTGCCCAACCCCCACAGAGAAAAGAGCCAGTTGAGAAAATGAAATAAATTTCAAAAGATACTATAAGAAAATCCGAATGTCTAATATCTCCAAAACAGTTCCAATTTTCCTAATGCATGACTCCACTCACCTTTCCTAAATATTCACTGATAATTTTCCTCTATCATTCTCAACCCTGTAAGGTTTTAGGGACAGTTGTCATAAATCAGCTTTTCACTGTTTCTGGCTATCACCTCTTTACAATAAAAAAGATGTTATCTGTTAAAAAGCAAGAACTGCAGTATGGTCCGAAGAGCACAATTATAGAGAATACTATCAAACTACAATATAAGGCCCATGCAAATCCACTGCTGTTATCTGTTTCATAGATTGCAAAAAGCTAGCAGTAGTAAATGTGCAGCAGTATAAAAAGGCAGTGATAATACAGAAAATAAAAGCCTCTCTAATCCCTATTAGCAATTTGCACTAAACAATGGGAATAAACTCCCTGTTAAAATTTTGTCCTAGGAATTTACAATAACCTCCTCTTCTTTCTGCTAGTGTAAGTTCTTTTGGTATTTCAGTTCAGTTTGCTACTGACAGGAGTCAGCAGGTACATTCAGGTATGTTCAATGCATGTGACACGTATGAAGGGCACCGGTATGTTGCGAAACCTATTCAGCTTTTACAGGCTTTGTGATTTCCTTTGGATAAAATCAGCCTATCCTAGTCAGTCCAAGATTCATCTGCAGAAGGGTGCTTTTGCAAAAAGCCTGTGCAAAAGGAAGCAGAGCTAGAAGCATAGATAGACTGGCCCACACAGCCTGACCTGTCTCCTCCTGAACATCTATTGAAACTGATTGATCTAATGCCTTGCATCTGCCAAACTGTCATTCAAGCCAGAGGGGATTTGGAAGGAGGCAGGGGAAGCACTGTAAAAATGAGTCTGCGCTTAGTTTACTGAGCAAGCTTTGAACTCCTAGGTGCAACAAAATCATCTTCTTGGAAAGACTATGCCCACAATGAAACAGCTTCACTAGATGGTGGAACAGGAAGGGAAGGGGGGAAGTGCTATTTGAGGAATTAGTAGTTTTCTTCCTTTGATTTGTGCCTGAAAGAAAAAAATATCCCAGCTGTCTGCTGCATTGTGTGAACATATACATGCATTTAAATTACTTATATCATTACTTACAGATGTAATTGTGAAATATGTTCTTTTGCATTCAAAATTAGGGGCAGAACAGATGGTGAAAACTCAGTTTAAGGCAATATGTCCATTAAAATAACCCATACTGTTTGTGTATTATAACAACAGCAGTCTTCAGAGTAGCTGAGATTTTTAGCAGTACTAGATTATGGTAGAAATACACATAGATTGTAGGACAAAATTCTATATGAGTGAAAATTCGCCCTGAAAAAATTCAGCTAATTTCTCTTTGGTGGCTGTCAGCAGATGAACTCCTCTCTGCATTCCCCTGCTTTTGCAGTACTGACTACTTTGTACCAAAAATGGTAAACGTTCTGGAGTTCATCGGCTGGCAGAGCCTTCTCCATATTTAATTCTTAGGGACTCATAAAAGTTTGTAAACTCCTCTGCAGGGACCATTTTTGCCTAAAATAGTCTATGTATTATAAGCATATATGTATTTATTTTATAAATATATATATACATATATCTATATTCTTGCTACTGACAAGGCAGCTTCTTTGTAGGAAAATGAAAATGAATGAGTCTAGCTAGGCTGGCATATACAATGGCCTCTATACTCAATTACTCTTTCAGATTTCTGTTAGGAGAACCTGAATTCATTAACACTGAAATTTTAGTCAAGTGTTTTGAATTCACAATATTCAAGGAACTGTAAGTAAAAAGGCATCAAGGCACCTTCCTGGAGGTGCGCTCCAGGGAGGACCTGTGCTCGGAGCAAACAAATCTCAGCTTTTGTCACTGGACTATAGGTTTCTTACTGTCCTGAACATGAAGAAAAGCTTGCAAATGTGAGATAGGTGTTCCTCAAAGATTCAAAAAGCAGCAAGCTATTAAGCCCATCATTACATTTTCCAAAAGAAAATCTCACATAGCTTGTAGCCCAGCACACTCTTTGCTCTCACTGAGTATTGCAACCACTTTTTGGTCTTGAGGAGCAGTTTTTCCAAAACCAGTAAAATTAAAAAAAAAAAAAAAAAAAAAAAGAAAAGAAGAAGTGCATTGTATTTTGGACTAAATTACCTATAAGTAAACCACCAACAAAATATCCCATGCCCTTAATTTGCTGGTGATCCAGCACAATACAAATAGAAGAGCATTATAATAGCCACGAGTCTTATGTCTTGCCATAAAATCTGGCACACCCTACATCATTTTGGCTAAGTAATTTCCATTCTACTTTGTTCACTTGCACATGGTAAAGAAGTTAACAGGAACATTTATCCTTTTCCCTTATTCCATCAGTCTGACATTTCAAGCTATAATTCCCAGTACATTGAATATACATGTTTTCAGTTCATTCATGCAAAAAAGTGATGCTTAACTTTTAAAGAAATAATGATGGTTTGTGAGAAGTTTAAAGAAAGACCAGATTTGGCTTCTGCATTTGTAGAGCGCTGAGCACAACAAGAATCATACCTCTAACACAGTGTATTAAACAAGGATTAGAACGGTATGTCTTCATGTCACATACATGTAAAGGAGAATTTACTCCAAGCAAGACAGATTTAGGAGCTCTTAAGCAGTGAGCTCAATATCATATCTACTGGAATTTGCTAAAATGCATTTATCAGTAAGGCACTGTGCCTTTAAATCCTACTCATAAATAGCCTACTGTTTTAAGAGTGTTTCTCCCATGGGCTTCTAGAACAGCTGAAAGTGGGAAGATTATAACAGAAGATTGAAAGAACTTGATTTGGATTCTTGTATTCATTTAAACATTGAAGCCATGTTAAGGAGTATAAGGTGGTCATTAGTAGATTTAATCTACAAACAAGAATAAGCATTAACCATGAGGGAAACAAAGTTTTAAACCAGTACTCCAAATGTGCGTGTGTGTGTGTGCTAGAGGAACAACTGAGTTCAGGAGTGAAGCTTGGTGAACTGTATGAGAAGATAGAAGTGGTTTCAGGATGCATGAGGTACTTGTAATCACATCTAATTATACAACATAAATCTTACATTGAATCATTTTTAAGGGTTTCTAGGCATTGATTCAAAGCTTACTTCTCTATATTTAGCTTTGCTTTCCTCTTAAAATATCTGAGATAGGTTAATATTATCTGTCTATTGTACAAGCAGTCAATGTACTATCATCCACACTTTCTTTCTCTTCCTCTTTTGCAGCAACACATAGTAGTTCTTGTGGATTTGGGCTCTTTGTACAAAATGTCTCAAGTTGCATATAGAAGAATCATGGAACCATCAAGGTTGGAAGAGACCTTTAAGATTATTGAGTCTAACCATTAACTCTACCAAGTCCACCACTAAGTCCACATATCCCCATGCACCACATCTAGATGGCTTTTAAACACATCCAGGGATGGTGACTCCAACACCCCACTGGGCAGCAGAAGCAGCCATCTTCAGAAGGGGAAGGATCATTTACAACTTCTGAGTTTAACATCTATCATAGCACCAGGTTTAACTGCCTTTGTGGTCTCTTCAGCCCTCTGTTCAACTGCTTTATTGCTAAGGTCTCACAGACTATGCAGTGAAGTTGATCTAGGGGGTTGATGGAAGACCACTTCAGTGCAGTTTTCTTTAAGTTTCTCTCTCCTGCAAGAAGACTAAAAGACTTCTGTTTTATGATCTATGCTTTTCATGTTGTGATGGTATTTCTTTACCTTCTAGATCCAAACGACACTCAGAGGAAAGTATTTGACTTGTCTGAATTCTCCAGTTCGCCTAATTACTTTTTAAGAAACAGCATAGTTAATCATGTTTCTAAACCAGATAGTAATTCTTCTGAAATAGATTTAATTACTAAGAGGTCCAAACAGAGCAGAGTACTCTCCACCTGTCAAGTTGGACAAGAGAAATCAAATGCTTTATAGCAGCAGCAGAATTCTCCATTGATCTTAGAATAGCTGTTAATAAAACCAGGATCAGCAGGAAGATTCATTAATTCAAGAAGTAGTTAACATGGTGTAAATGGGAAATGTGACTCGTAGTAGTGGAATGGTCAGCATTTGGCTTACAAATACCAGGTTTCCAGATACAGAAGGTGTCCAACACCCTTTTTTAGTTGTTTAAAATGAGATGTTGTTTACCGTGTTAAAATCTGTCATTAAGAAATGGAAAAAGCAAAATCAATGGAGGACTTGCACAAGCTGTGGATGCACTTGTTTATTAGTTGACTCCTGATAATCAGACGACTGTGTGCATCCATATGCTACTGTTACACTGTGGTTAACTCTAAGTAACACTTTTTTGTTAAATGGGAATAGCAACCTTTAATTAGGATTTGGGGGTTGGTTCTGAAATTGCCATACACCTGCTTATTCAAAACAGATGTTTTATCTGCAGTGCAGTTCTACTCATAATATGTTATGATGGCAATAGCAGGTTGCTAACAGAATACAACAGAAAGGCAATATCTACTCACTGTGTTCTCTTATATGAGGTTAATAAAGCTGACTGATTAGGAATATCAGTTTGCTCTTACCAACATCTGACTATGTTAGCATGCCATTATAATCTATGTGAATGTATCCTTCAATGCTCTGTCCTTGAGATTCTAATTCAGTTTTAGTCAAAAAACAATTATAAAATGACTTGGCCTTTATGTTGCACCTCGTTTTTCTAGTGCTTCATGCATCATCAGCTCTCTGTGCATTACACGTCTTCATCCTCTTCGTAGAGACAAAAGAAGCTGAAGTGTTGTCCAGCACTGAAGCAATGCGCTAGCTTGGGCCACCTCATGCCAATGGCACCACAAACATGACAGATACAATGAGGTTCCCAAAGACTTACCCCGTCATGTAAGGTGATCCCTTTCCTGAGAACACTCAGTAAATCTGTATATAGAGGATGTGAGAGAGAAATACCTGGAAATGTTAAAGGGCAGTGTAGGCTCAGACCTGGTACATGCAAGGAAACATTTCCGGAATCACTTGCTCTGGCTTTGTAACTGGATTAGAAGGCAGAAAACACTTCTGATGTGCAATGAATGACTCATTGTCCTTCAGATTTAAGTAGAATTTGCTTAGAATGTCCCATCAATATCCTATGTAAGTTGAGGGTAGCTGTCAATCACTGAGTGGGCAGAGGTCTGGAGCTGTCTTGATATCATGAGTCAGTTTTGCCATGGTTATTAGTGTGCCCTCAGAGGATTATCCTGCCATCATGGGCAGACTACTTGGGCAATTTGTGTCCTTTCTTTGTCAGAAAGATGGAAGAAGGAGGGATGTCAGTAGAAGGGAGGAGAACAGTGCTGGGATTACCTGGCCCAAGTGACAACGGTGATGAAATACCAAGGAATCAAGCTCTACAATATAGACAGCAGCAAGCCTCTCTTTGTTTCAGCCTTACAGTAAAGTGGGTCGTTGTCATGCCTTCTCTGTCAAGAATGTAAAATTGTCATATTGAAGGCTAATGTAACGTGTCAATTTATTTTATAAAGGTACCATGTAGGTTTCTAATGTGATATAGATGTTAGGTAATACGACAAGAAAGGCATTACTATAACACAAAGATACAAATTTTCTGCCATATTAGCAGTTTCTATATTACAATAAAAAAGTATGTTGCGGTTGAGAAGTGTGTATCAAATATGAAAATGTTGAGCTTTGGCTTCATCCAGTTTGCAAAATTTATTTCAATCTGAACTTACTCTGTACAATATATGCTGCCATCCAGAAGAATAGTTTGTCACTAACTGGTCTGTTGCCTTTGATGGCATGGATTTATCATTTCCAGGACACCTATAATGAGCAAACTAACTTTGTTACCATGTCTTAAACTATTTTCAGCCTAAAAAATTAAAGTAACTACAGATGAATAAGTACAACACTCTGGTTTACTTGCTTGCTTTCTGTTTGCTTCTTACCACTTTTCATTTGTACAAAACACTTCTTGTCGTGTCAGACTGTAAGAAGATATAGTCTGTAAAATTATTATATATTGACTTCTTCTCTGATCTGTCATGCAGTGAAGCCATCTTCTAGGTTCCAGCCTACTGATAGGCTACAAGTACATGTAGATCCACTTTGGCTTTTGGACTTAGAGGTGTAGAAAGTGAAGCACCTGTTTAAGTCATTTGCTGAATCAGGGCCACAGAGAACTGGAACATCAGAAAAAAAATGTAAATACAGGTTTATAGCTCAGTGGAATGAACACACTGAATGCATAACTGAACAAAGAATTTATTGAGTGAATCTCGTTTCTCTTTGTGTCTGCTTTTGGAATAGTTGCGACCACATCCTGCTTTTTTTATATTTATTTGTTATTTGAATATAGTTAGCAACTACTTTTAACAGATTTCTTTTTATTCTCCAGTTTGATTGTTTAACATTTGAGATTTATTGCTTGATGGGATACCTATTGAAAGGACTGGAAAGATTCCCGTTGGCTTCAAAAGACAACGAATTGTGCCTGGAGCTCTGGTACAGCAAAGCATTTAGACACGTGTTTAAACATTGATGCTTTCAATGGGAGTTGAGCACATGTTTAAGATAAAGCATGTGCTATGAGCTTTGTTGCATAGGGAAGCACTTCAGCACATTCTTAAATGCTTTGCAGAACTGGCACTACAACAACCTCTGCTGTTAGTTACATTTTTTATTTTTATAGGGAAAAAAAAAATAAAAGCACTAGAAGAAGTTACTGTTACTTTACAATAAAAATATATCTAGTTTTGAATGGGCAGATTCACCTCCTGTTTGTTTGGAAGAAAGTTTACATACACTATGATCTATTTTTGAAGAGCAGAATTTAACCCTATCTTAATAGGAGATGAATGGGGATTTTTTTCCATCCTTTTTCAGCAGTTTTAGTTTGGCACTTGTGTAAGGTGTTATTAATGTGCACATTCAAGACAGTCTAGGGCCCTCAGTAGTTCTCTATTATGAAATGCCTTTTTTAACATGTAACAGCTTCTGCCTTGTATTCACCATCCACTTTTAGTGGTCTCCGTGTTATCACTTCAAATACTTTCCAGGGAGTGAAGAAGGAACAGGAATGCTCAAAGAAATGTCCTCTTCTCAAACCTTGTGCATTTTCATTAAGATTTTCTTAGCTCCCCACTCCCACAAACTTTTCTCCATGAGGGTGAGAGGAATGTGCCTCTGACGACAATTTATCCTTCATTAAAATTACATATAAGGTTAAAGGGAAAGTTGGAAAATGCAAGATGCTAAGGCTTAAACATTTGTTGCTTTTCCCCCCTTGGAGGACTGAGCCTTTACCACATGAAATGAATGCCATTATACATTGGAGAACTCACTGGTCAACAGGAGCTACACAAAGTACCAGTGAGTCCAAGACTCAAGAAGCTTATGTTTTTCCACAAATGAAGGACACACAGAGAAAGCTTCCCCTGGGAAATGGGGCTGGTCATGTTCCCTGCTCACAGAATCTCTTAGAGAAATCCTGTGGTATGGATGCTGAAAAGCTGCTAGCAGAGGGATTTTCTCAGTTTCTCACAATATTCCGTGAGAGTCCTGCCTTTCTCATGCATGTTATGAAAAACAGTAGGATGTTTTTTGTAAGCTGGACCAACACCTGGTGTTTTGCTAAGTTCTGTTTATGGTACATTGGAAAAATATTTTGAAATGGGTGCTGTAGGACTTTAGCCACTCACCCTAGGAGATGGGTGATCACTGCCCAGTCGCCCTGTGGGGCTAGGATATATAAAATGGGGTTATAAATTAATAAAGTTGCTTCTTTTGCCTTCTCTTGATGATTATGTGTGTTGCTGCATCTCTCCACTCCCGGTATTAACAGTGACACTGTGGAGTTTCAGAAGAGCAAACCTGTACCATTCATGGTTGGGCTTGTCTTTGAGCTTCAATGAAAAGAACAGTGAATATATTAAACCAGTTTCAAATGGTCTTGGGCACTTTCAACAGTTCTGACTATGCTTACACTGCAGATAACATAAGAATGATATTAACCAGCCATGTAATGCATTTACTTTGTAGCCTGAACATGTGGTTGCAATTCTTATTGACATATCCAGCCTAGCCATGATAGCTGTGCAGCCTGATAAAGTTAGAGCCCCAGCTTGCCCAGCATCCTGGCTAAGCACTCTGGCGTGGTCCAAGCTGAGCACTCACAATGCTCCTGACTACCTCAGATAACTCATTTAAAAGCTGGATTGGATATAATTAACCCAAATACAGCTACAGATTCAGATTGCAGAAAAGCGTAACCTTGAGAACACCCACGCACAAAGTCACACTACTTTAATGACACTGATAATAAACCACTTTAAGTTGCATCAGATGTAAAATCTAAAAGAGGATAGAGAGCTACTGATAGTCAAGAGCTAAGTATATGAAGATAAGATTCACAAAACCACAAGAGACTAGGAAAGACAGGACACCACACAGGTTTCCTCAGGTTTTCAGCTATTTCCAGCTTTCACTTCATGGAATGTTTCTTCAAAATACTGTCTTTTTGAAAGAAAATACTTGTTTCTTTGGTTACTGTTCCTTTCTTTTCAACAAGAAACTTTTTGCTGTTTCATCAGCAAAATGTAAAAGAACACAAATTTTACCAAACTAAAAATTATTAATAATCAAAACTTTGTTTCTCATAGATAGCTACTGAGGACAAGTTATGAAAATGTGATGTTTAAATTATCCTTTATTTTCCTACCTCTAATTTTTGCTATGTCTCAGATAGTCTGAAACTTTGCCTAGAAAACCTTACCTGATCCAAATTAACTCTTTCCCAGCTATCGAGGAGCCCAGTTCTGGGGAGCTGGCTACATCTTCCTGATGTCCTAACAACATCTGGGGGGCTGGCTGCATCTTCCCGATGTCCTGACAGCATTTGTGTTCACTTTTACAGCATGTGATGTTCACCCTCTGCATACTGTGGTGCAGTGAACGTGAGCTCGCATCCTCTCCTGAATCTCTGGCTACTTTCTGCACAACATAAACAGGCTTTGAAAGCATCACTGGTAAGGCTTCCTGAGATGCTTTGTCTGCCTCTGTGTTGAAAGTTTTACTGGTTTAGATTTGAGACAGAAGACACTCTCAGTAGAAATATTTTGAAGACAAAATAAATAAAAAAGAAAAAGTGGAAGGGCATCAAACAGGTAATTATTTGTAATTGAAAAAACTATTGATTTTCCTTTTGATACATAGTCTAAATTATCCCTCAGGAAAAGTAGTAATGCATCTTTAAACAGATTTATTGGTCCTAGCTGTAAAAAAGTAGCTTATTTAACTTCAGTGCCATCACATTTTGCCATTTTCATTTGATACAGAGATAGAATGTATATGCAGACACTGGAGAGGTTTGATTCAAGGGATCAAAAAGCTTCCAGGTCCTGGAAGCCTCTAGGACTCTTCTGTAGCTTTCATTTTTTCTCTCACTTTCCAGTTTGCAGGTGCCCAGATCCCCATCCCTCCCATCTGTGTGTCTGAGGAGCAGCCTGCTCTGCCCCACACCTCCAAGCTCAACCTTCAGTGAGAGGCACAGGGGTCTGTCACAAGATGTATGCACTGTTTTCTACTTGAAGTTGTCTCATGTACACTCAGATCTGAAGGCAAAAAAAAAAGTCCTTCAGATCAAAACCAAGATTACAGTATTATCGTAAAATAATAATGTATTGTCAGGACATCATACTGATACCTGTCTACCAACCTGCTGCTTCTGCAGGTTTGGTTTTTTCCTGGCACTCGTAATGGTTCATAAGCTATTCAAAGATTGTCCATAAACCAATGTTATGCAAAAGGAAAGTTAAAGGCAGAATTACAGTGTGTTATAGTATAAAAAACCTGCAAAACGGCTATGATTTTCCAAAGTACAACCATGTGTCTGGCTGGCTAGCTGGGTGGATGGATGGATAGCAGAAGAAAAACTCTGCGTAGTTCCATTGCCAGTCAAATTTACACAGACTCCATTTCTGTGCCTTTGAGCCTCAGGTTCAGGTTTACCTGTATTTGCTAGAGGTGCAAGTGACAGCAGAAGTTTACCCACAGGAGGACATTTCATCATGTTCCTGCTTTCCCAGCACCATTTCCTTCTCCACTCTTTCCTGAGTCTTCTCTGGAATCTAATAATACAGATGCATTCACCTTTCAATCGGTCTTTGGTGGGAATATTAACTTGTGTCTCTTTCTTTTATCCAGGCCATGTGTGAGCAAACTGTGGGACCATGATACCTCCAAAACCTCAATCTCAGTTTGATTAAAGATGGACAATGCATTCAGGAGTTTTTAGGGGAGTTCTCATTGACACTCCACCCACTCACTGTGATCTGGTCTCTTTTCCTTAGGGAAACCAGAGAAAAAAGCTCCAGTCTGCTCCACTGGAAATGCTGTCTCTTGTGCATATATGCTATGGTGCTATGGAAAGGCTTAATACAACTGCCATGAGTTTTAACAATCTCTTGCAAGTGGAAAAGCAAATATGCATGTACATAATTCTCTCGGAAATAATGTCTTTCTGCTAGGATGGAAATCGGGTAAGAAAAAAGTGATAAACGCAGATGAGGTTGCAAATACTTGTTCTGGAAGATTGAAAGCGTATCACAAAGTGATGTTGCGGATATCCCAGTGATATCCCGTTGGGATATAATACAATGTACAAAACACAGTGTCAACAAGGGACTTAAAACATTTGAAGACTATATGGCCAAAAGCTGGCTCCAGCCAGTCAACATGATGATAATGTGTAGATACATATACATGCATACATGCATGGATGAGCAGCAGTGATGTGTTATTATGTGTCAGCTACTGCTCTGGGACTCTTGGACAAGACAGAGGATACAAGCACCAGTACTGGAGCAGAGAAGATGGGGGGAAGCCTATTTATTTATTATTGTAAGGGTCCATGGCAACATGACTGTAAAACACAGGATGAAATAACAATTCCATGCTCTTTTTCTCTCTCATGGACTGAAGAACACTAAAAGAAATTGTACACCATGTCACTCCCAAGAAGAAACAATAGGGAGGTTAGACAAAAAAGCACCTGTGGTTTCCCTTTTGGCCTTGTGTGGAATGTGGTGTTTGTGCCCTGGCCATTCCTGGATTTCAGAAAAGGTCACAATTCACTCTCTGTTTCACTTTTCCAAGCTATATCAAGCAGCCCTCAGTCACCAAGGAGGGTCTGACCCAGATTTCCTCCCTTTTTTTCTTATCTCTTTGTCTGTACCTTTCGAACATCTACTCCCCAGGCCAACTATCTGAGCCTCATCATCTCCCTCTCATATGCCAAAACAATCTTATTGCTTTCAGGTCTTTTCCTCCCTTTGATCTCTCCTTCTCTATGGACATATTGCCCCTCTCTTTTTTTTTTCCCAGATCCCCACTTCTCCTTTCCTGTAGATCCTCCAGGTTGATTTCTCCCTAATTCACATCCTCCTATTCCCTCAGGTTTTCCTTTTATAGACTCAAGACCCAACTCTCTATTACTAAGCCTTCCATTAGTGAGAGTGGGGGAGGGAATGGGGAGAAAGTCTGCAGCTTTTCCAAATGTTGTGTTGTTGTGAATACTTCCCTTATTGTGCCTGTCTAAAATTTAGTTTATACAGGTGGCAGAATGAAATGTGCCATCTCATAATTAGTCCCACATGCACTGCAGGCAATTTATCATCAAAACAATCAGCAGTCACCATTTGATTCAGTGAATACCAGAGATTATTAGAAAATAGAGCCAAGAGAAAGGAGACTAG
This sequence comes from Todiramphus chloris collaris, assembly GCA_025345505.1. Lineage (NCBI taxonomy): Eukaryota > Metazoa > Chordata > Aves > Coraciiformes > Alcedinidae > Todiramphus > Todiramphus chloris. The sequence continues at coordinate 1,422,227 of JANVCC010000276.1, read as the reverse complement.
GATAGAGCACTTTGGCTTCTGTAAATTCCCTGTTTTTATCTTGCTTTTTTTTTCCCTGACAAAAGTAACATTTTCCCTGAAAAGTAGTGACCAGCCCAAATGACTCCATAATGAGTTGGTTCCCAGGAAAGCTGTGATCTTGGCCTTTACAACCTTTCTTTACCTCTGAATTTGTTGTATTGGACTTTCTTGTGTACTTAATAAACTGCTTCCATGACAGCAATCAGCACAAACATGCTGTTTCACTAGTGAGGAAGGTATTCTCTTTCTTAGCTGAACACTGCTGCTGCTCCTTTTAGTGAAGGAAAGGCAAACTGTTATGTCTCTTTTGTGCAAGAAAATGTAAACAGAAAACTCTGGGCACTCATTCATAAATACACACACACACACTCAACTACACGTGCTCTCAAATACATGCACACACATGTGCATAGACAGAGGTGTCAAATACCCCAGGTAAAAAGAGGGGTGGATACAATTCCCCTTGTGATAGCTAAGGATGATTATAGTATTATTTACTGCCAGTCCTCACTGCATCACTGATCCTTATGATGGAGAAATCCAGTAATTAATGGTAAACCAGGATGTCACCAAACTCTGAGGAAGTGCTGAAATCCATCAGAGCAATCAGGGTTACAGGGGAGAAATGTGTGGGCAGGGAGAGACAGCAGTAGCCCCATGGTCCCAAATGAGATCATGTCTGCCTCCACCCTACATTTAGGAAGAGTGGAGATGTATTATTCTCCTGCAGGGCTGTGCAGGAACGCTCAGTGATACAGGGCTCACTCACCCCGTATCATGAAACCATACACCAAAAGGCATAGCCCCCAGTGTGGTCTCCAGCAGACAGAGGTGCATAAGGATCCCTGATGTTTCTTTGAGCTTCTTGCTACACAACAATTTCAGAAACAAAATAGTGGGGAAACTAAACAACTTTTCTCTTACGATCTCGGAAGGACTGCTCAGTGTTTTCCTTTTTGTGCTTTCAATAGCTGCAACTCTTTCCTACCCCACCCCCTTGCGCCCCCTCCTTGTACCAAGACACTGCTAAAAAACCTCACAAGCCAGACTTGAAAATTTTTCCACCATATGGTACAAACTGATTGTTACAGTCTATGAGTCAAACTGAGTTTACTTTTTAAACAAACGATGTGTCAATAAGAAGAATGGAATAATGTTAACTTCTATTACCATAGACATGCCTGGAGATGAAGAGTGTTTGATCTATTATTACTTCTTCAGGGCGACTTTCTTTTGCAAGAAAGGCTTGTGTTGCTGTGTTCTCTATATCCTCTGCTTCCATTCTATCAATGTTCCTTTTGTTTTAGAGGCTCTTCAGTTAAATTAATATAGTGATCGAAAGCAGAGAACCGAGTTCAGGCTGGGCGTAGATAGTAAATCTACAGTTGCTTGGAAGAGAAATTACACAGCTAGAATGCATTCTTTGAGGTGAAATTTCACAACAGGTAGATAGGTGAAGGTCGTGTTATTTTAGCCACAATATAACATGACATAAGTGATCATTTTGAAATAGTGCAATGTTTTATTACTGCGTTGTTTAACATCAGGTCTATTATACATTCACCAGAAGCCAATATGCCCTCCATGTTCTGCTAATTAACACAAAATACCAAATGCAAACAAAACATTCTCACATCTCACTCTGGACAGTGAAAGTCATCTTTCAGGTCCAGTCTTACTCAACACCTTCATTGATGACCTGGATGAAGGGATGGAGTGTATCCTCAGTAACTCTGCAGATGACACTAAACTGGGAGGAGTGGCTGATACACCAGAAGGCTGCGCTGCCATCCAGCTGGACCTGGACAGACTGGAGAGATGGATGAAGGCAAACCTAATGAAGTTCAACAAGGATAAGTGTAGAGTCCCACACCTGGGGAGGAACAACACCATGTACAGGTTAGGGGTAGACTCTCTGGAAAGCAGCTGCATGGAGAGGGACCTCAGCAACCTGGTGGACAATAAGTTATCTATGGAACAGCAATGGGCACTTGTGTCCAGGAAGGCCAATGGTACCCTGGGGGGCATAAAGAAGAGTGTGGCCAGCAGGTCGAGGGAGGTTCTCCTCCCCCTCTACTCTGCACTAGTGAGACCACATCTGGAGTATTGCATTCAGTTCTGGTCTCCCCAGATCAAGAGGGACAGGGAAATACTAGAGAGAGTTCAATGAAGAGCTACAAAGATGTTGAGGAAAGGCTGAGAGCCCTGGGGCTGTTTAACCTGCAAAAGAGAAGACTGAGAGGGTATCTTATCAATGTTTAGAAATATCTGAAGGTTGGGTGTCAAGTAGAAGGGGCCAGTCTTTCTTCACTGTGATAGGATGAGAGGTAACGGTCACAAACTGGAACACTGGAAGTTCCACCTCAACATGAGGAAAAACTTCTTCACTGTGAGAGTGACAGAGCCCTGGAACAGGCTGCCCAGAGAGGTTGTGGAGTCTCCTTCTCTAGAGACTTTCAAGACCCACCGGGATCTGTTCCTGTGTGGCCTGCCCTGGGTGTTCCTGCATTGGCAGGGGGGTTGGACTCAATGGTCTCCAGAGGTCCCTTCCAACCCCTACAATTCTATGATTCTATGATCTGTATTAGTCCCAGCCTGCACTCATCCCATGAAGGTCTCGCATACACCTAAGCACAGGACATGGCAAACACAAAATCACACAAAAAGTGAGTGCAAAATAACTTGATCCATTTCCATTTCATTAAAACACCTCCTTCAGAGTTAATGTGAAAATGGCAGCTAGCTCTTAGCTGAGATAGAGTAATGGTCATCGTACATATGCTTGAAAGCCAATACATTTCATCTCATCTTACATCAAAGTGCTATTATCAATAATTAAGAGTATACCCCAAATAGATTAGACAAATAAACAGCAGTCCTTTTCAGCTGCTTTAAGACTGGTATTTTTATCTGTTCACTTAAGCCTTGACATTTCCTCTGGAAACAAAGGAGGCCCCCAGTAACACATGAGTCTGCACTCACTGCCATTGAGGGGGAAGACAGCTTCAGTGCATGTGTGCTCAAGAGAAAGAGCAGCCAATCACCACCCTCCCCATTCCTCAGTCCTGTCTCTTCAGTCCTTCCAAGTAACCCAACTACTGAGGACAGCAGGGAGATCTTGAGTAACATCTGTAACCCTCCCCATCTGGAGAAATCCTAGACAACCTTACTTACAACTGATGGTAGGTTCTTGCTCATAAGGCAGAGATTTCTGACCATCATGGATGCTTCTTACTCCACCATGTGGTGCATGGACCAGTGTTTGCAGCTCCGGGGTTAGGGTGGGTGCACGAGAAGGTCTGAAGTCCACTGTAATGGGCCCTGTTGTAGCCAAGCAGTAATAAGCTGGAAAGCATTTGAGAAAAGTCTCATTTTTAACTCCTTTGTGACCTTCATATCGCAATCTGTGCCAATAAAGGCATAGCAAAAGGAATAACTGGAGAAGTCCCCAGCTCCTGCTGCATCTAGGAGACCATGGGGACTGCAGAGATGGGTGGCTCCCCTGCTGTTTTCACACCAGCACTGGTGGGCTGTTGAAAGCAACAGTACTTCACCATTGTCATCTCTTAACAATATAATATGACAGCATCTATAGAACTGATTAGCATAAATCAACATAATACCCACTTTACAGCATTAGTATTGAAAACTTTCATCTTCAAGCAGTTGTAGGGGAACACAATATATGACGAATTGTAGGGATTTTTTTGAAGTGTTCTCACATGACATAATATGTTTGCACAGTACAGGCATGTGAGGCTGTACACACACACACATACATGTATTATAATAATGTGTATAATACCGTAGCTATGCTGTTAGCTCCATGCATTCTCCTAAAATAATATGCCAATTTTAATATGATCTTTTCTTAGACTTAGAGAAAAGACAAATTTCCAGGACCTACCACATGGGGAGGGTCGGAAGGAAAGGGGGGAGGTGCATCCATTTTGATTTCAAAGCACATCAGCGTGTCTTTCTGTGCCCAAAGGGTCATCATGCATAGAGTCACGTAAATAGAGACTGCTTAAAAAAATAACTTGAGGTCACTCAGAGTCAGACCCCTAGGCTTGAATTACAGATAAACACATTTCAAAGTGCAAACTTTGGAAATAAGGTACAGGGGAGAACAACCTTACATGGCACTTCCATCAATTTTGATAGAGCAGTTTCAATTTTCAGTGTAATAATTCAATGGTCTTGTGGCTTTCTGACAACACTGAGTTCTCCTTCCCTCCTCCTCATTCTCTGTCCTTCCCTCTAGTACTCTGTGCACACTCTGAGCATTACCCATTTGAAACATAAATGCTTTATCACATCCAAGTGTATTTTCAAGAGCTCTTCCAAATTCATCACTTCAGGCAGCATTTTCCTGAACATGAAATCTTTTTGGGGTTAAGATGGCAAACATACTTGGAGGCAGCAGGCAAAGTACAAATAAAGGAAAAGTACTGTGCAGTGCACGAGAGCAATCCTCCTCCTGTCCTAAGTGAAAAGTCTATAAATATTCTAAACTCTGCAGCAGATGAGGCCGGGCAAAGTCACCCATTCCTTCATCAGCAAGGATAGGAGGGAAAATGTGAGGAAGAACCTCAGGAGTGGTACATTGGTCACCCTCCACTTGGCTTCCCCAAGCTAACACCCTATTTCCCAGTGCCTGGGGAAGCAGGAGGCTTACCATAGGCCTTGCTTGCCACCACATAGCATTATATCTCTGCACTCACCCTTTCAATCACATTAATGTCAATAATGCAAGAATCTTTCCTTTTTATAAAGGTCTTAACCTAGCTTGTGCATTAATTTAGTTTCCCAAGTTATATATGCACCTGTAAAGATGCAGACTAGGCATCTCTACAAGCACAGAGAGATGCTGATCTGAAAGAGCTCTGAGCTCACAGTTACAGGTCCTTGATAATGTCTGCCCATTATTGCACATTTTCTAGGGGCCAGAGGTAAACGAGCTGATTCCAAGAGGAACCTGTCTGTGTCTTCCCCCTTAACCTGAAGTCCACACTATTTCCCACTGAGCAGCCTCACTCCTTTCTTGCTGCTTCCAGCCATCTCCTAGTATTTCCAGACTGACGAAAACAAGCAACGTTGACATATCCCCAAACATTGCTACTGTGATATTTCCAACCCATTTCAGCTACCATTTCAGCAAGCGCTGGGAATGTGCAGTACTGCTCTGAAATGAGGCTATATTCACAAGCTTTCTTTGGACCATTTGGTGAAACCTGCTCTGAACACACTGGCAGTTTTGTCCAAGTGAAGCCTGGAGGATTAGGCTGTATGTGGTACTCCAATAATAACACCAAAGTAAGAAGTATTATTAAAGCTCAGTTTAATTTTTTTTAATGTATCATATAACATACTGCAAAAGTAGCACAAGGTCAAGGAAAACATCCATTATTTAATTTGACTTGAAGCCAAAGTGGTGGTGATGTTGAAGACCACACTTCCCACCCTGAATGGAACTTCCTTTATTCAGTCCTTCCAACTTCATCAAAACTTTCCACTCTCTCTACCTTCGTCCATCTCATTCTTAGCAAATACATTACAATCTCAGAGGGTCCTCCCCTCTCCCTCTTTCTTTCTTTGCCAGACAAATGAGAAACACTCCTAACTCCTTTACAAGCCACATTCTGTTTCCATTTCTGCCTTCAGCTGCATCTTAGCAGCTCCAGGAAAGTCGAAACAGCAGCAATAATGACAGAATCTCATCTTAGAAATCAGTGTCATTGTTGTCTTAGCTTTTCTTTCCAGATAATGTCACCCCTCCTTTCCTTCGCAATAAGATGGTGATTTCACATCAAAGATAACCATAACAGCATCATGGCAGACATATTTGTTTGCAGATGGGTTAAAGCAGTTCTTCAGCACTGTATGCCAATTAATGTTACTACCCACAACCTTTTAAAAAAATCACAATTTCAGCTATTAAAAAGGTACATGTGAATGCTAAGCCTGAGAGGATGTGATCAATAATTTACATATTACTGGATAACGAGCAAAGAAAACAAAAATAACAGCTTCAGTTTCCAGATATATGGAGCTGTCCTATGAAAGTAAATATATCAAAACATTCCTGCTATATTTTATGACTCTATATAAATATCAAAATAGGTTTATACGTTGAAAAGAGAATGTGCCAATTCTAAAATCACCACTCACAGCACTTCAGTTCATGCAGTTAAATCTCCCAGTTAACGGCATTCTGCAAGCAGTTGCTTTCCTGCTCAGGAGGCAAACCACACATCTGCCTTTCCAATACCCACAGTAAAAAAAGCAGTCAGGAAATGCAGGTCTGCCAAAACACTTTCAAAGCGAGTGGGGGTACGGGCAGTCATCACAGGCACTGAATGCAACACCATCTCTGTTGAGTAGAGTAGGAGGAACTTAGATGAAGCAATTCAGTACATAACGGCATCATGGCATCTGCGTCTTATTCTGCTTCCCTTGTCACTCTGGGCTTCTCTTTCCATACTTTTACCTGATCAATGTCCTCAGAAGATGCTGGCTATCTCTCTCCTTTTCTGGATAAAAAGGCCAGTATGGAAAAAGGTAGTTTTGCATCCTGTACTGGGCGGACCACATACCACTGACACCAAAAGTTAGGTTGCATTCAATGTCGGGCCACATTGTAAAACCAGATTAAAACAACAATGCCTTCATCAAGTGTCAAGTGTGCTTGAACTGAAACCTCTTGACAGAAACTTTATCAGTGCCACAACCACTTGGCAATATGATCCATTTGTTGGCCTTCTCCAAACTGCAGTAAACTGGAATTTCTGTAACCCTGATGACCATATAGGACTCAAAGGTGGTTTTATTAAACAGTTATGTGAAATGCTCTGTGAATTTCCTCAAGTGTCCCCTCAAGGCCAAGAAGATGCTGGGTCCCGGTTTTTTTCCAGACCTTTGTTTCTCATGAAATCTGGTTATCATAAAGATATCAATGGAAAGGGAAGGAAAAGGTCTGATGAGCTTCTGCTCCTTCCTGCCTTTCAGTTTGGTAGTATGTTTTCTTAGGGTTATGGTTCTTGGACAATATGCAAGACAAAGTTGTCTTAACCTGTACAGCTTTATTCTTAGATTGTCCAGAAATCATTCATTTGGCATCAAGAGATCTTACTGAGATGACATAGAGAAAGTTAACCATAGAATTATATTGGCATCAGCTTTTATTCAGAGAAACCCACACATCAATCCCAAAAGCTTTTCCTCATCCTAAAGAACAAGACCAGAACAAATTACAAAGAATAAAATTTCCTAAAGCACTTTTTGACAGCACTTTGGTACTGCATGAGAAATCCTGAGGAAAACATGCATCCAATGATCATTTGATGGAACAGGTAATTGTTTAGTTTTCCCAACCACTTTCTAAACTACTCTTTTGAGTGATGGCATGGCAAAGAGTGACTTCTTAGAGTCTTTTCTCGGTTAGGCTTTCCCACCTGAGGAGGTCAAATCCTTTCTAGCACCAGTGGATGCCTCCTGGTGTGGTGGTGAATTAAGGTATTGAAGCTTTGTAGGAGGGTGGTGCAAGTGAGCCAAAGGAGTGTCTGCTGATCTGAGTAGGAATCAGATCACCTCTTAGAGACCACCACATAGCTGGTGGAGGCAGCCCCAACTCATTTTCCACCAGGTGAGAGGGCCAAGCACTGTAGCCATGCCAGGAAAAACTCCTGAGCACCTTTTCCCCAAATCCAGAGAAAGAGCAACCAAAAAACCCAACCATGCAGCCATCCCCTTAGACACTGTAGGGCAGATGTTTCTACAGACAGTCCCTTTGCAGTCTTGCAGCCTGCTTTGCCTTCCCTCTTCTCTTTTCTCTCTCGTGCTTTTTTTTTTTTTTTTTTTTTTTTAACATTTCCAATGCTCCTTCTGCCCCAGAGCTTTATTTAAGGCTGTTGGCTGGGAGCCCCTGGGAGGATTCCCAGTCCCCTGGGTGGATTCCCAGTGTCTGTACCTCACAGCATTACGAGTGTGGCCTCCTGCCTTGCCAGGACTTTAAAGGGCCCATCTGTCCTGTTACCATTGATCACACTGGATATTTGTAATTCAGCTCCCCCTGAATTATTTAGGTCTTAATGCCCAGTCCTAAGGTGTATCCAAAACTATTCTCTGTTATTCTGTTTGCAGAGAAGGAAAAATATTTAATTTAAATCCAAAGTTTCCCTCCCCCTGTTTGCATAGAATGCATCACTGCTATTATATTCTGAAATACAAATATTTCACCAAAAACACCCTCCTTTTTAGAAGTGCTTTGCTCCTCACCTTTTTTCTTTTATGTTGCATATACCATCAGGGGCCAACTTTATTTCAGTATTGACTTGGATTTTGATGAATATGCTTCTATTTCATTTATTCTTTATTTGTGCAAAAGCTAGGCAGTATTTTTTATATTGTTTCCCACTTCCTTTTTGATTAAACTGTTATATTTGATTTTCCTGAAATAAAGCAGTACAGAGATAGAGAGAGTGAGAAAAATACATCATCCTTGATTCTCTTCTGACTCACAGCTCTGTAAGCTCTGACCCAAAAGCCCACCTTAACACACTGGAAGTAAGTGCCCATAGGGAGCTGTCAGAGAGGAAGCTCTTCAGGATGTGACTACACAAAGTGCTAACCACAGGAGAATAGAGCCTTTTCCACCTAAAATTAACTGAGCTGCTCAAACAAAAACAGTAAGCCTACTATAATAATAATAGACGACCCAAGTCAGTCCTTTGAAATTGAATTGCTATAATCAGTACCAAAGATCAAAGATCAAAGGCCACTCAAACTTCAGTGTCATTAGTTAGCATGTCAGGCAAAACCCAGTCCCTACCAATCCAGTGGAAAGGCTGTATATGTGCTTTTCTTTTGCACATAACTTTCCTATGCTTTCTCTTTTGGGGCTGAGGATGTCCTCATTCCTTGTTTCAGCTTAGGCAAAGAGTTTTACAAGCAAAAAATATCGCCACCTCCAATACATAAGGTGTATATATAAAAAACCCTCCCTTTTTGCTGTGTGTCTACAACAGAACTGGTCAGGAAACTAAGGCCAGGACAGTAGCTTCTTCACTAAATCAGCCAGCAATGGGAGCATAGTTTCATCAGAGCCACATGCTAAGGGGAAGAAATTTATTGTTGCTTATTTGAGCACCTCTGTGGGACATGACTGAAACATCCTGGGGAGAAGGAAGCAGGTAACGTTACTATAATTAAGACCATACAGTGTAACCCTGAAAAGTGAACCTGATATTACAGCCCTCATCCACTTTGATTTGTTCTTCCCTGTTCCTTTTTGCAGACTGTCCAACCAGTGTGGGCCACCAGTTCCCAAGCTGATAACTTTTGGTTAAAGATGCCAACAGAAACAGCAAGTGAAACATTACTTTTCACAAAACGACCAGAGGAGAAGAAAAAACAGATAGTGAACCTTTCTTTTTTTTCTAGAGCCGAAAGCTTCAGGCCAGATGAACTGGGTCACAGGCCATCCTTGTGGTCTTTTGGCAAGGGAATGACAGGCATTAGAAACAGATCCTGCCTGCTGCTAACTATTGCAGCTCACCCTTGCGATTGCCTGCATCTGTTCGAGGAGGAACCTCATTAACATTTCAACCATCGAAGAGACAAGATGGGTAGAGTTACTTATTTGCATGCTGGCTGCCCCCAACCACAGCCCCCAGTATGAGATGAACCCCCAGCTTGCTCCCATGTGCAGCTGCAGCTGAGGTCTGGCTGAACCCGCAGCCAGAGCCCACCTTGCAGATAAATAGGATCTGCCCCTGCTCCCCTCTGAGTTGAGAAGTATCTGGGGCACTGCAGCGGGAGCTGGGCTGTGTATAAGCCAAGGATCCCTGCTGAGAAGCAGGGCATGCGGCTGAGGTCTTGCCCTGAGGAGCACAGTTGTAACTTGGCAAGTTACAGAGAAGTGCAGAAATCGTGGCTAAACAAGAGGTACTGCATTTCTGAAAGCCCCAGAGCAGATCAGTGGCCAGGAAGAGAGCCCAGTCTCCCTCAACAACATCCCTTGCAATGTCAGCCTTCATCCTTTTTAAGCTCGTTCTGCCCTTCTCAGGAACCAGAAGTGGCATTTGTGCCTCGGATGAGCCTGTGAAAGGCCTCCAGGCTGTCAAGCTATCAGCTGCCATCAATTGTGCTTCCCCACCTTCAGGTCTCTCACAGTGCTCCGGCATCCCAGGGCCACCAGCCTGCTCAGTCTGCAAATGAACAGCCTAAACTATGCTGCCCGGCTGCCCGCTGCTGGGGTAGCCTGCCACTCAGCTGGAAAAGGTACCAGAACCTCATGACAGAAAGTGACGGCCAATTTATTTATTTGCTCAGTAAAAGAGCAGAGTGGTAGATAAAAGTCACCAGTGCAGAAGTGGAGCAAGGAGAAGACCAAGCATCCCCTTGTGCTCTGATGTGCTCCATATCAGGCTTTCCCTTCCTCGCCTCTGATGTACAGTTCACACATAAATGCTAATAGACATATGAACATTGCCCTGATGCTGCTTCTGCAGAATCAGAAAGCAGAGGCAGCCATAGGTGTTAATAGTGCTGCTGCTGCTGCTGCAGCTGAACACTGGCTTGGCCAGAACTCACCTCTGTGTCGGACACAGCAATTTCAGTTCACAAACATAGAAAGAACTGAAATATATATTTCCAAGTATAGCCACAAAGAAGGTTTCTCTGAAATTGTGACTGACCACCAAGGCGGTCAATGCCAAGGTATATTTGAATAGGGATTTCCAGGAATCTGATTTCACCCGTAAGTCCATAGGAAGATCTAACGCTACCATGGGGACAATAAAGCATTTACAACCTGTCTGCTATGTCTACAAGACAATTGTAGATTAAGTCACGAGGAAGTCAGCTATCCAGCTGTTATATAAAGCTTTCTAAAAGGCGGTGATACACATTTAGCAGCCATCCTAAAATGAGAACATGAAGAGAAAATGTTTTTCTCTGCAACAGCTCTCCTTGCTATTGCCAGCCTCTCTCCCTGTGAAGGGAGCAGTGTTTATAGGACCAGTGTTTGGAAAAGTAAGCTTGAATAGAAGTGTCAAAGGGTAATTGGCACAAAAGAGATCCCTACATTTGGAACAAGAGGAATTAAGTTTTCTTAAGCACATTGGGACCACAGAGGGCTTGTTGTTGATAGACCCACAAGTAGTAATATTACCAGGTTCACACCAAGGGTCATAGCATGCAGTGAGACAACAGTTCCTCAGAGCAATGAGAGCAGGGTCATGACTCCTACGTGCAAATGATTGATCCTCAAGAGTTCAGATCTGTGAGACGCATGGGGGAAAAAAATGTGTATTTCACAGCATTCATTTACACTTGGCTTTGAAAGTTTTTTATTGAGGCTATGATCACCTTGCATTTTTGCTTTTCAGTTACTGCCTGAAAGCCAGTGGAAAGATTTGAAATGCTATATGACCATGGGATTTTATCAGCAGAATGGATTAGTGCACAGATTACATACAAAGTAAAATTTTGCAGCTGATGTCTGGAGACTGGTCTCTAGTTTCCATTCAGCAGAAGCTTGAAACCTTGAGAAATGATAGTGAAACTGATAGCGAAAATGGTATGTACCATCATGCCAGGGACAAAATTCTTAATTTATGTTCATCACAACCACAAGCAGAAAAGTGCATCCAAGCCACACTTCCACTGTATTGATCTTAAACATCAACTCCCAGGATAGACTTGAATATTTAGAACATCCTGAGAGCCACCAAGGTTTAGGGTGCTTTAAATGATGCTTTCTGACATAGACTTCTGGAGTGCCCTATGCTCATCTTCTAACCCCAATCCTCAGCACAAGATTCCTTGTCTCCTTGGTAGCCTCCTGACTGCCACGTGACAGTACCTTTTTTCAGGAGGTATACTCAGTTACCTCTTTAGAGTTTCATTTATATTTCTGAGAACAGTAGAAAATTTTCAGACTCAGGCTTTAAGAAGAAGCCCATGTCTCTGACATGCAACCTTAACTAAGCCCAGTGTGCTTGCTGGAAATGTCTGGGAAGATCAGAAGAAATTCTGGATCTTGTGAGAGTTTTGAGTCACTTCAAGCTGTTCTGTGTAATGTTCAAGGGACATCCCCTTGGATTACTGACTAGGATTATGCAACAAGAAGAAACTTCTCTGTAAATTTTGAGTAAGCCTTGAGGTAGAGCCTTCGGAGCTTGACCAGTGCTAAATGCATACAGCAATCAATAAAGCTTAGCTACATACTCTCCTACCAGGCCTCAGTGCCTGGATTCAGGGAGCTCTCTGCAGAACTGCACACAGACTGGATTGCTCTGATCAATACAGGAAGATGGCATAATACAACACTATTAATGCATCTGGCCCTGTTGAACTCAACACAAGTTCTGACATTTACTTCAGTCAGACTAGGATTTCACCTAATGTGTCTTTTCCAACTCTAATATCTGTGATCCTGAGCACATTACTAAATTGCCAATGGGATCTGCCAACCATCACAGCCTCTGGTTTGTCAAGTACTCTATTTGTATGCACCACATCTCTGTCGCGTAAAGGATTCCAGTAATAAGCTATTAAAGACATTTAATGTTACCAATTTAAAACTGAAAAACACAAACTACTGAGGTGGTGAAGTTGCCAGAAGAGACATCAGGCCCTACGTTAGAATATCTGATTCATCAACTCCTGTATGTGCAAAGCCTGCAGATTGGATAATTATAGCTCCATCAGTGAATAGTGTGTTTATTAGACCCAAATTTGGTGAGGTAATAGAAGCAGAATGGAGACTAATGTTACCAGAAGTGTTCACAGAGAGATTGCCATGGTGTAAAGGGCTGGCAAATGTGGACAAATAAGAATGGCTTTTTAAAACTCAGTTTTTGTGAGACATGCACCCACTTTCAATGCAGCTATCTAATCGTTACTGTGCAATATGCTGCTATAATATTACACTGCAATTAAGGCATAGAAGAGGACTCTGTTATACTGGTTACTTAGCAAAGCTCAAAATTCAGTTTGACAGTTAATCAGAGAGATGATTTTCCAGTAGTTTCACTGGAGCAAGGTTTGACATTAAAGGAGGATCCCAAATGCCACTTATTTTTCCTGAATCATTAATGGTGGAGAAAACACAGATAGCTAGATGGTTATTCTGGTACCAGTTGTCTGTGCATGTTAATGCTTTTGTATTCACAGCCAGAAACAAGGTACAGACGTCTAAAAAATTATGACAAATGAAATAATAGCCCAACACTAAAAGTGGCTGCAATTAATTGCCTTTTAACTACAGGCCCATTGTGGGACAGCTGAAGTATATGAAGTGAAAGTTAAGGAAAGGGTGATAGTCCCACTTGGCCCATATAGGGACAATGCATCAAATAATTGTTAAAGAAATGTATTGTGAGAAACCTAAAGAGACAACAATCCAAAAGACAAGGAAATGCTCATTCCTGCAAGCCAAAGTGCAGAGTAGTCATAATAATGAAGATTTTCTGAAAGCTGCCAAAGTTCATCCTCTATTACAGTTGCAGAGTTCTATAACAATTAAAATGGAGTAAACTCCACTTTGGGTTTGGCTCAGCCTATGTAGTTGGTGCAATCCCAGTGAAAGGTTTCTCCTGTTTGGTTCTGTCTTTCATTCTCAGTTCAGGTCAAGACTTCAAGTAGCCCTATACATTTACCTGACTGTTCATCAACAGTTCTGCCAATAAATTTGTTTCAGGTTTTTGGTTTGGTTTGTTGTTTGTTTTGTTTTATTTTGTTGTTGTTGTTTTGTTTGTTTCTTTCTTTTTGTGTGTGTGTGTTTTTGTTTGTTTTTTGTGAAATATGTTTTTGAATTTTCATCAAGCTGAAAGGCAAAGGCAAGCATTACTTTGTGTCAAATTCAGTGTCTAGTGTGACTCAAAATGTTCATCTACTTTGGGAGTCTTTTCTGCATATCTTTTTTTTTTAATGAAGTACACTTTTGGAGAAAAGCATCCACTTAAGCAATATTGAGACATTTTAATTTGGGCAGGGATCAGATGACTCCAGGGGTACCTTCAGTCTATTATTCTGTAATTCAAAATGTCAAAAAAATCTTTCAAAAGTCATTCAAAGCAATCCTGTGAATTGATAGAAATACATCATTTTTTCCTGTTTAACTAAATCTATATTTTTCAGGATGAAAAATTGACTGCAAATTTTCATCCAGCTCTAATTGAAGTTTTTCTCTGAATATATTCATAGAACTACACTTTTGATTTTGCCCCTTCAGGAAATAACCTGTTTGCAAGTCAATTTATCAAAATTACACTTTCCAATACAGAAAATAATAAGGTATTTCAGATACCTCTCTAGCGTGATTTTTAAAAGCAGTAGGATTAGGAAGAGGAGAAAAGAATGTAAAGACCGCAATATAGTTAAGAGCTTCTTTCAGTCTTTAGAACCAAAGTCTTCAGCAGAGCTCTGTTTTCAGCACTACATCAATCTGATCTTTCTTTCTGTGGGTCATACAAGTTCAGATAAACTTCAAGAAGTATCTGTTACTGTTTAGGGCCAGGACAGTCCTATAGACCTATAACAGATGCTCTCTGTTAACCCCCGTCCCTCCCCAAGGGGAAGAGAATGGGAATAAGGGTGAAAGAGACTTATTGATTAGAAAAGACTAGAACAGCTTTAAGGAAAATGAAAATAATAAGAATAAAAATGGAATATATACAAATATATACAAAACCAGTATCAAACCCAACCTTCCCCATGGCAATTATGTCACCATCACCACTGATTCTGTGAAGCGGGCACTGGGAAAGTCCCAGACTGGGCCCAGAGGCAGACAGGAGCTGTGTTCAGGAGGTGGTTTCTGGAACTGGATTCAGGAACACACAGCTAGGGATCAAAGGCAGAAAGGACACAGTCCTCCTCGAGCGACAGCCATTGAAGAAGTGAGGAAGAAGCTGGAAGTGCCAAGCCAAGCTTGACCCTCCTGATCCCTCAGCTTTATACTGAATATGACATATATGGGATGGAATGCCTTGCTGATCAGTTTGGGATCACCTGTCCCATCTGCTCCTCCCTGAAGGTGCAGCCTTTTACTTTCCACACTTCTCAATGTGGTGCACAAGACCCAGCAGTGGCCTTGGTCTGCACACCAATCCTTGGTACTAACTCTACCCATGGGGTGCTGTCACTGCTGGGAGCAGACACTGCCTGTGAGAACAGGCTGCTGACTTCAGACAGTGCAGTGAGTTAGAAGAACTGAGCTGAAAAGTAGAAATCATTGAACAGAATTAGTTCTGTTCACACTCAAACCAGGACAGTAACTTATGTCACATTGTTTAACTATATACAGCTTGTTTAACAAAATGCAAAAGGCATCCAAAAACTACTAACACACAATACTACATCACCATTAGACATTTGAAAATGATTTATTCCTTTTAAGAAGAGAAGACGGCCTAGCTGTACTTAATGTATCTTACCTCTCAATAGAGTAGTCACCGTTTCTAATGATGGCTTCCTGGAAGTCAGAAAACAATCTCTTACTCAAAATGTTGACATGTTTCATTCAATGAAAATAGATGTATTTGGAGTTATTTATGAGGCAATGAATACAACACAGATTCTTTTTTTTTATTTAATTATGTAATGTTTGTACGGTACTTTGAAAGCATAATATGCTATTATTTTTAGTACTGCTTGTGCATACAGCATTATCAACAAGATATGAATAAAAAAAAATACTCTCAGCTTTGCAAGCAATTTTCTTGATTAATTTCTTTGTATAAAGCAGCAGAGGGAGCTCATACATTATTTTTGGTGTATCACACAAAAATGATAAATTACGTGTGCACACACATGTGCACGCACACGCACGTCTAGGTGACATAGTCCCATATATGTACGTACACATTCAGTCAGCTCTGGGAGGAACTGCACAGCTACAGTGGCTGTGCCTGCATTAGTCATGCAGACCAATAGGAGCAGATATGTACAGCAAAAGAGTTGTGAGCAAACACCACAGATGTGTCCACAGCACACATCTTTCAGGGCAGTCTTTCTGAACTACCTGCAGCCTGGTCCCATAGGCTGAACCACCCACTTGTGGCTTAAGCAGGTTCAATGGGCTCGCAGAGTGCTTTTTCCAGCTAGAGTTTACTCAAGAGGAACGCAGCTGGCATGTTCTGACATTGCTCTGGAATGCAAACCAAAGCTCAGCCCATAGGGTGGTCGGGAGGCACGTGTCAACAGCATGCTCTTGATCGAGACCAAGTCACCACCACTAAAGTTGAGTTGGAAACTTGGAGATCTGAGCTGATTTGCAGGTGAGTAAGAACTTAGATGGATTACTTCAATTACTTCTGCCTGAGCGGCACATTACGCACCTACATGCTTTTTTGAATTTTCTTCTCAATCTCTCTAATTTTTGCAGTGTGTGTTTAATGTGGGAGGTATGCTAAGAAAGAAGTGCTGAAGTCACTTAAAGGACTGGACAAACTTCCTAAAACTTGTTTGTGTCCAGTTAAAGGAGATTTTGGGAAGGTAGGCCCTCAACTAGTCTCCCAAAATCTGTAAATCTGAGGTGCAAGGAAGGTTTAACAGAGCCGCACTTAGCAATACCTAGCACTCCCTGGAAATAATTATTACTTCTTTTAAGAGTATGTAGCATATTTCTCATTCAACATGCTGGGACAGCCAGTGCCTTAAGAGCATGGTTTGTCTTCCCCAGGCACCCCTGTCAAAGCCCAGGAATGTGTGGCAGATAATGTGGGGACTGTGCTTCTGTGGAGAGCAAAGCTGTAAGCAAGCAGGTAGTCCAGCGGAACATCCCACATCCTCCCATGCACAGATGAGCACCATTGAGACCAAAGACTGGAAACAGTGGGAAAACTGACCTGCTGACACCTTTTGCTTCCAGGCTGGTCAGAGACGCTGTGAACTTCGCTCTATGGCTAGACACATTTGCTTCCAGATCTGGACTGAGCAGAGGTGAAAATGCCAACGATGGGATTGAGAGAAACAGCAGAGGCTGGGAGATGGAACAAGTGTGGGGAAGGATGGGAGTGGGAAGACAGAGCACAAGGCATGAAGATGAGTCTGTGAATGGCACAAACACTTTGTGGATTTTAAAAAAAATCCCCTTTTGGGGTGAGTCTTGAGACAAAAGGAGTAGATCTGGGGAGAATTACTTGTCATATCCAAACCAGCTGGTCAAACTCGTAGTTTTGAGAGAAGGAAAACCACATTGTTTTTATTTGTCTGTAGAGCAATATGTGTCACCGTATAAATAGTAACTAATAATAATAACATGTGCCGCAGCACTTCTGTGATATTTTTCAATAATTACTGTTGTTGTAAAGGAGTTTAGTATGAAGTAAAACATCTCTACGAGGGAAAAAATTGCTACCTCTTTCCCTCTGATATTTGTGTAACTGAATTAAAAATATACATATATGTCGAGTAAAAAAAACCCTGTTGGTTCTAGTCTAAAATCTAAAGCTAAACACCTTGAAAAATCTCTCAGTTACATTGTTCTCTCATCTTTTTGAGGATTTTTATTTCCTTTTAACAGCAGTAAATCGTCAAATGAAAGAGGCTTATATTGCACATACCGTTGCAAGACATGCTCATGATGTAACGTCAGAATGAACTATTTTTTAACCTAATATACAACAATTTAGCAGCATTAGAAGAACATAAACCAGATAAAAGTATAGCTTTTACAGCCATTCATCAATGGCCTTTTTTGAACAGTGCAGATACCTCCTCAGGCTAAGCATACATCTCTCTATTTCACATAAATACACAAAGTGACAGGGCTTCCAGTCAAAATAAACATTTGCTCAGCATATACCTGATTTCCACCCATTTCATTCAACAGGAAAAATACCGAGGTTAACAAACACGCTAATCTCTCATCTGCTCTAGGGATGAGGATGTGCCATATCCACCAACTTGTGATAGAGTGTGTTCACAGCTTGCTGTGCCTGTGCACTTCCATGCCTTTGTATTGGTACTATTTAAAAGACAAACAAATAAGCCTTAAGGTGGATCCAGCCAAAATCACTCGTAGTTTTTAGAAAACGATGATGGCTGAAGGCAGAGAGGAACAACATCTCAGGTTTCACAACAGTGAAACAGTGAGAAGGATTATTGAAGAAAGCATCACGTGGGGGAAAGTGCAGCACAAGGCCAACACAAAGATGGTATCATTGCTCACGAAAAAGAATCACACATGATATTGAACAACACAAATCAGCTACAATTCAGGGCTAAAATGGTCCAAAACTTTCAAGAATCTGAGGTACCTAAATCTCACCAGATTTGAGGAAATCAGAGGTACTTAAACAGAAAGTAAATTTTTTTGCAGTCTCAGCTCTGGCTGCATTGCCTCAAATGTTCTGTGGAAGAAAACAGGGTCCTGCTGCCTCGGCCTGTTTCCTCAGCAGTCCAGTAGCTGGAAGGGGAGCTGAATGTAAGCCCTTTTACCTGCTGGGGCAGGGCTCACCAAGCATCACTGCACCCATCACCATCAGAGCTGTCTCCCTTGCCAAACACAGGATGAGAGGACCTAATAGATCCCCTCTGGATTCCATGCCTGACTTGCCAAGCCTATATTCTGATGCTTCGCTAAGTAAAATACATGATTTGGACATGTTGTTTGGTGATCTCGCACTAAGATTTCATGCCACTCTACTAAAGAAAAAGTAGATTGAAGCATTTTAACAGTCACGTTAGTCAAACCTGATTAACAGATTATTTTCCACTGACATCACTTCTTTATTCTATTTACAAGCTAAATAGACCAGCCACTCGATTGATAAATGCTCATTTTCCTCTATCTTAATTAACTAAATATTCTTTTACTTAAACAAGCCCTCATTTTTCCATAGACATAGTAATAGATCCATTAGCAAGGTCTATCTGAGACCAGGGATCTTTTATTTATGAGGACAAGTCCAAATGGTTACTATTTTTTAATGTTTTTATTTTTCTTGATACTGTACACGGTGTAGTGGCTTTGGTCCAAACAGTAATCACACAATGGGTGCCATTCCTTCTTTCTTGACCTATCACACTCCACATGATTTAATCCATTGTTTTGGATGTTGCTGATGATTTATTGTATGAAAAATGTAAATGATCTGGATGGCAGATGTTTTATATTTTCTGACCATTCATTTTCAGTGGGAATGTAATTAAAATTTATGAAGTGTATCTGCTGAATTGCATTGGCAATTGATGATCTCCTCCAGTGCTGTCTGTCTGGAGATGATGAGTGATTGTGGACAGTGAGATGTGTTGACAAGGGCAGAAACAGACGTGATGTTACTGTCATGAGTGAGGCTACCTGCAAAAAGGCTGCCGGTTTTTTTTCTTCCTTTTTTTTCCCACAGGAAGAAGGTGGCAACCAGAGCTGTCTTTCTCCTTGCAAGACAGAGTACAAAGCCTCTGCTACTCCTGAAAGCTGTCACTCTTCACAAGTGCAATCTCTGTCTCTCTCAGCAATGGGCATCTGGAAGCCACGATATCACTTGCAACAACCCATGTCAAGGATATTAATTAAATTCCTGATGGCCACCCAGAGAAGCTAATGAGTGTAAATTTCACAACATCCCAACTCATAAGGCAGCACACTTAACCTTTTCAGCTTTGATATCTTTCCTTCAGGACAGGAGTAAGGCAGTAGGCTGTTTGCTGAGGGAATGTGGTAAGAAGGAGTAAGAAAAGGAGGAGAAGCTTGCTCTGGCACGGTTTGAAACAGAAATGGACTGGAACCAGGTCTGCCAGATTTAAATATCTCACAAGCCTGAAACAGATCAGGAAGGATAGTTTGCAGAGATCCCAGGTACCACTTTGCACAGAGCCCTTAGCACTATGAAGCTGGTCAGATCACTTCAGCCCCTTCCAGCTTCATGTTCACATTCAGCAGCTCTGGTCTTAACCCCTGTGAGCTATATTCACTGGACTTTGACTTCCCCCTGCTCCTGACATAGCATATGTCTTACATTTCTGAGTACTGTGAAGGAAATAGAGAATTATTACCACACTACCATACACCTCCCTCTACAATAAATGTACAAACAGTCTAGATTAGCATGTAGTGAGTAATGTATGTGCTATAGGACCAACAGTTGGAACCAGGTAGTTTCTGACACCTACCCTTACCATCAGGTATTTTGAACACTTGACTGTTTAAAGTGCTTTCCTAACCCACAAACCTCATTAAGTATATCTAGCATTAGACAGTAATAAAAATGCCTTCACTCTTAAGTCATGCAGCCACCTCATTACCAGAGGATGTTAAATGAGGATTTTATTCCAAAAGCAAACCCCAAGGTAATTTGTCACAAATGCCCCAGCCCCAGTCCCACTGTACTTAATGACACTACATCCAATGAGTTCTGTCAGGAAAGGTGGGGTCTGAATGAAAGTGATTGTAGCTCTCAGTTGATGAACCCTTGTGCTGAAGTCAGAAGGCATTTCACCATTCTTTTCAAAAGTGAGCATTACAAGCTCAAGAACTAATCCAAGCTTCAGGGTTGGTGGTGACTGTGACATTTGAAAGTGTATGATTCAAAACAGACAAGGGATTGAAATGGCAGGTGCAGCAGATGGTCAAGATCCTGTTACACAAAGGCATTTTTGACTCATTCATGAATGATCCCAGCTCCATTGATCCTGTGTGTCTCTGATGTGTGATGGGAACTGTAGCGGGAGAGAAGAAAGAGTGACATAGGAATGGGGACACAAAGTCTGGTTAGGCAGATTTTGGAAAAACCCAAGGAGTGAAACAGATGCTCTCAGCAGTCCTCATCCTACAAGAGGCTTAGTACTTACTAAGAGCTCTGGGAGCCAGGTAGGGCCAAGATCAACTTTTGTCTTGATTTCTGTCTTATTGAGTACCTCAGTTTACCTAGCTGTACTCTTAGGTAATGTCCCTTACCTGGTTTTGTATGCCAAAACTTCATTCATTAATACTGATGTCAAAGAGGGCATTCAGCACCTCACAGGAGGCCGAGTGCACCTGCATTAGTTAGCCATAAATCATGGGAAACAACACTTTGAAGTGTCAGAGAGATTTAATGTGGGATACAGAACAGAAGGGGAATGTGATGAACTGAGCCCCAAGCCCCAAATAAGGAATTTAAAATGCACCTTTCCCTTAAAAGTGTCAGCAAATGAAGAAAAAGAAGAGCGAGGGAGCCCCAAAGGCAGCAATTTTGAATGCTTTAGTTTTCTCTATTGACTTTAATTAAGCTCACCCAGGATTGCAGGCCTGTCACTTGGGGAACCTTTCCATAAAGAAAAAAGGAGTTTGCTCCCCAGGTGGGTTTTCCCAAGTTTCTCAGGTTCTTACCACAATATACGCCTGGCATCCATGACAGGGTCGTCAAAAATAATAGCTAAGGAATTCACTGTCTGTCATTCCAAAATAATTATGTATGGGGTTTTACTTGCACTTGAGATGGGTTACATATTTCATTGAGAAAATCTATGTAGACTAAAATATATATTTATATGTATATGTGTAATATATGTAGGTTGCACAGATTAACAGACAAATAAAGAACATGGGGGAACAGACGTCTGTAAACATGCATGTGAATCACGTTGACAAAGTGGGCAGAGAGAAGTGTTATTCCAAGATTTGTTAAATACAAAATGCATTAATGTTTTATTAGCCCTGTATCAGTAATTAATCACCTACTTTGATGTAAAGTTCAGGCTTACAAACACACTGTGGAAATTATCCCCTAAATATGAGCCAAGTTTTAAGGGTCAGACAGAACCATAGCAAAGATAGCAGCTTATTCCCCTTAGCTGGCTGGAAGGGACTTTTGATGCCTCGTGTCTATGCATGCAATAGCTTTTGGGTACTTGCAAAGTCAAAATAGTGTGGGGGAAAAAAAAAAAAGCACTTGCAAGCAGAAGGGGAGGAGGTAGTATACTCTGTGGTATTCTTCAGGTGCACAGTTTGAATAAAAATGCAAAACAGGATGCTCCCATTCAGTAAATATTATCATTTTTATTCACTCATTAATTAAGTTGCTTAATTGCTGCTGTCAAAAGACTCTTGAGTTTGTGACTGCAGTTGTTGCACTGTTTTGATAGTAGCTGAAGAAGGAAAAAGGCGGTATCACTCGGCTTGCTTTTTACCTGATAATAAGGAGGCACTGGTGATAGAAGATCATAATGAAGCTGAAGAGTTTACACACAGGAAAACATAGATATTTCCAGGACAAAGAAGAAGGGGGAAGGTCAGCTTTATAAAATATGTCAGATGTTATTTCACTGGTGTGATCAATGCACTGCAGCTTGTGCATTATCCTTTCATTCATTACTTCATTAAAAAAAAAAACATTTTTATGCAAAATATTTACCCTGTTTCAATCTAACTTCCCCATGAGAGCCCAGAGATAGAAGTAGACTCAAGCCATGACAGCCAATACAATTATAAATGTGTTTTTATAGATCTGTCTCCAAAGCGTTATTTTAAGATGTTTTAGGAACCATCGCTTCCAGGACAATAGACTGACAAACAGCCAACACTTATGGTGTGTTATCCATATGTTTCTGAGATGCTACTTATTCATGCCAGGATGATGATCAGTCACTCGAGCATGGTGACCATGTCACTCAAGACATTCTTAGAATCAATCCCCACTTTGCTGCAGGCATCTCACATCACAGTATCACACTGATGAAATAAATGCTGTGGTCTTGATAAATGAAGGTGTCTGTGCAAATGCCCAACATAAAAATGTGTCTGATCCTGCTGACATGGGTCAGGACCACCAAGAACCATTTATTGATTCCAGTTACTAAATCGACTAAATGGAAGACAGCTTTCAAAACAGGTTGTTGAGAATTGGCTATGGTACATCTGGAGTCAGATCATTACGTGTATGTCTACACCAGTAAGAAGGACTAGAGATGTTCAAGGTTATGCTCACCTCAGACTGTCTCATGAGTCACAGAAGGAAAGACTATTGCACACAGAAAACTAAGCAGAAAGAACTGAGCAGAGAGAGATGAGGGCTAGGATGATGGAGGAGGTATGTAGACAACAATTTTACCTTATAGATGAGAAAGAAATGTGTAGCTTATCTCTCAGTACTAAAATCAAGATTGCATTTAAATCTATATCCTTACTCTCTGCTCATAACCCCTGTTTTTCAGTCCTGTGTAATGAAGCAGGTGAGCACTTCAGGGGCTGATTTCTGCTCAGGAGGGAGAATTCTGCTTCATACTGGAACTTCCTTACCCAGGCACAGAGGGGAGTAACAAGTGCTGGTGGCCTCTCCTGTGCACCATGTGGGGACTGTCACTTCAGGGTCTTACTTTGAGGTTTTGGGTGTCTCACATTGCCAATGCAGCTGGCTTGGATAAATTTCAGAGACAGGTTATAAAGGCTCTCAGAACTCTGTGACCCACTGAATTCTTGGAAATTCTTTCATTGCATCTCAATTTGTCCCAAACACACCTGGCAATGTCTTCCCTCCTCTGCTGAGACTACACTTTATCCTAAATTATACAATGCATTTTGTAATGTACACAAAGTTTCCGTAGGAGAGAGGGAAATCTAGTTGTGAATATCTTATCGCCAAAACTGAACCTAGGTTTTCCGAGTTGAAAGGCTACTGGCCTACAGCGTCACACTGCCGTAGCTGTCAAGTTAGTACAATGCTTACAAGTTCCTTGAAAAAAAACAGTGGCATAATTGTGTGATTTATAAGCACTTGCTGCACATGTTGTTTTTAATTACACCAGAGTGAAAGGAAAAATCAAAACTGCTATGAAACATCCCATTCTACACATTGGAAGGAGTGAGCAAAGATAAGTTTTCAAACATTTCAAACCTCCTAGTTACTATTCAGCCAAAAGTCATAAACCACACCCATTCATATTATTAGATTTTATGGGTCAGCGTAGCCTCTTTAAAATCTGCAGGCCAAGGCAATGCAAGGGTGCTGACTGATGAGCTGGGACAGCTTTACCTTGGGATAAGCTGAAAAGGCTGGCAGCTTCAGCTGTCTACCCCGCCTCCGGTGTCCAGATGTCTAAGCTTCTTGTCAATCAACTCCCAGACCACTGTAGTTTACAGGGCAGACTTTTCACTGCAAACATCAATAATTTCGATTTTGCCTTAAAATGCTGCACTGTAAACACCAGCTGATTTCTATGGAGGATGATACAGGATACAAAGAGGTACCTCCACCACTTGTCCCTATACAGGTGGTCCCCAGCAATCAGAGTCCCAATCTACTTAAATGCACTCTATATTCCTCACTGTGCTTTTACAGAAACAGCCAAAGCACTGAAACATGCGTTTCATTGCAATAAAAACCTAAAGCAGGCAAAAGCTGCATTTCCATAAAGCTTTTGCCAGCAGCTCCTGGAATTGTGCATTCTCTGGTATTTACAAGAACTGTGTCCCTGCACATCCTCCTTTCCTGACTTTAACCAGCTCCTGTGTCCTGCAGCCACAATGTCAGAGCACCTGAGCACTCATTTTGCTGCTCCAGAACACAGGATGCTGAGGCTGCATGCTCATGAAAATCTCAATATACCTCCTGTCCCAGTTTCTGAATGTAGTGGTGAACATATAGAAGGAGTTAAAATGTAAAGAAACAAGATTTTCCTCTTCTTCTCTGATACATGCGAATACGTTTTCTTCTCCTTTTCCTTGACCTTCCTTATATCTCTTGTCATGCTATCTTTTGCTTCTTTTCTCCTGTCTAGTAGTTCCCTCATCCAACCCTGGAGAATAGAAGCTATAAGAGTCACTGTGAAAGGACACTGGTTTCCAGAAGAAAATGCTGCTTCTTAGCTCTTCCCAGCAGAGTTTCTTAGGTGTACTCTGAAGCGTATTTAGGCATCTCTGTCAGTGACCAGCAGTTAAATTATGCTCCGATAAAAGGAGAAATGACCCAAAGGAAGTGTCATGGTTTGACAGGAAGGGACCTAAATTTAACTACAAGAGAAAGCAGATGATGTAAGTTCTTGATATAAGTTCTCAAACAGCCACCTGGACCTGAGTAACTTCTTAAGTAATTCCCTGATATAGCAGCAGTAGGCTCTGCCTAGAGACAGTGTAATAAATTGCCAGAGCACGTTATTCCCTGAGGACCCAGCAGGCAAGCACATTGAAACCTTCCTTGGGAAAAAGGAAAAAAAAAAAAAAAGAAAGAGGAAAAAAAAAAAAAAAAAACCAAAACCACAAGAAAAAGAAAAATCACAAAGGTTCAGCTGCTGTCCTTGGGGCTTCTGTTTTGTTAATGCTTCCCCAGCAAGACTTAGTCACACCAGACAATTCTGAAATGGGCACCCTCTGTGCCCTTTGTCATATGTCCCAGGGATGTGGGCACGATCCTCCACCCTGGCAATGGCTTCCAAAGCCATCAAATGAAACCCACTGCCTACTCCTCCAAAACAGTGGGGACATCCCCATCTAACACCAGATGAGGGCCCAGAGTGAGCCCAGAGCTCCCCCTTGGTTTGTGCTGCCAGCTGTGGGCAGAGCAGCAGTGGGTCTGAGGGGGAGAGCCCCTGGGAGGGCCAGGAGGAGATTAAAAGACTAAATTATTAAGGGATGGCTGTACCCTCCAGCATGCTACAGCATTCTGTTGGGGTGCAACTGGCGAGTCTCATCGCCTGGGTGTTGTAGGTGAGGGGAGGCAGAGACCATGACGTGGAGGCGAAGGCAGCCGTCCCCCAGTCCAGGCAGGGCAGCCAGCATCTGACATGGGGCTGGAAATGAAGCAGAGGCAGGTTACGAGGCCCGTGCACCCCGCCAAGGACCAGCTCTTGCCTGGATGTGTGTGTGGGAGTTGAAAAGGGGGTCAGGGGGTGAGGGAAAGTTCAGCCCCAGGCTGAGCGATGGCCCTGACTGAGCAGGAGGGGGATGTCCTCAGCCCCTGAGAAGAGTCACTGGAGGTTCATCCCACCAGGGAGGAATTCCTCCCAGCAGTAGCCGTCCCGCTGATGAATCGCCCCGTGGACAGGGCTGCCGGTCTGCACGCCCTCCTCTCGCGCAGCTGTGCTCCAGCCCCCCGGCAGATGTTGCGTCGCCACCCACCTCAGACACAAATGACCCGCTGAGAAGGATCAGGAGATGGCATTGGGGGAGCACAGGGCACCAGAGTTTGCCCGCAGCTTTATTCACCTGAGCTCACCCAGGAAGGAGAGGCAGTGCTGTAGTTACGTGGCTTCCATGGGAAGTATCAGCAAAGTTTGCATGTTCCTCACTCCACCTGTGGCTAAAGGGATCATGACAAGGAAGCTAGGGTTTTCTGGGATGTTATATCTTTGGTCACTTAAAAAGGAACCTGAAGTCTTATTCAGACGGACCCAGTCCACAAAGTTCTGTGTATCTACCACTATCACCAGTTTCATGTGGCTGGGATCATGCTCTGGACACGGGAAGACCAGACCGTCCAGATATGACCATGGCTATTGTAGAAATGTTCACACTTTTCAAGGTGGAGCATGCAAAAAAAATCACTGTAACTCAAGCACTAGTTTTTCAGGAGATTTTAGCAGTAACAACAGTTTTCTGTTTTCTGTTTAAAGGGGCTTCAGAACAAATACTTTGAAATTTTTTAAATATATGTATTTTATTATATGTTTTTATGAAAACATAGTGAGAAATGGAAGTGATTATTTTATCTTCCAGTTGAACCATGATGGATCAAAGCAAGAAAGTATGTATCTCAAAACTGACACATCCCTAAAAATTTCATGATTGTTGCTATTTGATGTGACACGTCACAGAATTTTATGTCAAGCTGAAGAAAATGTGACAACTTATATGTAGTATTTCCAGAAACAGAGTTTAAGTGCAGTATTGAGAAGAATATCTGCAGGGTTTTTAAACTCTGCTTGTTCCCAGACTTAAGAAAAGCAGCCCCATATGCTTTAAACTTCTGCATCCCATTAATTAAAGTCAGAGCTTAAAAGTAATATGGAAAATAATTGGCTGGATTAGAAAAGGCTGTGGGTGAGCTGAGAAGTTACCATTGCACAAATATTAATAAATCACTTTTCCTGTAATTAGCAGAAAAAAGAAGAGTGCAATGTGGTGAGCTAGCAGTCACTTTGCAAAAGCATGTTGGCTAGAGCTTGTCATCCCTTTTCCTTTCCCTTTCCACACACATATCCTTCCAAACCAAGATACAGCTGTTGATGCCATTCATGAGAGAGACCAGCAAGGGCAAAACAGGATTTTTAAAAGGCTGGAGAAAATAAAGAAATAATCCAAATGACTGAGACTGTTAATAGCTGCTTAATATTATGCTATTGTTACCAGAAATGGAATAGTTCAGCTTTACAGTCTTTATCCCAGCTCTTGCAAGGTGCAATTTGATAGCAACATTAAGCAGTGTGGTAGAGCTCTAAGCACCCCTCATTCTTTGCTCAGCACTTTGCTAGATCTAACTCATGTGGGGAGAAAGGAGAAAGACTCATAGAGAGCTCTAAGCCTTCCCTAATCTAAGGAGAAATTCAGCGTTCACAGGTTTCCAAACTAAAGTCAATAAACAAGACCAATGTTTTGCAAAACAAAAATAATGTGCTCGTTTAAGCGCATCACTAAAAACACTAGCTAATTGTTTTCTTTCAGCAAGCAAGTAAATACCTCTATAGTTTTCTTGCTTGAACACACTCACATATACAAGGTGCAAAATAATCACAGCCTTTCTGATACAACAGATTTCCCAGAGGTAGATACTGACTTGCTGTTCTCCCAGCCAGTTTGCCCACCTTTCCTTGGTGTCCTGCTTCCTGCGTATTTCTCGTCTACGCTCAAGAGCTCACCTTCTCATTTCCTGCCTGACATCACCTCCTGCCTCTAGATTGCCTCTTGTCTCTTTTTATATGCCCAAAGTTCTTCCCAACGTTTCTAAACATTCTCTGCTGTTCTGTTTTACACTCAGGGAAGCTCCCCAAAAGAGAAATTTTCCTGCAAGTGTTTTTTAACTGTTACGTTCTAGGTGAAAAAAATGTTGCAGGTTGTTTTCCTTCAAAAAATAAGATAACATAACATAAAATAAATGCATAAAAATAAAGAAAGAGCATTTCAAAACACTCAAGCCTTTAAAAGTTCATATACTCATTCTAGATATCCCCTGATGTTTCTGGCTCCTAAGCCACAATATTATGAATTTCTGCTGCCCTATATCTCTGCCCTTTTGTACACACAAGTTCCACTGACTTCAAAGGGAGCTGTGCATGCACAACGGTGACATGTAAAGTCTCCTCAATCCTTTAATCTTTCAAGAATTTTGTATTTATTACTATCTCAAAATAGAAACCTTTTTTCCTTAAAAATAATCTAAGAATATTGACCATCTCTCCAGCAAAGCACATAGGCACATGGTAAACTTCGGGCAAATGAATAGTCCTATTCACATCATAAGATAAATTCACTTTTAAGTTGGTAGCACTGCTTACATGTTTAATGCTAGGCATCTGTTAAGCACTTAATGAATCAGGACCATAGGAGATTAATTCAACAAAGATATCAGCCAGATCACAGGGAGTGTAACAACTCCTTCTTCACCCTCACATCCCAAAAACCTGGAGAAAAATTGACAGCATTTGTAACGATTTCATTCTGCTTCTGAATGTGTTGGATTTATGCATTATAGTCATTGGGGACAAACTTGAGACCACTCTGCATTCTTCCCATGAAGGAGGAATGAAGGGTTTCATGCATGATGCTCACCAGAGGCTGTGCCTGCAGTGGTACAGTGCTGTCCTATCCTGCAGAGAGGAACTGCAGCAAAGCCATAGCTCATCTGCTGGTACTTTTGCATGGCCAAAGGTTAACCCAGTTCACACCAAGGTCAATGGCAAAAATCCTGTCAACTTCAAGTACGTTCTCTGGGTAAAAAATTTATCATTGCAGTGACCACTCATGTTCACACAGTACTGATTACACTGCAGATATTCCATAATTGCCACAACTGTTATTCTTGCTTACTCTATATTTTTTATTGGCATGATCAAACAACGAGAACCAAATAAACACGGATATGTATTCATAACCAATTGAAGAAAATCTTGATTCTAGGACTGGGAAGCTTTTCTAGCCACCAAAGGCTTTTGTGCAGCACAGAAAGAACAAAGAGAAATTATGCTGTTTATTTTGATGATTCTGAGAAGCTAAAATTCACCCCGCTCATCTCATGAGGAAACAGCTGGCAAACAGCTGACAACATAGATATCAGTCAACTCCCACGTATCTTGCAATATAATACAATAAATATAGGTAATAATGATGTGACATGACAGGATGCATCTTTTATTGGGTGTTTTAAAAAAAAAAAAATCTTACACAAAAGTATATGGAAAAGATTCCAAGAAGTCTTTCTTTTTCTGCCTTTCTTACTTTCCTTCTTTCATGACATGGTTGCAAATTTGTGATTTTTTTGTAAATTATGGTTTCTATTTGAAACATTTCTCTTAAATTTCCATATTCCCAAAAAGTCATTTTACTATTTATGTGGTCAAATCCCTCCTATTGTGATTTGATGGCACATAAATAGTAATATGACTTTTTTTTGTTATCTATTGCTTATGTAGAGTTTTCAGAAACCCTATATTATAGGCTTGTATTAAACCCTGATAATTTTCAGGGGTCATTGCTGTAATATATGGCTGGAAGACTGTTATTGTGATGCTGTTGTCAGCCAAAAACCTTGCCTTCAAATGTGTGCCCAAACCATAGTATAACATAAATCAAAATATGTGTCTGCCTGGCCATATATCCATTCTGTGATTTTAAATATTTTTATAATCATGAGTGCAGGACGGGACACTGGGGACTTTTTATAACCACTGTGGGAAACAACTAAACAACAACAAAAAAAAACCCCAACAAGAATCTGTATGTTATAATCCTTTAACAGAAATGAGCATCCCTGCACCTTTTTAACAAGGGCATAAGTTTACTTTTAGTAGTAAACCTCATGTCACTGTACATAACTGTCTATCTCAACCTCTGATCTATTGACCCCTGAACAAATCTCATAGTAACCCTTTCATCCCTACACACACACATACTCACCTTCACTCGCACTAGAGCTTCTGCATTAGTTATGAGCACCTCCCTGAGATGGTTAAGATATCTGATTACACAGAATTACACAGAATTATCACTGAGGCTGGAAAAGACCTCCAAGATCATGAAGTCCAGCCTAAGACCTAACACCACAACACCTAGCTAGACCATGTCACTAAGTGCCACATCCAATCTTTCCTTAAACACCATGAGGGATGGTGACCCCACCACCTCCCTGGGCAGGCCATTCCAGTGTTTAATAACTCTTTCCATAAGGAAGTGCTTCCTAATATGGAACCTAAACCTTCCCTGGTGCAGCTTCAGGCCATGTCCTCTCATCCTGTCACTGGTTGCCTGGGAGAAGAATCCAGCCCCCACCTGCCTACAACTACCTTTCAGGTAGAGAGTGATGAGTTCTCCCCTGAGTCTCTTCTTCTTCAGGCTGAACAACCCCAGTTCTCTCAGTCTCTCCTCACAAGACTTTCCCTCCAGTCCCTTCCCCAGCCTCGTTGCTCTCCTCTGGACCTGCACCAGCACCTCAATATCTTTCTTGAAGTGCGAGGCCCAGAACTGTACCCAGTACTGGAGGTGAGGCCTCACCAGTGCTGAGTACAGGGGGAGAATCACACCCCTGGTCCTGCTGGCCACACTGTTCCTGATACAAGCCAAGGTCCCATTGGCCTTCCATGCCACCTGGGCACACTGCTGACTCATGTTCAGCTGGTTGTCAACCAGTAGTCCCAAGTCCTGATGCCACATGACAGGCAATGTCAAGCAAACATGTTTAGATGGAGGTATTGGTTTAAAAGGATCCCATCCATAGGGGTGCACAGATCTGGTATTTTGACTCTGAATCACACTCTAGTTTGAAGGCAAACCCTAAAGCTATCCATAGCCCTGTACTCTAATGTGCTCCAGAAGGAGCTTTTAAGACATTCAGACTTTCCTTCTCCCTTTCGCATTTCTTAATCTCCCATCAGCTTGGTATATGAACACCAGCCAGCTCTGACCACCTCCTGGACTCTATTTCAGATATTCCCAGGCATCACAGTGTTGCCATTTCACGCTTGTTCGTATCTGAATGAAGGGGTAATTGTGAATCCTGCACGTGCAATGCAGAGCTGCATGAGAGCTTCTCTCATGCACAGGTACTAACAGAGAGGGCTCTGCTCCGCTCTCTGAATGCTGTATGAGTTCTTTTGAAGCACTTTTGAAAAAAATGACCACCCACTGCCAAAACAGCCCCCTCCTGCCATATAATTGCAGAGGATATGGATGAATATAGAGGATAGTGCCCTCCATCCTAGCAGTAGTTAAGCTTTTAGTGTCTATGGACAAGTCTGCAAAGTTTTATAAAGTGTGCGTTCTCCTCACACCACTAATTCCATCAAATTTGATCAAGCTAACTGTGGGAGTTAGGACTACAAACACAGGATAAGGACTATAGCATGTGAAATCCTTGGAGAAGAAAGTGCGACATAGTTTGAAAATAGTATTTCTATTAATAATGAATGCTCTCAATTTTATATCAGATTTTATAATGTTTCTGGGTACGCAGTGTTCTTCTGTTGTTGTCCCAGATGCTCTCCTTTCTGACTAATTTGGTTCCCTTTCACAAATGAGCACCCCCTACTCACCCATGGGAAGGCACTTAAGGGAAAAGGGCAGTTAAAATTGCAAAGCCAGGGAATTGACTGTAATAAAGTGCAGGGAAATTCCATGTAAATGTGGCCCCTAATTTCTTAGGCCTCTGTAACTTATCACTACCTTTCAACAGGGCTAATGTCAGGTACTGTACAGCATTCCTTATTTTCAGAAAGCTGTTTCCTAAGGTCCAGATGATGTTATAAGTGGTATAACATGACTCAAAGTAGTTTTGCCAGATGTGATATCCCCTGTTGCAGCCTCAAATAGACTGAGAATGAGGAATGCATGCTCCATTAATTTCCATTGGAGTGAAGAATGCGTTACTCCTTTGCCATTCCCATACTAAGAAATCTTCACATAGTCACAGCTTTATTTTCTTTATTCAGGAAGCCATATATTCCAGCATTCTCCTGTATTTGCTTTTTGAGGATGTTCACTGACTTTTTTCTTTGTCACTTCTGCAACACGTACGTGCAGCCCTGTCTACACACACCGACACAAAATATGTCCTCGAGGGAATATCTACAATGACCTGTTACTTTGAGTATTTCATAGCTGGTTTTCTCCTTCCAGTGATTAAACCCACAAATTTAGTTAATGTACAGAGCAGGTTTTGTGCATAAATCTACCCCCCATAATTGCTTTTAAAATGCTGAAACCACTTTCAGATGCTGTCATCCATTTCTTAGGCTGTGGCCTCCTTCTTTTGTGCATTCAGTAAATCAAAATTTACATGAGTATTTCCCACCAGACATTTGTGCAAGGTAGATCACTTCTCTGTGTGGTCTTTTTAAATAGCATTTTTGGCAGATTTGGGAAACGACACATATATCAATAAAAAGAAATTACTAGAAAATCTCCTAAAGGATGGTAACTGCTGGACAGTCTCAGACATGTTAACAGAGGGAGAAGCTTGTGACATGTCTCTCTCACATTGTTATGCTGGTCATTACAAATCGTTCATCTTCCACCACTATTCTGAAGTGTTACTTTATTATTAAAAGTGTCAGTAGCTTGGCCTTTTCTGAATTAACTCCTCTTCACCTCTAAATGACAAGAAAAAGGGATATGTGTCTTTTTATCCAGTCAGCAGAACTGCTCTAATTCACACTTTGCTAATCCCCACGCTCCACTATCCACACACAGGAAACGGTGGTCTTTCGTGGTGAAGTTTAAACAGCACTGATGGCATTGTAATAGATCCCATGTTACTACAATTTCACTGTGATTATAAATATCTATTACTAAACGTTTGTGTGCATACTGAAGATGTACATCTAGGTAAAAACAAATTGCTTGCATAAAAAAAAAAAATAAAAGTACAAAGTACAGTCTGCTTTCTGTTGCCATCATTTCTAAAAGTTTCTTTGTTTGTCACTTCGGAAATTCAGTAACTGCCCCTGGACTCCCTAATCCTTGCTACAAATTGGGGAAGTTTCTACCATATTCATGCCAGACTTTGCCAGAAATGTTATTAATTTTCAATACTCAGTGGCTGCACCTCTCCATTTAAGTGAGTTTGAAACATCTAGTGTTTCTCATAAGGAGGATATAAAGTGCACCTAGAGAGGTTAACTCTCAGTTCATCTCAGGTACTCACTTCCATCATAAAAAAGTATTAGCAGAAAGCTAGAAATGTAGCCCAGATCCTCAGTTGATGTAAGCTGATATAGTTCCACTGATTTCATAAACTATGCTGGGTTATTTCAGGGGAGGATCTGTCACAATTCATCACTGCTTTGAAAATTGTATGGGGTGATAATCACAGAGAATATTGCTACATGTCTGACATATTGCACCAATATTGTTCAAACGTGTTTTTTTTTTTTTTCTTGTGTAGCAAGTTGCTTTGCAATGCATGAACAATACTAAAATTAGGATGATGCTAGTAATTTCCTGATTGCTAAACTAATCACATAGTCTGAAAGCCGAGAGTGGGAGAAACAGGTAAAAAGCTCTCAGGTTCTCAGAAAGAAACAAACATGCCCTGAAAATATAATGAAACCTTTTTGAAGCACAGATATGAAGCTAAGCTCAAC
Organism: Todiramphus chloris collaris; assembly: GCA_025345505.1. Classification (NCBI taxonomy): domain Eukaryota; kingdom Metazoa; phylum Chordata; class Aves; order Coraciiformes; family Alcedinidae; genus Todiramphus; species Todiramphus chloris. Next base: position 1,388,492 of record JANVCC010000276.1, on the reverse strand, counting down.
TTCAGGGAGATTGCTTAGTGACTTACAAAACCACTGGAGTGTTACTAGCATAACTGAAGCTGGAAGTATCATCTGCCAAAAACACTGCAGGGAATGAGGCAGTGGAAGGAGGTCGTTCTCACCATCATGAGGCACCCATGCCCTGAGACCCAAAGCTGGTCCTCAAATAACTTTCTGATCAGCACAACCCAGCAGCTTCCTGAGGCTTCCCAGAATTTCATGTGTGTTGTGAAAGCAGTGAGTAGCCTGGCTGCCCATCCCAAAAGTGTGACAGGTTGTAATGAGGTCCTCCTTGCAGGATTGCTCAACCAGACTAAGGCAAAAAAGAATGTGGAAGTCCATCTCATGGAGATTGTCCTTTGGAAATCTTCAGTGCACTCTCTACTGCAGCTGTAGTTCTCCCCTTTGCTTGCCCTTGCTTGTCCTCTCATTTCTCTCTTCCCAGGCAGTGAAATTATGACAATTTTATTACTGAAAACATGGGGTTCTGTTGTCACATCTTTCTCTGCCTTCAGTGGTATCAGCGTCAGCACTTCTTCTCCCCTTTCCTTCTCTGTGATCATGGCTAGTGCCCTCTTTCCTGAACTATTCCATGACCATTTTTCTCATTAACCCAATTCTCGTTGCTTTCCTTTGCTTTGCCAGACACCGATGCTGTTGATTCCTCACCAAATACTACCTTTGCCAATGCTGCAGCACTCACTGACAACTCATTTGGAAATTCATCACATTTACCTGCAGAACCAAAGGAAGGAATGCAATCACAGCACAGCTATGGTCACCCACATTAGCTTTGGGTGGCTGAACACGAGTGACATTGTCAGTGAAGCTGCAGTTCAAAGCTCCCATTACTTTGCTGTGAAAAACACACTGGACACTTTGCTGCTGCTCTTTGCTTCATATTACTTCTATGTCAGCTAGAAGGCAATAACATGCATGTCTAACTCACAGAGAGCTTGCACCCTTAAGTTTCCAATTGGATGCATCCAAAGGGGAAGGATAGTGATCTGGGTGCAGGGGAGATATGTACCTTGCTCCACCACAGGTTTGACTGCAAACACATGAAAGTCCTGTAACTCCTCAGATTCTTGTTTATAAAATGCTGTGGGGCTGGGCAAGTGGCAGGACACCTCTGCATAACTCAGCTGCAATGGTGCACACAGGTGGCTGAGCTGGCCCTGAACAGTTGAGTTCACATAGCATGGTTGCAAATAATACTACTCTACTTGAAAACGGGGATGTTTTTTTTTTTTCCCCTTGCGAAGTGGCTCCAATCAAGTCAATCCTAACTGATGTTACTCAGCTCAAGCAGATGTTGGTAATTTTGCTCTTGCATCTGCTTGTTAGATTCCACTGTATCTGTCGTGCAGAGTGAAATACTGAACGCTATGATGCACTGGCACACCCTGGTAAGTGAGACCAGGAAAGAACAGAGATTGCTACTCCCTTTCCACAATCTCAACTCCTAAGCCCTTCTTTTACTACATACTGTCTGACTTTTCAGTTTTATGAACTACACTGAGCTGAATGAGGAGTTTAAAGCAGATGGACTAATTTACCTCTTTCTGCTCACCATCTATCTATGGATGGACTGTGGTTTCTTTCCCTTTACCAATTATCTGAGTTTATCTGACAGAGCGTTTTTCATAAAACAGTTAATCAGGAGTATTCAAAAATATAAGCCAAATTACTTAGCTAATACTGGCCACATGAGGAACATTTTCTTTTCCTCTTTCAACTGATTGGGTGTACTCAGACACATTTCTCCATAGCAAATATTTATATCTATACCATTAACATTCTACTTCAGCCTATTAGAGTTTTGGTGCTCTACTCTATTTGTAGCTCTAATAATTTTAAAAAGCCCTTTTAAAAAATTATTTCAAAACATATATCTCTATAATAAATAACACAGATAGATTACCATCAATCTGAGCACTCAAAAATTATTGCAAAGCATGTGAGTTTCTACCTTCCTTTCAAATGATTTCTAATGTGGTAGTATAATCCTTCCTTCTCCATTTATTATCCTATTTATAATCTTCTACTAACCTTTATGTTACCATTTGTTCCTAGTGCTTACTCAAATAGGGAACCTGAACTTAAATCCTTCCCTGGGGTCTGGCAAAGATTTAGGTGGCACTGACTGCTGCTCTGCCCTTCCTCAGATGGCAGACCAAAAAGTATGTGGATTTATTCTTGCCCACAAAGATTCCTTCCCATTCAAAGATATTCAAAGTGCCACAGGCACATAAAAGGTATTCCTTTGGCTGTATGGGCCCATAAACACTTCACCGAGAGCAGAACCTTGTTTTCTCAATGGGCCTATGTGGATAAAATTGAATACTATGGAGGGAAGTAAAATCGGGTTATAAAACTGTACCCACCCATCACTTCATGCAGTTCACATGCCACAGCATGATCCTGTCTTGCGATGCTCTGCATTCAGAGTAACTCCATTAAGGACATCACATTTTGGGCTTGCCCTGTGTCACTAGGAGCCAGAACTTGATTGCATGCAGACACATCATATTGTTTCTAAGCAGACATAACCTTAATGTGGACTTTCTGATCCCATCTACATAAGGCCTACTTAACCATATACATGCACTCTCAGACGTGCAAACACTAATGTAATTAGGCAGATGCTCTCCTTAGCCCAGGTGATCTGCAAGTACTGATGTACATATGTTTTCTGGTCTCTCAGCCCCCTCCGTTTCATTCTTGCTCCATGCTTTTGGATTGCAGTCTCTGAGCTATTTCAGCGGTGAGCCAGAACAGGCTGCACAGAACTGCTCCCACAGATGATGACACGTTATGAGATACAAGATGTGATGATGCTGGTATCTGCAATTGGTGTATATGGCCTTTATGGTTGTTGCAATGTAAACATGGAAAAATCTTGCCTGGGAGGAAAGCTTTTTCCTCTGGGTTTTGGTGCATTTTCTGAGAATGTGTTCCACCCAAGGCAGAGAGCTTTGTTTAAAGTTTTCACCATGACCAGATCTCAGACCATGCTCATGGCACCACTGCTACAACCCCAGCTGCACTGTGTCACAACCAGGCATGCATTAAGACCAGGATGTGCAGAGGGGTAGGAGAAGAAGCTTTCTCCTCCATGCACTGCACTGGGCTGTAAGCCCTGCACCCACGCCCACCCATCATCTTCAGCTTTCCCTGGCTCACCTCTTGCTACCCAGCTCCCACCCCAAGAGAGATCACTGCCAATGAAAGCTTGGGTAAAACACCCAAGTACCCAACACCCTGTGAACAGCAGCAGTAAATTCAAGTTCAGCCACACCCCTGGCAGGCACGCACTATCAGCAATGTGGATTTTATTACCAGAATAAATAGAGCAAGCCTGAAGCACTGCCTTTGCCCAGCCAAAGCCATGAGAGGCATGCCTTGCTCCTAATAGGTAGCAAACTTCACAGCCCAGCACACCTCCAGCACAAAAACCCAGTGCTGAAAGCAAAGACGAGTCCCATCAGTCTCCCACTGGTGCAGAGAGTGGGACAAGGGGAGGGAGAGGTTTCACTCAGGGGTAAGGGAAGTAAAGGACTAAGGAGTACGTGCACCCACATGTGAAGCTCTGACAAACAGCCGTGTGATTTATCATCATACTCCCACTTGTAACTCTAACCTAACAGTGTGTCATCTTTACTTTTCATGTTATTTATTTACAAGTGCATTTTCAGTATCAACCCTTTCATTCATTAATCCTAATGTGGCCTTTTTCAATGTCTACTTACCATTTTAAATACTTACTATAATTTACAGGGCTTTCTTGAACACATCCAAGGTATATTATATGGGGCTAGCTTAATGGAAAGTCTTGTACACCAAAGCAGGAAAAAAGCACATTTAATTTATGGTGGCTTTGAATTTTGCTCATAATTTACTTCTGGAGAACTAGTCATATAAAGCCACACCAATGAGAATTTTCAGTGGGAATGTAGGAGGAAAAAACCAATAAATGCTGATCTTATTATTCATTTTTATTTTGAAAGCTTTCCCATGTTGCATTCTGGGGTTATGTAAACTACTTATAACTTAGCAATGTAATTTTGGCATCTCGATATGAAACAAATGCAGCGTAATGGCATGCGGGCCATAGCAAGACCTTGTTTTAGGTATAGTCCTAAGAGCAATATCTAAAGCTTTTTGGTAGTGAGAGTCATAAGATTTCAGTCAAATGTATCCTTCATCACACCAACGTCAACAGGAGCTGAAGAAGCTAAGCACAATCACTTATGGCTAAAACTTGCAGCAGTCCTAGGCAAAGAAAGGACTCTTTCAGCTCACTCCTTCCTTCTGCTGATTCATTAGCAAAGTGGGGGGATCATCAGTTTCTGCCCCACAATATCAATTCCAGTGCAACCTCGTGAAATACTGAAAACAGATGGGGCTGATGATGTAATGGACAAAATAAGAAACACTGTATGGGTTTGATTTCTTTTTTTTAAGATTTTTTGAAAACCATTCCCTTTTGGGCAGATGTCCCATTTTAACCGCAGAGAAACGGGACACTGAGAAGCTTTTCACGCCCGAGCACCGCAATGAAAGAGACTGAGCAGGGGAAAAAGTGGTCACAAAAACGAAGGCACAAAGGTGAGCAGCAGCATGGGTGATGCTGTGGGAGTGCCTCAGGGGTTCACCTTCATGGAGCAGACTTTTGGCACAATGCCCACAGCTCAGTCCCCACAGCTCAGTGCCCAACCCCACATGCACTGACCCCAGCTCATTCTGACAGAGATCTGCTGTCCCTCAGCCTGTGAAGACATGGGAAACTCTCTGCTGCTCTGCAGAAGAAGGGTGCCAGTTGCAGGCAGAGGATGCAGCTAGGTCAGTCAGTGGAAAGAGCGACTCATCTACTTGCCTCTGCCTGTCATGTAACAGGCAAGGGCTCCCTACTTCCTCCCCTACTTTGTTTGATCCACAGCATCTTCTGCTGTGTCCCTGAGGTCTCTCTGACACCCTCTCCATCTACCCTTTCCCCAGCCCCCGGCAGAATATTCATGAGGTGAGACGACAGGCTGGGGAGAGACCAGAAGAAGGCAGGTATGTTCTGCTGTGAGCATTTCTTGGGCTTCTGCCACTGTGCTTCTGATCCTGAAGCCTGACAGGCAGAGAAATCTGGCCAACACGATCCCATCGTCTAATATTTTCCAAGGAGAGGTGGAGTTACGGCTAGTGGAACATTTTCATAAGTCACCGAAAGAAAGCAAAGCCCCTTCCATCTGTCTGCCTCTGGTTGCACAAAGACTGTCTGTTTCTTGACTGCACAGACCTTAACAACATTTCACCTTTGAGAAAGACAATTTCTGGTCTCTGTTTGCAGGGGACACAGGAAATTGCTTTTGGAAAGGCATATTGGAGGGCTCAGCCAGGGTGCAGTTCCTCCCGGGATCTGTGATCCTGCAGGTCTTCCTCAGCACCATTGTAAATGCACAGCACTAGCAAGGGGGACCTGGGAAACCTACCTGCCATGGATCACTTTTATGGCAGTACCTTGAATCCAAATCATAAATGTTTGGAAATACGAATATCCTTAGTAAAGAAGAAACAGTAGAACAAATACCCTCTTCCCATTTTGTCAGAAGACTGCTCTCCTCACGGAGAAAAGCTCTGGCCTGAGCAGTATGTCTGTTATCAGGCTTAAACAGGTTTAATTCGATTTTAAACTTTCCCATGAGTCTTTCACTGAATATTATGACACAGGGCCACTGCGGTTTGTAAGGGATTTTAAAGACTGAATGTGAAAGATCCTGCAGAGCAAAAAGATGATCACTATTTATTGCTAATTTAAATAATAACATGAATGCTCAGAAAGTCTCACCTTAATCTTTTTTTTTTTAATGACTGCCCATTTGCAGTCATAGTTTTGTGCCTGCAATTAATTGTGCCTGCTATAGAAACTGTGGATTGCACTTAATTGTGACTTTGGCTGATAGCATTTTGACATCCAGCTCCTTGGTTATTCTTGCAGATAAGAAGGCTCTTTTAAATACTTGCTCATTTGTCACTAAGTTAGGCCAAACTATTTCAAGAATTCAGAGAGGATGCATTAAAGAGTTTGGAAGATAAACATTGCCCCAGTATTGACACTTCACCAAGAGAAATCTCTGGAGACTCATTTGTGGCTTTGCCACAAGCTGTGAGCAATGTGTACAAGCAGACCAGGAACTGCTGGGACCTCTGCTACAATGAACAATGTGATTTCCACTTGTAGAACTTGTCTACCTACAGTAAGCACACAGCAGGGCATGGAATAAGAACTTGGGCCTTGTCTTCCAGGAAGGCTTATGTGACTCACACCCAAGCCCAGGCTGCCTCAGCATCAATGTTTCTGTGGGGTCAATTAGCTAAAGGAAGATTAACTTTGGGATTCTCTATACCTACTGCTTTAACAACACTCATGGCAATTGTAGGCACAAAATGCCCATCTGATCTTTGCTTCTTTCTGCATGTGAGAAACAAAGTGGATCAACCATATAAAGTCTACAGTACCTGTTCCCATGAGTGTCTGCTCCATTACAGCACACTGGGCAACTGGAAGCAGGGTAGTCCAGCTTCTCACTTGATCCTAATCATCACATGTTCATGGAAGCAAGTCACATCCCTGCAAGAGTTGCTTTTGAAGTGTAAGCATGGAGAGGTCACCATGGCCTCCCTGCAGAGCTGGAGAGATGGAAGGTTTAACCTCTGAATGCTTTGAGATCCTCTGATGTGAAATAATCATGTTCTTTGTGTGAAGTTGTAGCAAGACATTTTTCCTCCAAAAGTAACCCATCTTGCCTGCCCTCTCTTTAGCTTTAGTCCTAACCCAGGTGTACCTTATTCAGAAGGGTGGAATGGTGGTTTCACACAGACAAAATGGTGTTCTCTTTCAAACTGAAAGAAACTACAGAAGATGGCCAAGATTAGGTACGTACCTCTGTATCCCTGAGTGTCTGTACTAAAGAGGTCCTGGTACCTTCTTTGTCATTTAAATCCTGTCCTGGAGCACTTGTGATGCCTTAGAAAGAGTAGAGCCAGACCACGCCTAATGCACTAGAGGTGGGAGATAGGTACTACCAACAATAAATCCCAGATCTGAGGAGTATTTTAGCTGACTGAAAATGAACACGAAGAAGGCCTGAAACTGAGAAATGGGGTTTTGGTAACGTATTCAGTGATGAGAAGTCCAGGAAAAGCCAAGAAGAAATATGGATAGGGTACAAAGGTAGAGCACAAGCAGCTTCAAGGAAGAAAACCACTGGTGGGAAGGTGTTCCCTGAGATTTCCAGGAGGTAGTCAAGAAGGATGTAGAGGTGGACAGGACAGAAAGCAATGAAGATGTTGTGGTTTAATACAGGGTAACCTGAAAGGAGAACAAGTGAGATCCTCCACTCACCACCGATGAAGAATGAATCCCCAATGTGCATAAATGAAGATTGTTGCATACACTGAACAATAGAGCCCAGAGACGGGATGCCAAATGCTGGGGTGAGGGACACAGGCTGTTGTGTGGGGAACCAGATGTTCCACACAAACAACAATCAAACCACAGCCCTGCACCAGGAGAAGGAGGGTTGGGGACAAGTGGGGTACCACTGGAGGAGCTGCTGCTGTGCTGAGGACACTGGCACTGATTACATGTCATCAAATACGTGTCTATGATAATTGAAACAAAATCTGGTGACACTGCACTGAAAATATAAAGGAAGAAACATTAGACTCCCTTTGCAGCACTGGTGAGACTGAAGGGAGCTGAATAACAAAACCTACAGGGAAAGAAATTATATTTTTTTGAAGTAAAGTGTGCATGAGGGATTAATATATCTGAGTGTTTGTTTCCCTTAACTTTGGTATAATACTCTGTATGTTGATCTAGTGAACGACAACAAAAAATAAAGTTAAAACAAGGTTGAGTACAGCCATTCAGCTGTCAATCTGAAATCTTATTAGACATGTTTGTCCTCAAATTCAAGTATAACATTTTTTTGATTGATAGAAAATGACAGGTAGTAAAGTTATGCAATTATGCATGGAGGTGACATTTTTTTCCCCAATAACACTTTAGGAATGTAAGAATTTTGTCATCCTTACTACCTGCCTTGTTGAGAAGATGTGATTTACACTCGTATCTTGGGGGAAGGGAAAAAGAATGGTTGCTACCTTGGTGAATGATCTGTGCATATTTTAAATTGGAATATACATCCTTTTTATAGTACTATATCTAGGCATCTTTTCTGAGGAAAGGGACTTTCTTTGGGAATGGGTGTGTTTTTTAACAGCAGAAACAGGAAGCATATGCAAGCAGGAAGCTGACATACTGTAGCAAGATGACCCGACATAATACCTGTGTACTGGACACTGCCCAGAGTCCAAATACACCCTAAACTTTTGGTCAATCCTTTCTCATCTCAAGGCATAAGGACTGAAACATATATTTCTTTCTTCCATCTTCTGCTGCCCAATACCTGACATGGACTGGCCATGAAATTACAAGGACTGCCATGCATGCGTTACAAAGTCCACAACAGTCATCTCTTGTAAATGAACGATAATTAACATTAACAAAGCAAGTCTCAGAATTTAATGAAAAATGTCAATTCTCTCTCCAAGTGAAACCATGCTCATCTAGCAAAGAAGAGATAAATCAGAGGAGATCTTTTTGAGAAACACAAGATACAGAGGGAATAACAATGACAAAAAAAGATTATTATATTATTCCCAGCACCCAGCTTAGAAAGCAGTCACCTGCACTCTTAGACAGCAGTGGTACCAATCTCTGCTTTGTATCCAAAGCAGCGTAGCTCCCCATGCCCTAGCCCAGCTATCCTCAGTGAGATGGGACCTAGCAGGTGGCAGGATTAAGTTCACCCAGCATCTGGGCTGAACTGGGCTCTGCATTTCTGGAGGTGCACCAAGAAAGAGCCACCCTGCAGCCCTTCCTTCCTTGATGGAGTCATCATTAAGGCATACTGAGGTAACATTTAAATACATAACTGACAAATATATAGGAATTAGGCTAGTATTAAACAAAAGGAGATGTTTGAGGCAAGCTTTACTAGGAAATATTCCCATATTTTAAATGTGTACCTTTAGTTCTAACAAGGAGATCTAGTTACCAGTACAGGTGCAAAAATAGATGTTAACTCCAAGCACATGGTTCTCACCAGAAATCTAAGATCACACTTTTGTTCACAGTCCAATTTTCTGAGATTAATCTCAGTTAAAACGAACAGGACATCTATTGGCCTTTTAACCTAAGAGGGTTGTTAGACTATACATACCAGAGAAATACTTTAGCAATTCAGAACCAGGTACAGAAGGACACGGGGCAGTAGAAATGATTGACGTTTTGACCACAAATCAATGGAAATGTTCTTATTACTCCCAAGAGGAACTGAGTATTTTCCCTAAAACTGTGATTTCTTCAGATCACATATACTTTCAGTTCTGAGTTCTGAGTCTGTAAGTTTGTTTAAGCTTTTGGTGCATGCTGGAAGAAAAAAATATAGCACTTTCTCAGATACTTGTTTGAGAAAGGTGACTTATTATAGTGTTTTCATTAAGTATGACTCTAGCTTCTTGCATTTGTCATTTCATACCTTGCTGCCTTCTTATTTAGTCTTTATCTTCATGGCCAAGCACTGACAGCAGATGTACACAACAGCAGCTGACTGCCTTTTATTTTTTGAAAAAATTAACGACAGTAGTGATCAGCTAATGTAGCTCCTCACCCATTCAGTCACCCTTGGGAGTTCCTTTACTGGCTGATCTACTAATTAGTAGTCAGGGTTAAGGTAACACTGCCAGACAAGTGCTTTGGGGAATGGAAACCACATGGGGACAACTCCCTGGGAATGGTGGCCTCCCACCTCTGTGCTGAGATAGGAGGAATTAAAGGTGCAGAGACTCACCGCAAGGTGACTCTCCTGCAGGTGAAGTCCTTTATTCTGTCTGATGAGACAGTTCCAGAACCAAGAACATTCTCCATTTCTTCTGAAGTCCATTCTGTAATCAAAAAGGGGGTAATATAAAATCAAAATCCTTTACAACTAGGGAATGTTTCTTGATATCCTGTCTAAAATCTCTTTTAATCTGTCACCCATCAAAACCTCTACGGTCATCCTAAATCATCCTGTTCCCTACTTCATGTTTATGTCTTTCTCTTACTTATACATCATTAAAGTGTACTCCTAATCAAAATATAATTCACTTAATCTTCTTTATAAACGAATCCTCTGAGACTCCTAATCATTTGGATTACTCTTTTCTGGACTCTCTCCAATTTCTTGACAATGTTCTGAGATTGACATGTCCCAAACTGTACACAGCACTTTTGTTGCAGCCTCAACAGTGCTGTATAAAAGGAAAAAATTTCTGGAGCTTGTCAGAGGGTCTCTTGAGAAAATAAGATGGTAGTGGCTTCATCTTTTTTTTTTTTTTTTCCTAAGAAAGCATCATCATTTGACATCTTCAGAGGGAAGCATTTCCATTTTTACTTTTGAAAGAATTTCCCGTTTTGCTTTCTCGAACAATACTTTAAACTATTTGCACACATGTTCTGTATCCTGGATGGAATGCAGTAGCCCTAGATCTGAACAGTTTCACTGAGTTGTGTTATTTCCACTCTTCTACATACCATCACCCAGCCCGTCATTTACAAGGCTACTCATTGTTTCATTGTTTACTATTATCACTTATCAACTTTGTTGTATTGCAGACCATGTAGAAACCCAGTCTCCTACTCTCCACCTCATCCTCCTCTACCCTTTCCCACATCATTATCAAAAATGTTAAATAAAACTAAACCTAGCTCACATCCCTGTGTAGGATCACTAGAGGCAACCCCTTATAAACCAACATATCAAATTATCTTTTCTCTTAATTTATGGTCCTTCAGTTCAGTCGTGGTTTACATGACAATGATGACATTTATATCAGTGTTAATTCATACCTGAAGTAAGATTTCAGGAGAGCCTGAAACTGCAAGCTTCAGAAGGCCCAGGTGCACTACCTTCCCTTCATTTCTTTTTGTCCAGTTTGGTAACTTGATCTGAAAAAGCAATAATGTGTGTTTGTCATGAATTATTCTTTAGAAATCCTTGTTGCTACTGGTGTTTATTGTTAAATTTCTATCTTAATAAACATGCCATTACTTTCTCAGTGATAACAATTGGACCATGCTTCATTCTGGATTGTTTTATATTTTAATTTTTTTTTCCTTCCTACCTTTTAGTTCAGTATTTAATTTGCTATTTTTTTCCCCAGACCTATGGTACTTTCACATCACACTGTAACTTTCAGTAAGTAATTGCCAGTGTTTCTGTAAGTTCATTAGCTAATTCCCTTAACACTCTGAAATGCATGCACACCTGCTGATCTGTATATATATTCAGATGTTTTAAGTATTCTCTTACCTGCTTTTCATCAATAGCTTTGACAAAGTCGTTATTGCTCCTTAATTATCAATCTCTCCTTCCCTTATTTTTCTTGTTTAACAGATTTTTATAAAGCATTTCAGTAGTTTACCCATTTTAGAACCGTGATTGATTTAATCTTCCAATTTTCCTCCTCATTTATTAATGAGTCTACTTTTTCTCCTGTATTTTTTGTTCTCTTACTATATTTCATATGTTTTTCTTCTTCTCTTGAACCCTCTTTGCTATTGCTGACATGTTCCTCTTCCTGCTGTCCTAATAAGCCATAATCAGAGGGGTTTTCTTCTCAGTATTGAGACTGGGAAAAGGCAGTCTTTATCTATGTATTTATTTATTTACTTACTTCTTTCTCTATTGCCATTAAAGAGCTGTGAGTTTGTCTTTTTCTATTCTTTTAATTCTCTATTTGTTATCACACCTCAAAATGACTGCTGTCTCTGCTATAAGACAGCATCTACTTGTGACTCCTGGTGCCAGCGGGGTTGACACCTGATGAAAATCCAGATTCCTTCCTCCCCACCTTGGCCCATTTGTTTATTTACTCACCTGTCTTATTTTTTCAGCCCCCTTAATCAAAGATCAACTGGCTTAATCTTTCAGTACAATGCAGTAAGTGTCCACCCTGTGTAGGATCTTTAATCTTAAAAAGATTGGAAAGAGTGTAGATGTGATCCTGATCCTGCTGTCTTCCATTTTCATTTCCTTTTCTCCAGTGGTGCCAACAAGATCTGGATATCTCACCTTCTCTATGACTATGGACAGCTACTATAATAGCTTATAATTGGAGTGAACTGTTGGAGTTAACATTTTGCCTATTAACAGACACTTCTTTTACCATGACATATGAGCAACAATCAATCTAGGCTCATGGAGACACAAGATTTTAAATGAGGCAGCCATTTAGTTGGGGAGCTGTGGAACTAAGGATCAGAAAAGGGTTTTTTTAATGGAAGAGAGTTGTTGGAGAAGGTTGGGTAATCTCTTCCTTCTCTAACAATGACTTGGACAATGCAGGGGGAGAGTGGAAACAGCCGGGTGCACAAACCTGGCTGTTGTATGTGTACATTGAATATTTGTGCACCACAAGGAACAATATTGATGCAAGTTTTTTGCCTGAGAGAATCCATAAAATACAATTTCAAACAGGTAGAAAAGATGAGGCATGGAAGAAAAAAGCAGAAAATTTTGTACTGTAAAATAATAGAAGAGAGCCAGGAATCAGAGTAGAAAAAGGAGTGAGAATGATATGCAATAAACAGTGAGAAGAAGTCAAGAAAGAATTGCACTGAGGAAGAAGGGAGAGAACTGATGTTCACACAAAGAAGCAGATCTGTCTGACTGTGAAGAATAATCGGGAAAAATCTCTCCAGAGGTGATCTAAAAACTGGAAAAGTAAACCACATGCCAGGGACTGTAGGATAGGTTGGCGACTGGAAAGGAAAGTGAAGAATGTACTATCTTCACCACCAAGAGCATTGTCAGATCAAGGATGTTTTCATAAGGAAAGACACACAAAACAAGTTATCTGTCAGATATCTTTAGTAGGAAAATGCAAGTGCTCAGAGATTAATGAAACTGCTTAAGGAAGTCACCTGAATAGCAGAGCTCACAGAGTGCAAAGTGAAGTAAAGGGATTGCAGGAAAGGCTCTACACTTAATTGAATGAGCAACCATCTCAAACTATGTTATTTAGAATGAAGTTGGGACTCAAGAACAAGAAAAGGGTCTGAACAGAAAGGAAAGCTATTTCTTCAGGCAGGAAATATAGGGACAAAGTGAGAATCCTCCCCCAGAAGGAAAGTTTTCTGGAAAATTAAGCGGAGTTAAACCTTGTGAAGGAGATTACAATAAATAGCAGCCATTTCCTCAGCTGTCTAAATAAAAAGAGAACACTGAATGAAGAAATGAAGCTGCTATAGAGGGAGAATGTAGCAGAGATTAAAGATAACATACAAATGGCCCAAAACTAAATTAATACCATTGCCTCCATTTTCAATGAAGACAGCATGAGGACAAAGTGTAATTAGTGGAAAAGTAGGGATTAAAACCCACCACACTCACTGTACAAGCAGAACTCAGATGGTGTGGCGTGCACAAGCAAGAGAGATGCATTCCCTGGATTTTGAAGGAGCTATTCTACTTGGAACGAACACTGTGATAACAAGCATTCTTAATTTAGGTACCAAGTCACGACTAATAAAAAGTCTGCACCCTACTTCAGTTCTCACTCTCAGTTTCCTTTCCTGCATCCCTCCCAACCATCCGTTCATCTTCCCCTTCAGTTTCCCCAGATTTTTTAACACAGTACATACTTTTCCCCTACTTCTGTTCCATAAACCCACTGATTCACCTGAGGATTTTGGTGAACAGTTATCCAACAGCATTCAGCACGGGCTGTTGTGAGGCATTTCAATTAAATGTGTAAAGTCTGGCAAAATTATAAACCTGAAAATTATACATTTTGAAAAAAAAAAAATTCTAAATCTGAAAACCAGAATATTAAAGGCAAGGTTTTAGGATGCTAATAATTTATTAAAGCAATAGATTTGATCAGTTATGAAAATATCTTGTCTCTTCCAGAACAGAATTCAGTGAGGGGTGCTCTCTTTTAGTACATTATCTTTTCTCCCAGCAAAGCACTCCATGTTACAAAAACGCATGAAGGGAAACACTTCCAGCACCTTCCAGCACCCCACCTCCAGCTAAATGCCTCCTTATAAGCCCAACTCTACTAATAATAAGAAGGATGAGGTTCTGACAGATTTGATAATAAAGAAGCTGTAAAATTTATACGGAGCTGACTGATTTGAGAAGCACCATGTCCCCTTCCTGCTCTCCTAGAGAATTTAATTTTCATTTAGATTATTGTCAACTATTTTCTGTTAGTTACAAGCCAGAAGCAGAGTTTATTTTACATCATATACATTTCTTCTTCTTTAGTGGTACTTAATGAGTTGAAGGGGCTGGCAACTTGTTCTCAGCCAAGTCAATATCCTATGAGTTATAAATGACATTTCATCCTCATATGCAGATTTTTCTGTGCCTAAGTGAATTATTTACAAGGTACAGCTTGTGGGCTCCAACAATCAGCTGCCAGAGATTTACACCTACACTGAGTCTCTGCTCTCCTGCTGGGAGAATGTGAAGTTTTCCACCTCCCTTTAAGATCTGAAGACTTAACAGAGAATAGCTCTACCCGAAGCTGGCACTGCCTTTCTTGGGATGGTGGCTGACTAGACTTTTCTGAGGGAGAGAGAATAATGGTGAGCTGAAACACCAAGAGTGACTGCTTCAGTAGCTTAAAATAGTCTCTTTTTTTTTTTTCCCCTCTGCATGCAGCTGCAAATCAAAAGTATTATGGATCATTTAAATACTGTACTTCCAGTCCTGTATGCATAATGACAAAGGTAGTCATAGCATTGTTTTTTCTCTTTAATAAGGAAAAAGTGTATAGAAATTGAATGCTACTGTGATCAACAAAGCAACAGGGAAGTGGGTAAGAACGATAAGGAAATGATAAGTTCCCTACCAAAACCTACCTTCAGATTTAAAGGACCAGGAGTAAAACTTCAAGATCATATCAAATTTAAGATAAATTATTTGAAGTAAATTGGGAAGTATTTTGAAACCTGTGTTGCTTTTACTGATTCTTTTCATGTAAGACAATATCATGGAGAGCAATGCTTCGTGAAATGGGGTTGTAGTTGTAAGAGCGATGACAATGTGATGCTGCATCCCCAGCTGCCAAGATGCTCTGTAGAGAGCAGGTGTGTAGTGCATGTAGCTCCCTCCTGATGCCATAGGTGGACTTTCTTTCTCCTTTGTAACCCTCATAGCTTCTCACTAGCTTTCAATACTTCCATAATGTTTGGAGAACTAATGATGTTTACACTTGGGTGAAAAAAAAACAAAACAAAAAAAAAAAAAAGACCTATGTTGCAACTTAATCTCTCCAGAGAAGCAGTAAAAGCTATCTACCATGGTATGTGCAAGTAGCAAAACAATGTCAAAGAGTCATTTGGGGGGAACAATCCCTCAGTGGCAGGAAAACGGCCCAGAAGACATAATAATTTTTTTCCTATTTAGGTATCTGTGATCCTGAAATACCCGATATGATTCTCTCTTTCCTTCCATTTGAATCTCCACTGACAGGAGATAATCTGCTGCTTCTTCCATTTCCCTCTCATCCAGTTTATCTGTTATAATATTAGACTGGGTGTAAAATTGTTTGAGTATGCTTTTACCTAACCAGCCTCCTGGGAAAAAAAGACTAACTGTCAGGCTCCTGCCACTGATAGATAGATAAAATATTGGTGCTTCACTCCCCTCAGGTCACACGTGGCAGAGTTTCATGTAGAGGCTAAACATTCAGTAATACTTTCCACTGAAATATTTTCACCTTTCATGGCTTTGGGACTTGATCCAGCTTGTCAGTTCAACACATGCATACATGCTTAATTATATGGCACATAATTATCATCAACTGTAACAGTCAATGTGCATGTTGCTGAATTTGGGACCTGCTTTTACACCTGAAGCTCGCTGTCAATATTTGACTGTCTACTGCTGCCTCTGTGAGACCCCAACAGCCTCACTGATGTTCTTTGCCTGCAAGCAGGATGTGGGGAGCACAGCCAAGCTAATCACTTGTTTTCCAAAGGATAGCATGTAGCAGGAAAGTCTAGAGTGGCTTTTAGAGAGAAATATCCCTAGTATTATTAGCTAAAGTAGCTAAAACTTTCCTGCAGGAAGGAAGAGTGAAGTTTTATTCCACATCATGCTCCTGGCTGATAAAAGGTTTGCATTTGTGTTGAGAATCGTCCTCACCATACTGGTAAATACCTTTTTTCCTTTAAATCAAAGAACAGTAAAATGGTAATTAATTTAAACTAGCCAAAATATATAATTACCTAGTCATAAAATGGACCATAAAAGCACTACATTGTTGAATTAATTTCATTAGGAGCAGGTACATAAAAACTGGTTTAGTGTATAAAGACACAAGTATTGTGCTTCATTGTTTTTAAATGACAGTGGCTTACTTTTTCTTGTTTTTGCAGACCAGACCTCTCAGCAACACTTCTCCAGCAGTTGTTCAGACTTCTTTTCATTGTCTTATCCACATTATCCTAGCTTTGGCCTGAAATAGCTTAAAATCATCATCATAACTTCTGAACCCAAAGACAAAAGCTGTAGATCACATAAACCCATAGTGAATATTGATCTAGGTAGTTTTTCCTTTTCCTTAAAAGGCAGGTGGCTTTTTTCCCTCTTTTTTTTTTTTTTTTTTTTTTTTTTTTTTCTGGTTGCAATCTGTAAAACTCACAAGTCTTTCAAGGCACACACATCTTAACTATAAAGTGTGTCTTATAAAAAAAATAAATAAGTAAAATAAAACCAGAACCTTAGGAGATGAGGAAACTTGTTTTTAATCGGTGGTAAATCCAGTGTACCTGCCTTGCAGTGTCACCCATTCCTGTGAAACATAGCGTTCTTCAGTGATCAAGAATCCAAACTGGCATAAAGAGCTTCTTCATTAGAACATCAAAACTGTAGGTATATTTTCAGTTGATGGCATAACTTTTTCTTGGAAGTGCTTTCACTTATTTCATGACCACCTAAGGCTCTCTAAGGTACACAGCAACACAGTTTGAGACATCTCTGTGATGTTCTGTACATCATACAGTTGCTAACAACCTGTCAAAGTCATCCTGACACCAAACTGAGAAGCTGATGGTCTTGGTAAGGTATTAGCAGAGATGAAAAAAGATGGTCCTCATTATTGTAATAAAGCCAACAGAGAAACACTGAGAATCAATTACTGATTCTGTGACCTGTTGAACTAACCCTCAGTCAAGTGGGAAACTGCACAGAGGATCTTACATCAAATGATTTAGGATGGAGCACTGTCTGAAGACTTGCAACAAGTCAAGGCAAATACAATTTCCTTAAATTGTAGCTTGCTTAATTACCTTGTTCCTGAGCACAAAGATCAAACTGAGCAACTTAAGGTGCAGAAGCACTCTGCCAGCTGGACATGAAAAGGAAATAATTAACACACACACACACACACACAAGAGCTAAGTTTAAGGATGAGACTCTTACTGACAACAACAAGGAGATCCAAAGTTAGGGCAGACACTGTGCCCTTGACTGGATCCATGTGCCTGTAATTTGCAGCACATATTGAATTGGGGAAGAGCACCATGTGTTGCAGCCATTTCAAGTAAGCAGATGGCTTTTTAAAGCTCTCAGTGCAGGGAAAGAAAAGCCCTTTCTAAGGCTGGCATTTCAGTCTCATTATTTGTCACAGACTGTTCCACCTCTTGCCTTTGCAATGCCCAAGTATCACCAAGAAATTTCGCACTCATGGAAGGCACTGTGCAAACATACAAAAAAAAAGTTATATTCCCTGCTACAGTGAAGTGACCAGTGAGGAAGGAAATTAGTAATGATAGTTCATATTTTGAACACAATGCCCAACATTAACTTATTTTTCTTAGCAAAATCACAGCCTTGAGAGAAAAAGCTGCAAGTCAACGAAAACCCTGCTCCATGTCTCCCTAAGCTTCTCAAGGCCTTCATGCCCACAGTGGCATCTTTTTTCCTACTCTGAACATCTCCCAGAGGTAACACTGCTCTTTCATAACCAAATTCAGGTGCAAAGTAATTGTTTACCAAGGAGACCTGAATCTTGGAGCCCAACTTTCAACCATTACTTCCCACATTTTTTAATAGGATCTCTCATGCCTGCCTAAATAGTCACCCAAGATGAACAGAAAAAGACACCTCATTTTAACATACCGTCCTGAAGGATGGACTCTTTGGCGTAATGCGCACTACGGATTTGTTATGATCAGAGGGGCCAGATGTCACCAGCTGAGCCCTTCATTTGATGCTGCGCCATTGCTCGGTGCTGCTTCCACAGATACTGCCCTACCCTTATGGTGGCTGCTGTGATTCATTGAAAGTAATATCATCCCAACTGCCACTCCAGGGAATCTTGCAGGCATGATTTTCTAACACAGCATGACCCATTAAAAATAACTGCCAGGAATCCTGCGCTTTATAAAAGGGCATCTTCATTAGCTCTCACCGTGGGTCGCCAGAAAGTCCCAGGCGCTACAGTAGTCATGGGGTAATTTGTAGTTATCAGAAACACTGCGTTTAATGTCTTTATTCCTGTGGAGCTGGAGCCCATTGGTTACTAAACACAGACTCCTCCTCTTAAATCACAGAAATTAAACAGGGAAGAGACCTATCAGATTATTTTGTCAATCCGCTCTTTGAATGCAAAATTGGCAAATGTATAGTCTTTGACGCCAAGACATTCGGTGCCAGGGACACTCACCACTGTGCTACAGGCCACTTCACTTATCAGTGCCTACTAGTGCTTGGCCTTTCTCCTAAAACAATGAATTCCTGGGTATGTTGTACAGCACTTTGTCCTTTGCACAGAGTTTCATCCAAAGAACAGGCTCTAAATGACTACAGAGGTCTGTGGATTTGGTCTCTCACCTGCTCTATTTATTCCTCCAAATGTACTGGAATAGGAGCTGATGTTTTACTTGGATAGTTTGACAGAAGTATTCTGAACTTACATTTTTATCAGGTCAAATGGAAAACTTTTTTTTTTTTTTCCCCAGGGCTAAAGAAAACTTCTATATAATTTAAAACAAAAACACCATCTCTAGTTCTGCATGGACATGTTCCACATGGGTATCAACTGTCAACAAATGTTATATACCCCCATTGCTTATTAGAATGGGTGCATAAATCCCTGAAGATCTGTCCTGCTTCCCATCACTGGAGCTCATTCTATGGTGAGTTGGTGAGGAGTAAGTGCCCCAAAGAAGAGTAGATATGACAGATGTTACACATGAGCTTATCACCCTGGTCCTCAGACTCTATGGTGGTGAATGTCCTACAAAAACCACCCCAGACTAGCGTAGAATTCTACAACTCTGTGGTAACTGTCATTAATAGAGACCTGGTCCCAGAAACAAATTGTTTAGCTCCTCCTAGTAAAAGTATTTCTGCTTGTACTCTAGGCTGAGTATTGACGCAAATACAGTGGCCCAAATGAAGTAATGAAGCATAGATTCTCTACAGCAATATGAGCTATAATGCTTTGGGCCATAGCAGCAATTCATAACAATGAGCAATAAAAAATAAATTCCAACACATGTCTTGCTCTGCAAGGGTGTGGACTGACTTCAGTGCAAGCTCCTTGAAGGACTGTAAGAAAGGCCTCCAGGCTACATTGCAGTTTCTGAATGATGTCCAAGAATGAGTCCTAGTCCTGTGGTGAGTATATCAAATAGGGAGCAATACTTTCTATTATATATTACCTCCCCAGTCATTATGAAATCATTTGATATTCACTGTGATAACAGCAATCATTAATGCACTCATTTGGCATTTGTATGACTTGTCTTATGCACTTCTCCAAGAATTCCATTGTAATTAGCCATTAGTTAATGTAAATAGTAATGGACATTTAAACTAAAGTGTTACCAGACAGGGTCAATAGTAGCAGAGAATCAATGTGTTCATGAAACTAGCTACAGTCACTTCAAAAAGCTTCTCTAATAGTAATGAACGCCTAATAGTAAATATGTCACTTAATCAGAATCGAGGGCTGTTAAAAGCATTTTACATTTCATCTGAAAAAAATGTTCAGCATTGTCCCTCCTCTTTCTGCATCTCTAGAAGAGTGGACACATGGACAGCTTCCCTCTTACACAGCAGACAGGCAAAGATTATTGTAGAACTACACAGAATTTACATACCACATCAAGAGTACCAAGCAGGTGTCAGGTGTGGTGGCATGTTGTGCACATCCTACGATGGATGGGGCACTGATTGCTTTAAACCAAGGAAGAGTGATAAAGGAAAGTGAGCCTATGAAAAGCTAAACTACTTTTACTGTTTGCATCACATCAGTCCTTGAATAAACTGTAGTAATGAACTGTAATAGAATGGAATCTGGCACAATACCTTCCCCCCTGCCAGACTTGTATTCCTGGAGATGTTTTAGAGCTGGAATTCACTGACCTTTGTACAAGTGACACAGATCTAGCTTTCTGGTAAGAAGCCACAAATTATCATTGAGTGGAGCCGTGAGGACAATTTCTTGCAAAAAAAGCAAAAGTAGCGAAACTTGGTGTCTTGCCAGCTTTATAAAAGGCCAAAAAATTTCACTTTTCATCCAGGGCACTTATATGAATTATTATCATACGAAAGAACTTCCTTTTGCCAACTGCAATAGAAATGGAGACTTTTCACTGTCATATGGTGTGCTAGCCAGGGTTCCTGTAAATAATAATAATAGCAAATCTAAGTCTACCTCACGAACCCAGTGGAAATATAATGACAATACAGTCACTTTCCAGTTAATATAATTTCACCTTTCTCAGTAATTAAAGAACATTAATCATTAATACTAACGACTGATTTCACATTATCAAGAATCATTATCACACAAAATCCTCACAAACACAGGAAGACAAAATTTGTGGGAAAAATGTGTTGCAGATTTTAAATTGCTATTTGTTTCGTTGTGATTGCTTCAGCTTATAACTACAGAGCAGAAAGGTGCTTTTACTTGCTTTTGGGAAGTCAGAAAGAGAAGAAGTTGGGGCTTGTAGAAACTTAGATCTAATTTCCACCAAGATAGAAAAATAAAGCAAAATTCAGCCAATTTGGGATTAAACAGTAGTCAGATGATTAGGCAAATTCTTTCCTTTTCAAAGCTCACAATTACTGGTATCTCTGGCTAGTTAAAAACTTTGCAAGGCTCAGTTTCATGGCTTCATTTTAGTTTTGTAATGAAAAATGTGACAGTTCATCACAAGGTGCTTCTTTATTGGGTGGTCCCTTGGAAAACTTCATTAAAAAAAATCTAAATTCAAAAGAAACATGTGACAGCAGAGTGACTAAGCCTGTGATTCCCTAGTCTCTCTGCAATGGGTCCTCTACTTCCAGACATTTCCATTAGATCCCCTCAGCTATATCATTACAGGACCAGGGTTGTTCTCTTCCATATTCCTGCTTCTTAGTTTGCCACTGCAAACACTTCCAATATTAAGCACTTTGTGCAAAATTCCAGTTGTGAAATGGAAAACACAAGAAAAAGATTCGTATTACCCTTCATACAAAAATAAAATTTTTCTTCATTTGTCTACTTTAGCTTATTTCTGAAAGACATGCAGTAGGAATCTTTAATTACTCAGAAAGTCAGGCTTCAAAATTTTATATTTAACCTGGATTTAAAGGAGCATTTCCCAAGCAGATGTGCTGGTATGCAAACACCTGTTGTTTCCTTTCTCCTGAGCATGCCTAATTTTAGTCACTTTTTTTCTTCTTTCCTCTTATTTGTTCCTCTTGTCACAGTTTCATTCATTTTCCAATCCTGGACAATGCCTTTGCTTTTTCAACTCCACTAGACCAATAGAATATCAAAAGAAATGCTGCGGATGAGTAGGACGTTCAGCAAAGCAGGTAATTTCTCTTCCTTAGATCCTGATTTTTTGGGGCTTGAGGCAAATGGTTATGGCCTGCTTCATTCTGACCTCATCACTATGCTGATC
The DNA here is from genome assembly GCA_025345505.1 of Todiramphus chloris collaris. NCBI lineage: Eukaryota > Metazoa > Chordata > Aves > Coraciiformes > Alcedinidae > Todiramphus > Todiramphus chloris. The sequence goes on along the minus strand of JANVCC010000276.1, from coordinate 1,366,465 downwards.
TCAGCCATACAGCTCCAAATGGGAAGTGATGCCACCGCTATCAGTGCAGAGATTGCCATGGATTGCAACAGGTCCTCGGTTCCACTTGTGTTGAACCGACTGCACTTAATCTCATTCCTCAAGGCAGTCAAAGTGGACTAAAGAAGACAATTTTTCTCTCTACCAACAGAAGACTAGTGAGATGCAGTAAGTTTTTCATCATTTCTTTCTCAATATATGCTACAAAACTGATCATAAATAGTCACTGGGTGCAATAAAATTGGGAGCCAGGCTTCTAGAGCAAGAGGGGAGAAGTAAGAATCTGGCAGCGAGTTTGGAGCCATCCCAAATATTGGGTGGTGGGTGGCAGGAAAGTGAAAGCCATCTGGTGGCTCAGATTTCCTGTATAAGGAGGTCCTCTGGTTTTGAAAATGTGGGCCTCAGCTCCTCCAGGAAACAAATGCTTGCAAAATGAGAGAGGAAATGTAATGGTTTGTCTGTGAATTTTGATACGTGATGCAGTAAAAACAGGGTTTCTAATAATGACATTTCTACACTTCTTCATTATGAGTCATGAGTAAACATGACATTTTTGCAACAAGATCTAGATATGTGATCAAAGATTAAAATGGAGGCATTTTAATATTTTAATTATTCCGGCACTGTCAGGCTTCAGAGTCTGTTATGCCAACACCCAGTGCGGAGCAAAAAATTTGTAACAAAGAATTTTATCAATTTTAGCTTCTTTTTTCTCCATGCGGATTGTGTGTGAACGGGTCATTATTTTCTCAGATTTGCTCATTATTCAAAATGAACCACAATGAATAATTTATACTAATATTTCTTGTTCTGCAGCTTCTTCACCACCAGTTTGTAGCTGCCTGGACTAGTTTTGTATGAACAAACAAATCACATGGCCTCATTTCTGCTTCCAGGTTGGCTGAGAAGTGGATTGCTGGGAAGGGTACTCCCATTTATGAGTTTTATGTGTGCTCTTCTGCAGATATACTCACTCTCCATTTAAAATTCTTTACCCACAAGCACTCTTATGAGTCAATTTATTCATTACAATATTCATGGGGAGTGAAAAAGAGTGCAAACACAGCAAAGAGAATTCAAAGTTTTATCCCAGCAATTATTTGTTGATTTTTTTTTTTTTCTTAGCCTATTTTTACACCTTATTTAGCTAGCAGACCTTTTTAACTGGAGGAATGCCAGAAGGTTTATGTAGGTACAAACATCTTGTGCGTTAGTATAAACCAGAAGGGAAGAGCTTTCTTCAACAGTCGATGATATACGAGGTCAGGTGTTCCAAAAGGGTTAGGAATAGGTTGGAATCATAGAATCATTTGAGTTGAAAGAGACCTGTAAGATCATCACATCCAACTGTTAACCTCAGTTATGAGGTTCCTCTATAAATCCAGTAGTTTCAGACATTTGACAGTGTATGCCTCATGAAGTATTTGATGACAATTAGGCATTAATTCCAGAGAGTTGAGTATCCATCCTGCTGTCCACCAGAATACTCATCCTATTATCCACAAAACCTAGTAATATAATGTAGTTAACATATGAGGACAACTCTTTCTTAATATGCTAAATCTAAAGAATTCAGCCCTAGCATAGATCAGCTAAATACCTCTTTGTTAAATTTGGATGTCTTCTCCCTGCACCTACCTTCAGATCTTGCTTTTCATGCCACCTGCAGCAATCAGTCCAAATTTAAAATACTCTACCAGTAAGACAATTTGACTTGTGTGTGCCATAAACCAATCCATTCACTTGTGACTCTTTGTTCTGGGAATAGTTATGATCTAGCACATTTATGAAGGTATTAGAGGGAGGTGTCTCCTCCACAGACTGCATAAACCTTGATACAGAAAAACTGTTTGATTCGTAAATTTGGCAGCCTCAATTATCAATTTTTTTGACATCTCCTCTGACAGCCATACAGTCCTCAAACTTCTGAGGTCTCACAGGAGCTCTATCTGCCACAATGAGGCAAATAAACCTAATATTTATACTGGAAAAGTTCCCTTTGTGGTTCATGTTTGGAAGCAGCCCAAAAGGAAAGAGAGATGAGCTTGGAGCAATCTGCCCATCAATTAACATTATTGAATAATTCCTAAATTCCTGGTCTGCCAGAACAGCCACTCGCATTGCAACTCTGGCTATAAAACAGAGGGTGAGGGGTGAGGCAGGGGCCAGAGGGAGCACATCTCTGGTCGCTTCATTTCGACTTCGTATGCCACATGGTGCACAGGGGCTCAAGTACGATCTGAAACTGCTTGAAAGAGCTCCTGTTCTCTGTGAGTCACTGAGGGTGAGTCACGCACACCGACACAGGATCAGAAAGCCTTCCATTTTGCAAATGGTAAGTGATGACGACGGTTAAGCAAGGGAGTCCACTGTGACTCTACTATTCCACAATGTGTCATTATAAGCCTGATGGAGCACCCGCAAAGAAAACACTGTGCTCCAACTGCTTTGTTAGTTGTCCTTTCCTGGATAAAAGGAACATCCATACACATTTTAAGTTTCACCTTCATATTCTTTTATGCTTTCATCCTCAGAGGGGTAACTATGGAAAATGTCTGTAATGCAGCTACATCCATCTATCAGCCTACCTTTCCCTGCAGTGGTTATGCAGAGCCCTACAATAGTACCTCCAGGAACAAAAAAATGTGGGTTAGAAAGATTTTTTTTTTAAATGACTAAAGAATATTTTTTTCATTTTCCATCCTCTACAGATGCCATTTTCTGCTGACGAGTACCTCTAAATTTTGCCCTTGAGCCATTATACACATAGTGTAAGTATGTAAGATGCTAAACCCAACAGGCCATTCTTCCCACCAGATGGAAAAGTTTCCCTTCAGTACTTACAAAACCATGTATATGTAAATACAAATCTAATTATATATTAGGTGTGAATATCCAGGTATCTCCACAAGCACCTGTAATCACATATTTTTTAATAAAAAAAAAAAAAATTCAAAAAAATGCTAAGGTTCACCAGAACATGAGCAAAAGATAAGAGATCGGTATTAGAGTCAGTAACAAACTGGTCTTTTTCTGCCTGTGTGCCATGGCACAGTCCTTAATTGCATTGTCATGTCTTTTTTTCCATCAGTGTCTTCCTCATCAATGAATAACAGAGCTTACAAAACTGGACTGCTTTTCAGTGTTAGGTTTTATCCTCATCATCCAGTGTGTGACTTCATGCCCTGTCCATCTCTGCACTGGATACATAATTATTGTTTTCTTCTCCCCTTCTATATGTGGATGTGTCATAACTGTTGTTTAGATGTTTTGCCACCTTTAAGAATTTACTTTCACAATGCTACTGTGAAAAATTGTGAAATCGCTGTCTCTGGTTTGCATGCATAAAAACTGTGACAGAGATTAATTTAAGTATTCTCAAATGTGTCATTTAATTTGGGATTCTCAATCCAAAAATTTACAGTCTAATTTTTACAGTATTTTGCACCTTCATGGTACTTTCTCTGTTCGGAGCAGAGGTCATCGTGACCTAACACAGGGCTGTGGGAAGTCTGCAGCTCTAACAACCAGAGCTCTGATCCCATAAAATCAGGCTCCCCATGGAAGACCTGCTCTGGAGCAATTTGCCTGTCATCAGATGAAAACTCTGGACATGAAGCCAGGATAGAATCCAGTTATTCTGCATGACGCCTGCCTTTGACAGAGCTCTACACACCACTTTTCTTCCTCCACTTTCCTTGTCCCAGGCACGAGACATCTTTTCATTCCCACCACACATAAGCAAGGAGGATGTCCGCCTACAGTCACCACATTGTTCAGATACATCACCAAAGCACAGGATGTCCTTTGCAGTGAACCAGATATGAAAAATACTGACATCACAGAGACAGTGCTATGCAGATTAAGAACTAGGGTGATGATTAAGTTTGGGGACACGGTGCCTGGCACTTTGCGACATTCTTTTGAGTTTCCAGCCACAGTGTAATGCATATGTCATTGTTCTTGGGCTTATTTGTATCTTTTGCCCAATTCCAACTCCTTTGGTTCACCTTTGTTAGTTTCTTATAATTTTCTGTCCCTTCCTTGCATCCATGATTGAACAAAGCCAGTTCTCAGCATGGAAACTGACACATAAACAGTTTAGTCTTGGTGAGGTCCAAACAACTGACAAGAGAGTTTTTTCATGGACCATGTTTAGCAACCTTAACTTCAGCCATTGGTATCATTGCAATATATAGTTCTCCGTTTCAGCTGGGTTGGACTGAAAAATGGAGTGCTACCAAAATAAGCAGAGTTTGAAAATCCAGACCATCACCATGTATGATTTCTTTTGACAGGATACTGTTAAACCTCTCCATTTTCATCTGCCTGCCTCTATTCAGGGCCCCTCCACCAAGGCATCTGCATTGGAAAGCATGTATTACACGCTTAAGTTTTTTCTCATGCACTCCCTAGGGTAAAGGCTATCATTCAGAATCTCAAAACGGCCCCACTTAGCTTCATGGCAATGGGGTATCTGAATCTCTTAAGCAGCTTTGACAATCTTGACTTGCAAACATTATTGTTTGAAAACTCTGACAGTCTGCCTTGGTGGTGATATGCATAATAATGATAAAACGCAGCATATATGCATTGGCCTTGACTGGAGACTGAGAAAGACTATCTTCCATCAAAACTGCCTCCTCTGAGCACCACAGTGCAAAGGTCACAGAAGGAGACCTTCCTACCACTGAGGTAGGACCAAGCCAGGATTACAGTCTTTTCATTTGATATGTACTAATATTTAAAAAAACCCAACCAAACAAACACGAACCAAAACCAGAAACCACAACAAACAACAATGCGCTTGATGAGTTTTAAGAGCTACCGGAAAATATTTCATGTTGCACTACAATGAAAGGAATTGGTATGAAGCATAAATGGCAAAGCAGTGAAAAGAACTGACACAAAGCATACTGGCATGTACAGCAACACCCACACAATCAAAAGCATTGAAGGAAATTAAAAAAAAAAAAAAAAAAAAATCAGATGACTAAAGATCTGGCTATGCAAGGGAGTTATATAGCAAAAGTAATCTCCATCTACACCTATCCCAGGGATTTGAATGAGCTGGAATTTCTGGAAAAGGTCAAATCAGTTGGGAAAAAAAAAAAGGAAAGAAAAAAAAAGAAATTAGGGGTAGAAAGAGAATTCAAAAATATAATCAAATACCCCACTCGACATTTTTAGTTCTCCTGTATTTCAGTACTCATGTTTAAAGTTGCATTTAACCCCAAAACTTTGAATTTAGATATCTTTAGATTTTGGGGTGCTTCAAAATTAATGAGATATCACAGCCAAGTTTGTATTTGGCCTCGGTCCCAGGCAAAAAAAAAAAAAAAACTCAATCCAATCCTTTCCAAACTATGGCTCTTCAGTTTAATGTCCCAGTTTGGATACAAATCCAGCATTTCAGCTCAGTCTTTACTTATGTCACTTCTTATCATGTCACAAAGCAAAAGCATACAGCTGGATATAATGTAATAGCAAGAAAAAACATAATGAAGCACAGTATAACACACCTCACACAATAACACTGCAAAAACTACCTTTACAAATAAAATGTTTGGGGTTTGTTTTTTTCTTTTTCTTTCGTGTCATTTGATAGGCATGTTAATTTTATTGTGCACTGAAGATTTTTGGAAATTCAGGGCATAAAAAGCAGAAATGCCCAGCGAGGCCCATGCGCTTCCATGACAGCATTTGTCCCCAGCAAGCCCCATACACTTCCATGACAGCGTTTGTCTCTTAGTTACAGCAAGGGTAATGTTATCAGCACCAAGCAACCCAGATGAAAATTATCAATTGGTTACCAAGAAACCTAATGATTTCATCAATAATATTTTACCAGTTACAAAGGTCATTTGGAGAAGTAATGCCACACGAAATGCGCTTGTGAAGTGGGTGATGTGTGGGTAGCTGTTAAGGGTCAACACTTCATTTCTCATTTCTTTAATTGATACTTCTGAATGAGTATTAATTGAGCTGCAATGAGAAGAGTGTGCAGTTTGACAATGCAAGTGACAGGATGGAAGTGCCATTTGCAGAGTGTATATAACCACAGCTAACACCCTCAAAGCGTTAATTCCATTTTATGTCTTTCACATTTAATAGCAAATTTGCCATTTAATCTTTAAGACAGAAGTTACTTATTCTCAATCTACCTCTCACTTGCACTGATATAATCTCATGCCACTCAGACTGGCCTGTGGCATGAAGCACATCACACTTTCAAATCAGGTCCATTTTTTCATTAGCTCATATCCTTCCTGAGATGCCCTCCTTTACAGATGGCTGATCAGCAATCAACACTAGTTTGTTTCAATCAGAAAAGCAGCCGTAACTTCTCATTTAAAGACTGTTCCTGGAGAAGCGCATTAGTCGAAGGCATAAAGCTGGCACTGGGGCAACAGTGACTCTCTCAACTGATTTCTTTTTAGGATTTTTTTTAAAGAGATAGAACTCTTTTTATGTGGGGACCTGTTTTTTATTTTAAAATGAAGCATAATGAAATCCATGCATTTACATGTTGCAGAGACTCCTTCTCATAGCATGGGCAGGTGCCAATAGACTGTAAATCTGAAGAGCGAATACAAAAGGTAGCAAAAGCCCAGAAGGTAGCCAGGGAATAGTTCCCATATGTACGTGCTGACACTTTCTCCCTCTCTGTTCCTCCTCCAGAAATGCAGTGTGTTGCCTTTTGAGCCTACTTGACTGAGGTTAAGCATTTACACTTTTTCAGAGGACAGTCAGTCCACTCAGGGAGATACTAACTTTCATAGCAGGAGACTTCAAAATGATTTCCTCTCTGCTTGGGCAGCTCAAAAACACACGCGCACAGAAGCAAAGGTCAGATGTCATCCAAGTGGCGAGAGAGTGCCAGCTAAATGCTTGGGATATATTTTTATATTGGCCTCTGCTCAGCCTCCAATTCTGTGGGAATCTACTCGGCACCCACAATTTGCTCCAGTGCATTAACCCTGGGTGCAAATGATAGGATTTAGCCTTCCAGGCACTGACATGTGGGTGCAGTCAGATAGCTAGATAACTTAATGATATCATTTGCACTCACAGTTAACTGCAGGTAGAAAAGAAAGCTGGAGTGGCTTGGAAAAGAGAGAGAGAGGTCTTTTTTTTTCCCCTCTTCCTCCACTCCTCAAAATCAGATTTCTTGCATTCAGTGAGGAATTGCTTTTTAGCTTGCAGTCTAGAAAATACAGAGCTGCTCATCGCTTCCTTCCCTGTGGTGGCCATTTGCAGTTGAGTGCATCAGTCTCCTGCTCAGCCTTTTTTCTCCTATTTACAGAAGCTGGTTGTCCATAGGCTACTCACTTTCCTTACTCACTGCTTTCTCCTCCTTCATTTCACACACATACCTGCTTTTATCTTTAAGTTCACCCCACTGGTAGCTTTTGCCTATTCCCCTCTGCCCCTACCCTTCTCCTTTTTAATTGTTTGTTAATTCTGTCTTGATTCTTTCTTTTTTCCCCAACTGCTGATAGTTTTCTGATACTCAGTTACTTCAGCCACATCACCTTTTACCCAACCATATTTCTTAAGTCTTCACTCACATTTCTGACTTTATTCTCCTCTGCCCTCTCCAATTTTTTTGTGTGTAACCAGGCCTGACTTCAAAGAAACTGAGGAGAAAGCTGGTTCCCTGTGCAGTTGCTTCTGCTGAGATGTTATACAAGTAAATATGTAAGTGTGATGTCATCCACTCGTTACCTGCGTGTCATCAGCTCATCCGTGACTGCAGAGGAATGGCAATGGATGGTGATTGCTTCACAGGCTCGTGGAAGCCGGGACTTGAAAAGGACCTCATCACTAATTGATGGCTGTGGATGTCAGGAACACACACAAAGAAATTAAATTAATACAACAGTGCTGGTAAAAACGGCATTGGCAATAGGCAACCTGGAGAGGCAGAGATTCTCCAACCAGTGGGCATGGACCCACTTTGCGTGTCTTCTTCGTTTACCATAAGTTCCTGCTACTTTATACCTAAACTAAGTGTGAGCTACGTGCAAAGATATTTTGAAACTTAATTACTCCTCCAGTTTAGTATGAAGCCAGTGCTCAAATGGCTGAATTATGCCACTTGGAAAGGACAATTGGTTATTACACTTATCAGATTGTTTGTGACAGGAATGGGTTAATTTTCCTAACCTTTTCTGTTCTTGTTCCACTCGCAGGGTTGTCAAAAGGATGGATAAACGTGTTGCTATTTTCTGGTTTTGTTTCAGTGTCTATCACGAGAGTGGACCAATTTCATACCATTTGCTGCTTTCATTACTGTCTCAGGGTTGTCACAAGAATTGATAAATTTCAGACTGTTTTTCTTGTCCTCATTACAATCTTAAGGTTGTCATGAGAATGAATTGATTTTGTGCCATTTTCTGTTCTCATTACAGTCTTTGTCATGAGAATGGCTTCATTTGGGGCCATTTTTGTTCCTGTTACTTACAATCTTTTGTCACAAGAACAGGGATTATTTGATGAAAATGAGAAGACAGCATCTCAGACACAGATTCAGGGATAACTTGTTCTTGTGACAGAGATCATAACGAGGACAGAAAGCAGTACAGAATGTATCCATTCTCAGGATGATTTTAAAGGTTGTGATTTTACGACCCTGATTGTGCCAGCTGACTTCACCAGGAGGAGATTTTACCACTTTTATTGTAGTAACCACTACTTCATTCACGCTGTTGGTAGATTTCTCCCTACTCAGCCAGGTAAAATATATTTATACAAAAGCTATCAGAAGAATTGCAGATAAACAACACTGACAAATATCAGGATAGGCTTTCTTTTCCACAGGAACACACATTTCATACTCCAGCTGGGAATTCAGGTGCTTTTCACAGGACCCAGCTAGGAGTCACCACGATGAAGGCTATCATTGAGTAACTCATGCATCTTGGAGGGTTAAACACAGAACAAAGGTGGTTTTGAGTGCTTGGCTGATTTTAGGTTTGCCTAAGCTGCCTGTGTAGCCAGCTTGATCTGGGAGCTCTGGGACTCTGAGTTCAAATGAAGGTAAACTAGTGACTGCAAATGAGTGCCTGCAACTCAGCTAAGAATGAGTTACTGCAAATGAAAGGGCAGAAGTTAGAGATCAAGGCATGTACAACATCCAGGGCCCAGAAAACCTAGAAGTAATTATTGAGTTCTTGAAGGTGATCAAAGAGAAGCAGCAGGAAATGTTAAATAAAGCAGAGACTTGTACAGCACGTGGGGAGGGGGTGGGAATGAAACAGGCATCACAATGAGATCGAAGCTACGGACAGGGAAAATGAAAAGTAGTTGAGGAGGAGGGACAGACAAAACTAGAGAAGAATCTACAGTAGAAGCGAAGAGACAACACTAAGGCATAGCCAAATGCTCAGAAATGCTTGGGGTTTGGTTTGTGCAAGGCAAAGAACCAAAAGGAAGGACATGAGAAGAAAAACTAAAGAGGAATCCTTTTCTCCATGATAGGATGGAGAGGGAAGCCCCAAAGAGGGCACATGGGTCTGCCAACCACATTTTCAGTGGTGGTAAACTAAGGGCAGACTACTGCCTTGAACTACCTTGCATTAACTGCCTTTGGGCTCACCAGCTTTTCTTCTCCAGCAACTAAGATTTTATTCCTGAGCTTACACTCCTGGTTCCATCAGACACTGAATGCAGAATGCATGTATGTGATTTCCTTTGGCATGTCTCCTGAGATGAGATCCAAAGGAGAGGAAACAGTGACTTGGGAGCCATTGCCATAAGGAGGATTCAAGCTGTGAAGCAGCCCAAAAGGAGGTCATGCTAACTGGAATAAACCCCGGAACTGCTTGGATAATCATCCTGCAAAGCTGTCTGGGAAACCATCAGAAAATCCATCTGAAAATAAGCGTACCTGAGCTATGAAAGAGATCACCAGTAAAAGGCAAGTGAGGGGGATGGACATTCCCCACTGGCTAAGTAAAATAAAGCAGGAATGCTGCAATAAATAGACCTGACAGATGACCCCTGGTATTTCCTGGGCCAATTTCTGTGAACATTTTATTGATCTTTTACATTCTGATTTGACCGTCAGAGGCTATGATCCTTTGCTTTGTCTGTCCCATACCTCCCCCCCTGCCCCCACATTTAACATATGTACCTAATCTCCCTGTTCTGTCTACCATCTGCCATTGTTTGAAGTATATGGGAATATAAGTTTAATCATAAAAATGGTGGCCCTGGCTGCGTATACTACTTGAATGTTCAACTTTCACAAGATGAAGTGACCTCCAAGTGGCTTACTGCTTTTCATTAATTTCTCTGTATAATTGAACATTTTTCGGCATCTCATTTAACAAACTGTTAAGCTCCTTATTGCACAGAAGGGCCATGTGATGTGCAGGGATTCTGAAATGCTTCCCCTCATTCACAGTACTCCTACTAATATCCTGGGCATTATTAGTAGTTCACAAAGCCAGCACATTTTCTTTTTGATAAGTGTCCCTGTTCTGCCCTCCTTTGTCCACCTCCAAATGCCGCCTACTACTTACAAAGAATAAAACCATGCTGCCTAACTAGCCTGGTGCTTTGGATTGCTACCCCTACTCACTCAGTTGCCTGTACGGGGATGTACTTATATCAATGAAAGATAAATCCCAGCTAGAAATACAGGTCCCTGACAACCTAATCACTGAAACCCTGTCAAGTAACCCCTAATTTTAAAGTGAGTGGTTAATTCCCAGCAAATTGATTTATGCACTGTTTGAGGTTTGGTGAGTTGTGTTGTTCATCTGTTATTACCAGGAACTCAGCTCAGCCTATTCATTTAGACCACTGACACAACACAGTGCATCTCCCAAGAAAATTTCCTTTGTCAGCACATCTAGAATTTGCTAATTAAATCAACGATGACATTATTCACTTTCTGAAAAAAGGAACTTCTCTCTCCTGCTCCCCCGTAATACACGTATGTGTGCATAAGCAGGCACACGCCCAAGCATACGTTTTAGCTGCCATTTGTAAATACGTTCAGTCTCCAAATTTTAATGATCTTTATGAATGATTTTAGCCAGCTCTAGATCATCTGCTTACCTCAGTAGACATGTACTGTCTATATGCCTATAAAATCAGTAACCTCTAAAGTGCATGTGCATCTGTGTGTCCATGCGCATGTGCATGTGGCCAGAGTGGGAGCCATCTGATGCTCATAAGCAAAAGCAAGTCTTGCTTCTTCAGAGCACACCCCGAAGTGTGAATTTCGTTAAAATGATAGGGTTGTCCAGCAAGTTCTGTTCTCGACTCTGTTATTGTAGCAGAAGTGAATTCTAAATACCAGGAAAGACAGGTTGTCCCCCAAGCCCTGTAATTACGGGTCCATAATATCACTGCAACTCTTTGTACTACTTAAGGTGCAGAGAATAAAAGAACATTGAAATTAACCTTTGTTGAGCATCCAGTAATTTTTCAAAGAATGCTTCTTCCCTTGAGAGGTTAAAGACTGCTGTATAAGTGACCCCCAAAAAAATGTATGCTCAGACTCTGAGTTCTGTATGTGTTAAGTGAGTGTAGAAGCCTGTATCTGTGTGCAGATATGCCCTGTCAAAAGCCCTTGGTGGTGTTTGGGATACGGCTTGCCTTGCAGGGCCACCTTAATTTGGTAGTGCATTCCCCTGGGTGAGCAGTATCACTGCCCCTGATAAATCCCACATTTCCTCAGTTGTTCTCTAGCATACTCTTATGTGGCTGTGCTCTACAGACTACTGCATTCTCACAGCTTGTATGTCTGCGGCACAGCCGAGAAGAAAAGTGTCAGTGATGCTCTATCTCAGATACCTCAAAATACCTCGAAAAGGTATACTTGGGTGATAACTGTGCAGTATGTGATATTCCTTCATCTCTGTGAGGGTGCATTACCCCTCACCATAGGAACAGGACATGTCCGTCCTTCCAAGGAAGAACATAAGGAGGTGACAAAGAAATGGGGAGTGAAACTGACCCTCAGCAGACCTGAGATAAATAAAATCAAAAAGAAACACCTAGGTCACCTAGAAACACCTTTTCAAAGGCAGGTTGCACTGCATACAGTCCTGCTGTATATCTACTGTCTGGCAAAGACTTTCCCATATCACTATTTATGACTGTTCCGTATATGTCACTATTGAGGCATAAGTGGTGCATGGTACCATCCCTTCCAAGCAAGTCTTGAGGTAACACCTCCTTAATCAAATCCAAAGTATCCTTGATTTTTTTTCATTCTATTTAATTCTGTTTATTGAAGCCATTTAATACCCTTGTTTAGTCAAATACAGTCCTGATGTATGCTCTTGGCCCGCTATGGAAAGGTTACAGCATTTCATGCTTTCATTCTTCATATCTGAAGCAGCCGTGCAGTTTTTCTACCAACTCATTGCTTGCTAATGAACTTTTTTTTTTTTAAGCAGCCTGTCATTTTGTTTAATGTTGCAAAATAAGGCAGTCTTTAAGTGGGATCTGATTTTGCTAAGAGATGTCTAAACTTAAGTGAGATAATGGATGTAACAAAATACCACCAAATATGACAGCTTTGTTCTGCCAATGTAATTTGCTGATTCTGGAAACCAAACGCAGAACAGTCTGTGCCAGTCTTAGAAAAGAGGCTTGTTTGACAGATATAGACCCGCTTAAATATCAGCATACACTACATTACATAGCAGACTTCTGCATTCATTTGTGGGTTTTAGTGACTTGTCATAACAAGGGGTTTTTATTTTATTTCAAATGCCTCATTGTTCCTATCACTCTGGTGCCCAAGTACAGTTGGCTGTTCCCCCTCCCCCAAAGGTAAAAGGCAATGTTACTTGACAGAGACACCAAACTAATTATAATAGTGTTGAAATCATAACTAGCTCTTCATTCAGAGGAAAAAAAGGTTTCTATCTCCTGTGTTGTGGAGAAACCTTGGGTTGGACTTAATTGTGTCCTTTCCACAGGTAAATAAAAAGGTAGACATTTGGTAAGAAAGCTCTAGGACCAGAAACTGCTCAGTGATGATTTTCTCAGGTTGACCTCATGCCATTAAGAGATGCCCTTAGGACCATGAGAGAGACCCAAGGGTAGTCAGACTCTCAGTGGTCTATAGTAGCATCTGCGTGTAGTTCAGATTCAGAGCTTTAAAAATATATGACCAAAAGTGATTGGATTTACCATGTTTCTGCATTCATTCGGATTGTTTATATCCCCCAACACATACATATATATAGACATACAAGGCTGTCTTCTGTTTACTTGCTATTGACACTTCTACATTTATCAGACTTATTTCACCTTTCCTTAGACCTTCTGTCTTCCACAGTCTCTTCCTCCTCTCTGCAGTTCTCCCATATTACTTTTTTACACTCTTCATTTTTCATATTTAAAGTTTTAAGATGTTTGGACCTTGGTTTTTAACAGTAACGTATTTCTTCACTTAAACATTGGTATATCTTGGTAAGGTCCTTGTGCCTTTCTACGTGCCGATTCTGACACTTTCAAGTAAAATTAACTGTAATTGTCATATATTACATGTAGCCAATATTTCCACAGTAAATTCTGCGCAGCAATTTGATGTTAGCAACTCTTTCTCCTGCAAAAGAGGTGTGTTCAAAATGATCACCCACGTTATGATTCTCCTGCACTCAGACCAGCCTTATGCGAGTTTGCCTTCAGACACTTAGGATCAGAACATCAGATGATGATATTTTTTAGATCAACAAAAATTAATGGTGCTATGACATTTCATCTCATCAGAGGGTATGAATCTAAGTATGCCACCCTGACCCTACTGAAATGAAGAGGTATTTTGCCACAGACCTGAATTTCACTTGAACTCTATTATTACTTATATGGATTAAACTCAGTGAAATTCTAGGGGGTTTTAATATTTTTGAATCATTCTACTTGCAAGTCTGTTGTTCTCATAGCAGATAAAGCTATTTTTAGATTAAAGGAGTGATTGGGGGATGGGGTGTGGGAACTATATAATAACTAAAAGGAATGTCAAAAGTAAATCTACCTCTCAAGTCAGAATTGCACCCCTCAATCCAGAAAATATTTTTCATATTCTGATGTACAGCAGATATTTCTGGTTGTGTTACTAGGCTTACTTTGCAAGTATATGATATTTTAAATGCAAATGAATAAAGCAACTGAGCCAAGACCTCTTCAGAAAAACAAGTTAGTACCAGCCTCTCTTTCCCTATCCCAATAAGACTCAGGTAGAGTCAGTGGCTTATTCATGTTACTTCTTTCAATCACATAGCAGAGGGAATCAAGACACCCTTCCTTGGACTGCTGAGGCTATTTAACTGTCCTCTGTCTCATTATCAAGCTGTAAAACCCCAAAAGGCTGAGCACAGAATCATAATTCTGGCCACACTGTACTCTCTGGAGACCCTGTTAATTCTTCCCAAATGGGCAGGACATGTGAGGTTTACTAATTTCCTTCACGACTCTGACAATGTCAAATCCCCTGCAACCAGCAGATCCCTGCCTGCACAAAAGCAAGGGGGACAGTTCGGGCAGGAGTGGCACAGAAGAATGAGACCCTGGCACAAGTCTTGTTTCTCTCCCAGAGAAGTGATGGTGAAACACAATCAAGGTTCTTCACACTAATTTACAAGCATGTGTTACTGGGAGGGCAGGATGGTGAGTGCAGGGTGAAGGGACAGGGCTTGCCTTTAAAGAGGGGACCCTAAAATCAGTGAGGTTTGCACACTGTAGGTGTTAAAGTGAAGGAGGGAGTGGGATCTGAAAACTAAGCACTTTAAGTACTGTCCCCTCTGACAAGAGCAGCTATTCAGATTAGATATTGATAGCATGCCTATATTTATAGCTACTGCTAAATGACCCTAGATGGATCATTTTCTTTGATAAAGAGAAACCTTGTCATTTTACACATTTTAGCAAAATTGCAAATTGCTGGTAATCTAGCAATGAGATGTCTTACTTCACTTTAAACTAGTAAACCTCTCATTCTGCTTACAAATTTCTTCTGCCTCAAAGACCTAAGATAGAGCATCTTTATTACTATTCTAGTCAGAAGCATGAGCAAAGCATGTTTTTATGAAATCTCAGTTCCTTCTGAAAAGATTTCCTAGATGTTTTGACCCACATCTTTTTAGGAGTGGTCAAGGTGGAGAAGAAAATCTGACTTGACATAGAACATTCTGAAGGTCAATTAATTTTTGTCCTGATAGGAACCTGTATGCAAATTCAGTGCTGGGATATTTTCATTGAGATGGTTGGAATGACAAATCCTGGAACTTTTAGGTGCATATTTACTTTGAGCAGTGATGATGAAACATAACTGCTTTAGTGTAACTATTCATGTCTTCAGCATCCACAAACCATGCACATGCAAAAAAAAGAAAGTTGACTCCACATACAAAACTCTGAGGTATAGTTCCCACTAATTTTCTTATAAATGAATCTGGCAGAATGAGACATAGTGGAGTAGCTCCATATTATTTTTCCATTGGACACTGATTTTAACTATTAAAACAGCAAAGTCTTAGAATCAGGTAACATCTGCTGACTAGTGACTGAAAAGCAAGTCCCACAGACAGATATAAAGGTGATTAGTGAGATCTTTGCCTGTATTTTCCAAAGGGTCCCAGAAGCCTAGCAGCATCACTGGTCTCTGACACAGATGGAAATCTGCTACTCAGAATCCTAGGGGGAAGAAAATGCACTTTATTACTAAAACTATTCAAAACAATCCATCTTTTTTGAAGGCCAAAACTAAGAGAAGTTATTTAAAGTGAATTTGATGTGACTTCTGCTGTAGAAGATAGGAAGCCAAAAAGAGAATTAAAAAAAAAAATATTCTGCGTACCAGGAGTCAGAGAACCACCCACTCATCCAGGCAAGCCAGGGAAGAGTGCAGGAGACACAGCTGCCAGATAAAATACATTACCGAATGAGATCCAAAACATTGATGATCCCAACCAGCAGCAGAAACAGAAAAACCAAGAGAATTTAACTACATTTGCAGAGAGTCCAAACATGAATTAAAAATCAGGGGTGACTACTCAGGTCAAACAAGCATACAATATCATCATCAAGAATCCAAGCAAAATAGTTGAGGTTGAATTCTAGTACTCTTACTCAAACCAAGTAGTTCATATTATATGAATTTCCCATTGCCTTCAGCAAGGCTACATGAGTCACAAAGTCGTATTCAGAATAAATGGCACTAGATTTGGGTCCTGTGTGTGGTAATTTCCCTTCAAGCTCCTTGTCTGAACACAGAGCTGGAGTGACAGAAACAGGGTCATATCATGGCAACAGATAGACATGGACTCTGTGTCAATGGCTTAAGACCAGCCCAAAACAAAACCCTCCCTACATTTTCTTAAGGCAAGGAGTATCTCCCGGGTTTCCCCTCACCTGTTAGAGCAGTTTCAGATGCTGGACACACACTGTACAGGGTGCATCCTCTTTCACCAACCACAGAAGGAGAGATTTCTGCTAATGTGGTGCTCCTGGTGATCTAGAAGAGATGTGCTACTGTGCAAAGTCATACATAGAAAGGATGAAGGAAAAAACACAGACCTGGAATACAGGGTCTCTTAGCTCTTGGCTGGTCATCAGCCTTGGATGAGCACCTTGATTCAGTACAGCTGCAGGAAACCCTGGAAGATCTGCAGCCCCACTAGCAAGAGGGTTTATCAAGAACAGCCACCATCAGAAAGCCTGCTGGGGTTTGAGGTCTCCTAGGTCCCATACCAGGTACTACCTGAAAATTAAGGTATAGAGTAGGTGTAAAGATAAAAGGCTGCTGTATCTCTTGCCCTGTGCACATCACCAGATCAGCAGTTATTTCCTCCCTGCTGAATGCCATTCAGTTTTACATTAGTCTTTCCACACTGTCAGTAAGCTTGCAGCTCCATGGATCCTGCCTTGGAAAAGTGGTCAATCATATAGTTACCAAAATTCACCTCAGTGAAGCTAGTAAGAGCACTCCCATGTGTGAAGGCAGCTTGAAACTGTATGATATGAGGTGTAAAAGGCATTGGTGCTGTAGAATAGCTATTTGTTCATCTTCAAATACAGGTAAGCTAACTTTCTAACACTTTGCTGTACGGGGGTCTAAAACTTCACAGATACAGTGAAAGCAATTGTGCCATTATCAGAGGGAGTCTGATTCATTAAGACTGAAGGATGGTACCAGTAGGGATTCCTTCTGAAGCCTACTGAAAAGATAACCTCTCCTCCCATAATTAAAACACCCATGCATAGTTCATTCCTCTTCAACACATAGCTATGGAAACTATTAGTCCTCAAAACGTGTTTTAGTCTTCATTTAAGCTTTCTTTGAACACTCAGAGAGATGTTTGTGACTACAGGCCACTTTGCAAATACAAGATTTTTGTTGCTGCTACCTTTATAGTTTAGTATTTCCAGTGTGACTCCCAGGGGTTGACAGGAATGCTGTCCCCAGCCCAACCCAGGGTCTTCAACTCTGGTCATGGGATGTGGTCAAGAGAGCTGTACATCTGCGCTGAAGGGAGCAGGGGGTTAAGGTCAGTAATACTTCACACATACTTGAGCAGAATCAGGGAAATTGAAACACTTTTCAGCTGGGTATTTCTTGGGTTTGGCATAAATATTCAGAAAGGTTAACAGAGTAAGCATTGCACCGTGTTATACTTTGGTATGTCTTATGCTTCAATACAGTATTGTCTCTTTTTTCTTTTTTTTTTTCTGAAAAAGTTTCACAGATGTTGGAAAAGTGGTTGGTATCACTGTGCTCCAAAGAGTTGTCAGAGACCTCCCTTCTAGTCACCTTAACCTAATTTTTGCATTGCACTTCCCACTTTGACCCTGACACAGAGCAGGAATGGATGATAAAGGTTACATCGCCATAGTGCAAACACTGTAGTTTGTCACAAACATAAAATAAGGTGACCCCTGAGATAGTAGGGCTGCAATTCAAAGACTCTCCTGTTTGTCCTAGTTAATGAGGAATAAAACATATTAGCCTGTAATGGAGAGAATTTTGGTAACCTTCCTTCGGGAGATACCCAGAGTGAATGTCCTTTAGCAGTTCAGTAAAAAAGGCTTATGAACATGTTTTTTCTAACCCTGTGTACACAACAGGGGAAATGACTTAATAGAAGTGGATTATTCACAAAAATGTTTTGCTGAAAACTTGATAAAAAGGTTTTGGTCCTGTGGCAGAAAGCTTAGTTACAAAAGAAGAGGGAAAGAGGCTGCTCACCACTTACAGCCTCTTATCTCATAGATCTTATCAAGACTGCAGTTCAGCCCTCCCAGCACTGAAAGCATGAAGGAAGAACTTCACAGGCACAATTACACCCCACAACTTTTCCACCCCTGAGAGTGAAAACATGTTTCACTCCAGCGAGTCCAGTTTCATTCAACACTGGTAAAAATAATTATTGACCTTATTAGCAATATAGACAATTTTTCAACTAGAAGGGAATTCCATTTGGCAAGGAGTGTGGTAACTGGACCTGCACTGTGCAGCACACGCGGACGTGTTTACAAAGTAGGTAGAAAATTTCCCCTCACCTTTGCTTTTTTTGCAGTGGTGCCAGATTTTCCCAGGGAGCCCAGCACTCAGATCCTCTACCACACTGACTCCAAACTGTCCCTGACCTGGCCCTTGGCACCTGCTTGGCATAGGTGATGAGCTATTTCTATAGCTGGCCGCAGTCTTCATTGAATAAACGAGGCAGATACCCTTTTTAATGAATGAAACACATTCCCTTTTATTATAGCATCTCAGGCTAAAAAATGGGGGCGGAGAGAGTTCTAATAATTCAGGTATGATTAAAAAGAGGATATTTACTGGCTTGTAGGCCTTGGGGAGCAAAAACCAACACGGCAGCATAGTTTCTCTATACACCCCTAGGGAAAAGTTCAAGAAATAAGAAAATGCATATAACCATTGTTCGTGTGCATTATGCAAGCTTTAAAAAAAATAGATAGGGCTGAGTTTCAGAGTATCAGGAAAAGTATTTGGGCTGCATTTAAGTGAGAAGGATTAGCTTGCATGATGTTGATTTATAAATGGCAACAACCAATCCCTTATATTCTCTCCTGCAGTCATCTCTCCTGCACAGTAATTCCCAATGTTCCCTTTTGAAAGCCCTTGATACTCAGTTAGCCCCGAGGTATAATGTTTGATAATATAACTACTGCTTCTGTCACTGCGTTTTGTACAAACGCATTATATGTGGCCCAGAATGGTAAAGATTTATGTATGGGTATGGAAAATAAAAATCAGCATTGATTAAAAGCCCCAGATAGACCATCCAATCCCGCCCAGAGAACATCAGTTATTTTGCATTTTGACGTGGCGATTGATAACTCATAAATGCAAGCAGGAATGACAAATGCGGATGGAAACTGGCTTTGACAAAAACGATAACAGTATCAGTCTCGAGGGGCGATGGAGGTATAAGCAGGAGCTGTTTAAAATATTTAATCATTTTATGAAGGCTGCAAGATGTTGTTTGACCCTGAAGGAGTGTGAATGTCACATGGATCAGAAATTGCCAAGTCTTTGAAGTGAAATAAAAAAAATGGTGTTATTATAGATCCTTCTTGACATCCTATCATTTTTGTATAGGATTAAAAATATGTATACAAAGCTCTAGATAAAGGACTCCAGCAAAAGATGTCTTGGTTGAAGGGGAAAAAAAAGTAAAGACATACTGTTGTGAATTTTTACTTCAAAATCCCAAAGCGTCTCTTTTATATTCTTCTGGAATGGCATGAATAGAACCAGCAGCCCCCTAGTAAAAAGACTCCTTTGGTTTTTAACTACAGGGTAAATTACGCTTTACTTTTGTTACCTTGGGTCTGACTTTTGGTCTTCAAAGAAAATCTTTTTTTTTTTTTTCTCCCTTGTACTTAACTCAGCAACGGGTATTGTGTGTGAATATATATAAGTATATCCATATGATCCCTAGCTGTAAGACTACATTAACCATATTTATTTTATTATATACATACACAAAGGTATGCAGTGTGCAAGGTGTGGGATTTTTTTTTTTTTTTTTTTTTTTAATGGGAGAGGGTGGAACTGGCAACTCAGCAGTGAATTGATATGCAGAATTCTTATCTACATTTCTGTTTTCAAATTTTCCAGCTCTTCCAAAAGACCTGGAATCTAACCAGTCAAGAAAAAGTACCAAAGCCACAAGTAAATTCTGAGTGAATATTCCCATATGAATGAGGATTAGTTTATGTTTCACTGTGGTATATCAGCAGATGAAATATTACACTGTATATTTTCTCTTTATCTGGTATATTTCTTCCCTCCCTCCCTCCCTCTTCCATACCCTTCTCTCCCCCTTCAGTCACTGGGTTTTTGCTTTATTTTATTATTTGAATTTTGTTTAGTCAGGGGCATGTGGGTGTTTAGAAGGACATTTATTTCAAGGGAGGGATTTCTGAAAACTGTGGTTCTTTTAGGGTCTGGTTTTGTCTTGTCCTTGAAATATGCTTTTTCTTTTCTCTCCAGTTTGGCCTGTTCCATATATTTCTTCAGGGCAATTAATCATTTAGACTCGACATATAATTTGTTTATTCAGTAGTTATATATATGCAACCTTTCTTTTATTCCCTCCCATTAAAGATTTTGCTTTCCTATCTCAGAGGTTTTCATCAAACCTCTGCTTTATGCCTTCTCGCTAATATTCACTGCTAGAAGCGTGCAAAGATCTCACTTGCTTTGTATTAAGTTACTCTCACCCTGCCCAAACCACTAGGAAATTACACATATTCAACTTCACAACAGACCCCTCACGGTACACTGCGGTCACAGCTCTTTGTGTATCCTGCATGAGCTGATCCTTTTATTTGCTTAGGATAGCACAGATGCTTTGTTCCTCGCTGTAGAAGGGATTCTGCCCATTCTCATTTACATGTCCCATTGATTTCAGCTAAGTACATACAGTACATGGTATTGCAGGGAAGACCGTTGGAAATATCTCTGTTATTGCAGCACGCTGCACACTCTGCAGCAAATCTGCACCACAATAAACCTCTTCCTGCAGCATCTAGAGATCCTCAAACAGCAGCAGGAGGGAAATGCCTGATGGTGTCCTGAGCAATATGTTACATTTGACTGTCACTTCTGGCCTGCCTGCTGGAGATGTTCAATCCTGGTTATTTATTAAAGAAATTTCAGGGTCTTTTTTTTTTTTTTTTTTCCTCCTGTTTTTATGAATTCCAGACCTTTTCCTCCTCTGTTCACAAATGAGCTCCCCTCTGAAGTCTGAATGACAAGCCGAACTTCATGATCTTAACATAGATCCTTACAGCACACAGCTTTTTGAATACTTCCACAGGATTATTTCATGCTGACGGACAATGCCAGAAAGGACATATGCTTTTGTTGCCATTTTACTCACACACCTTCCTCCAGTATGTCCCAGTCATTTCCAGGACCACTGATTTTAATTTGTCATGTCTCCTGGAAACAACAGGAGAACACTCCTCTCAGAAAGGACTGAATTTTTCCTACAACATTTGCCTCTATTTTAAACTAATATAATTCCTCCCTGACTTGTTTTAAATTATTTTTCCCTGTCACTGCAAGAGGGGCTGTCTCTCTAATGACACAGGTAGATGTGGTACTTGCCAAGGGGAGCAAAATATTAGGAGCAGAAAAATGTTTACTGACATTTCCCCATGTGAGTGGCTTCGGGATGGCACGAGGAGAGCTCTTTCCAGCAGCAAAATCCCCGGGCCAGGTCCTTGCTGCAGACACGGTATTACAATATGCTCGGGACAATACACGGCAGGGCTCTGATTGACTCCTCAATGTCACCTCCAGCTTTGAGCCCATTCACAGCTGTAGATGCAGGCAGTGGTGGGTCAGCTTTCCTCTCAGAGAAGAGAGCAAAGCCCAGCTTGCCCAGCTGGAAAGAGGGTGAGTTCAGCTCACCTGAATTACTTGGAGCCCCTACTCCAGTTCAGAGCTGTATACTTATTAAATACAAGCACAAATGAGAAGTGTGCATAGGCGAGCTGTTTTCTATAGCCATAGTCTCCGAGTTAGACATCTAGCTGCTTTTAATTAGAACTGTAAGTCATTCAAGCATCAAAATAAATGCTGGTCAGAAAGTAGCAGCCAATTTTATAAACCAGATTCATTAAATGGACCTTGCATGCATTTAGCTATCTCTGCATCCACCACAAATGAGAAATCTTTGTGCCTACAGTATGGAAGCTAATTCTACTGTTGACCTTTCTACAGTCATCCCACCTTTACCGCCTGCCTTCTCCCAGAGCCTGTTGTTCTCCATTGTTCACACCAGGGTGGGATGGCATTTTAGGTTGCCAGTTTTATTTTCATCAAAATATGAATTTAGGGAAACCATAACACTCATAATTCTATGATGAATATGTGCTTCTCACCAATTTTTTTTTTTTGGGGGGTGTTTTTGTTTGTTTGTTTGTTGGTTTTTTTGTTTTGTTTTTTGTTGTTTGTTTTCTTTTGAAGAGTCATTTGTTAAAATTTTACTTTGAATCTTAACAGCTAAGGAATGACAAAAGGTACTTGAAGGTACCTTTTATTTCAGAGTGGACCAAATCTTAAACAGAGAATGATTAAAAGCTAATGACAATTAAATGTTTTGTTTCACTCAGGACATCTTATTTCATGATCAAAGATTTTCATAACTGCAGAAAAATTGAAAATCAAACTAATTGATGGTAGATGAAAGTGATCTGCTTTTGTAACTTTTTCTGTAACCTGTCAGCAATATATAATGGCCATTTTGCCTACAGTTCTGCTCCCCAAACCTCTAAGTTCTTTTCCCCCTGGGGATTTCTTTCATGCCACTCTTGGATGTGCTTGTTTGCCTGTTGTCCTCTTCCTCCCTCCACTCATCCTGTAGTTTGGAAGTATAAATTCAATACATAGGAAAACCTTCTACACTATTTTGGAGACCAGAGAAATGTCCTGGTAGCTTGGTACAATGGTTTTCGTCAGAGGTACCATTATTAAAAATAAGCTTCTTGTGCCAGACACTCTGCCTTCTTCTGTGCTCTGTGTAGATCTGCTGAGGCTGCATCATATAAACCAAACAGACAGAGTTTGGCCAGTGCATTTAATTCACCCTTGATTCTTTGACTATCATTTGTTTATCAGGCAAAGACTGGTCTAGACCTTAATCAAAACGAAGAAAATGAAATTCCCACTAATTAGGAAGATCTCAGCACTTGCTAGATCTTCTCAAAGATTAAGAGGTTAATCATTTGCAGTCAGATGGTAAGAAATGAACCTCTTGTCTCTTCCTTCATCCTCTATGCAGTTCCTCCATTTCAACATCCTTGTTACTAAATCTGAGACAATGTGTAATTATACAGAAGGAAATCTCTCTGGGGTATAGCTGAAGTTGCTTAAATTGTGCTGATTTACAAAGATGAAGGATTTTTATTTTTTTCCCCCAACTAGAAAAAAAAATTACCTTTTTTTTATAATGGCAAACAACCTCCTGCAAAGTCAACTCCTTTTCTGAAAGTCATTGCTAGTTTTATAATTTCTGAGTCATTAGATAACAGATAGAACTCCACACTTAGTGGTTTCAAATGTTTATGGTCTGCAATTCATTCTTAATGAGCTCTCTCCATGTCTTTATTCTTCTTCACACCCTCCTGCTGGGAAATGTCTTACTCTGCCTTGGCTTTTGTTAATGATTCCACAATCATTTCAGAGCCATTTCTTCTGCCTTATGTAATTCTGACACTGCATAAGAGCCTGGCTCTGCAGCCTCACAGTTGGAAATGTAACCTTTAATGTATTAATTTCTCTTGCTCAAAACAATTTAACCTCTGTCTTGGTTTTGTGATTGCTAAGTGTTCCAATTAAATGCCTCTTTCATTTTTTGTCCTGGAGGGCTTGATCTTACCAGTATTATGTTTAACATACCCTACCTAGCAAATGATGAGCACTCCAGGGTCCCCTCAAGTGTTCTTTATCAATCCATTATCTATCTCATGAGTGTCTGTCACATTTTCAAAACAACAACAGAAGAGATTAATTAAACTAGTTTTAAACACTAAATAACAAAACCCACTACAAGTGGAAACAAATAATTACAAAGCAGGAGAAGGAGTAATCCAGGAGGAATAAATGCACTTCCCTCCAGCCCCCCTGATCAATAGTAACCTGTGAATGCTATTTTAATGCTGAATCTTCCACATCGGGATGCAGCCAGGATTGGGAGTTGTAAGAACGTGAAAATTAATCATAGTAACAAAAAGTCTCTGTGCACTTGTCTTTTTTTATTTCACCACCTGGCACTTAACAAAAAACATGCCCAGCAAATTCTGAGGATTTCTGGAGAGATTTTGCACCAGCAGCCAGTGAGAAAACATCTTTTTGAACGAAAGAGGGAGCAGGAGCAGGGGGAAGGTGAAAGGATTGGAAAAATATCCTCAGGCCGGTCACTACCCCTAGTGCTATCATTAGTAAATGGTATCATAACAAATCAGCTGCTAGCTGCTTTAGTGGGAAAATTCCATGTTTTCTCGCTTTCCTCCTAATGCCTTTTTGCCCAAAGTCAAACTTATTTTGACCATCAACCTTATCGCATGAGCTAGTAAGATGTTTGTATAAAGTAACTGAAAGAGTCATAGAATAAGGTTTCACTCGAGCCTGTGACTGTTTATTCCCAACTAATATCAAGGTGGTGCCTATGTGTATCTGGACTCAAAGTGCTGTGCAAGCACCCTGAGAGCAGAGGTAGCAGAAGCAGCAGGCTGATTTGTGTTGCAAGGTTTGTGCCTACTGACAGTGGATAAGTGGTGCCATCGCTGCTGCTGCACCCAAATTCAGGACAGCAGCAAGCACTTCAGGTGACCTGCCACTCCTCAGCTCCCTCCATAGGCAGGCAAATGAAGTAACAGTACGTAAAGCATAAGCCAGGCATGTGAGGCAGAGGGGACATGGCTTGGGGTCACCAGTGCCATTTACTGACACTGGCAGCCATAATTCCAAGTACTTAGACAAATGAAACTGTTATTAGCATGTCATTTTTTTACAGGCATTATCTGAAAGTGGGACAGGACAGAAGTCATAAGGAACAATTTCAAGGCTCAGGCCATGTTCTTGGGCATGATTTGCTCTAGGTGAACCTGCTTTGTCAGGGAGGTTGGACTAGATGATGTCCAGAAGTTCCTTCCAACCCCTACCATTCTGTGATTCTGTGATTGATTGTTTTCTATCCATCCATCCATCCATCCATCCATCCATCCATCCTCAGGCACAGTTCAACAGCAGCCCACTGAGAGCCCCACTGAAGTGCAGTCTATCCTCCTTGCTCTTCCATAAGCACTTTCTGGAGTTGAGATGTATAAAGAATAGCTTCAGTGTGTTTCTTGACATCAGAGACGAAAGTGTCCCTCTCTGTACCATCCCTCCCATATGAGCAGCCAGCCTGGGATGAGAGTGATTATTGTCTTCTGATTTCCACATGTTTTAACTCTGCATTTTTCATAGCAGGGTGTTGGTCTGAGAGCTCAATAGACCTTTGCAAGGACCATGGGAATGTCAGGCAAGGCCTTGCACTTTGCTGTACGTGCGCCCATCTCTTCCTCCCTATCTCCTGCAGTCTTCCAGTTGTGCTCACAGCACTGCTTTCTTTGCTAAGGAAGCTGATATTTTATTTTCCTTTACTTTCTCTTTTCAGATTTCTGGTTTTTTGGTGGGACCAGTTAAGGAGAGGTTCATCTCTGAAGGATCAAATCTCATTCTGCAAAACACTGCAGCTTCCAACATCATTAAAGGAAAGCCCCAAGTATTTACCAGAGGCATGGAGTTCATCATTGTTTGTCCTGAAGTCGTTTAGTTTTTTGGGGTTACTTCTACCGAGACAATACTGCAACAAGCTGCATCATGATGCCTCTAAGTTTCTCGGGGTGCTCACGTGCCAAAGTCAGGCCAGCTGCTGACTGCCTGTGGCTCTACCATGGCATGGCAGGTGTGCTCTCAGACACAGAGACACAGAGGGCACGTTTTAGTTTCCCAGACCTAAGTAGCTCCTGCAGTTAGAGATGCCCTAACCATCTACATGGTAACTGGGAGATATGACAAGATACCTCTATAGGAGACCCAGACAATAGCAGACCTGGCAGCTGAGGGATCAGCAGGATGCCCGGGGTGTCCCAGATGTCCCTAGATACCTTGGTTTAGGCAAATAAACTGTGCCTAAAGTATCCAGAGCTCTTTAAAGGAACGATGAAACTTTGCATGTGCAAGGCAGCCATTATCTGAAATGCCACAATCTGGCAGTAACAAAGGAAGGTACCGCTGTGAGCTGGCAGTATGGCATTGCTCCCTAGAAGTCAATATTTACAAGAGATTGCCAGATGGGTGTGCAGATCTTCCTCATCCCCAGACTAATCAAGAGCCAAAGGAAGCAGGTCAATGTTTTTAATGTTCAGCTCTCCCCTATTGCTTTATGTCCACATTTCCACATAGTGAGGAGACCTTTTCAGCAGTAATGAGATATCAGCATCCTTTTCAATTACACCGTGGACACAGAAAGCCGTTGAATAAATGCATTTTTATTTTCAGACTAGCAATTTTTACCTGTATTTATCACAACAGCTCCTGCAATCACAGCCATGAGGTTTGTTTTTCATACTTATCTCCTACAACAGCATCTCACTCGCCTCTTGCTTAAAAAGCAAAACCCTGTATGCTCACAGACCACAGCACTTGAAGAAGAGATTGGTAGTTTGTAGACTGACAATTTACATTTATGGATGTTATCCATTGGTAAGCTTAACCCATAGAGTGCAATCATTGGCAAAGCTGAAATTACAAATGTTGTCCCCCTTCAAAAAGAACATGTTATTTACTGACAAAAATTTATTTAAGAGTGTATTGGAAATCTTCTAGAAAGTAGTATGATCTCAAGGAAGACTTTTGAGATGGGTTTCTTCAGACGCCATGCCCTTCAGCATGGGACTTCTTGCTAAATTCTGTAACTATACAACCCTCAGTACAACAGGACCCTGTTCCTAACTGGAATCTCTGAGCACTAGATAAAAGAAATATTAATTCATAATCAATCACATGGCTGGTTCAGGCAAAAGTCACACATTAGGAGTTACACTGAAACAATTATTTGCCAGTGGTTTGGAAATCAACGCTTGTTTAAAATATAATGATAATAATAATTTAAACTCTTCATTACGATCGTTTAAACCATTATCTTTTTTTTCTGTCTGTAGCATTGCATACTATGAGAAGTAAATTAGGTGAACTCTTGAGGCGTCCTCTAACTTTGGAGGGGTTTTATGATTCTATGAGAATATACCAGCTACATTTCATTTCCCTTGAGGATTCTACTCTTGAGAAAATGGTTAAAAATTTTCTAACATAATTGGGCTTTCACTGGAAAATTAGGAGTTCATTTAAATAATTTATTTCACATAAAGTGTCTTTTTATGTAGAAATTTTCAACTTTACATTGTAAATGCAAGAACTTCAAACCTGAGAACTTCAATTTCCAACAAAAACTAAAATCATTTAGTTTAACAATTGAACATCTTTGGAAAAAGCCTGCCCATTTTCAGCTTTAAATGAAAGAAAAACAAATTATATATGGGCAAAATGCTATTTTCTAATAGTTCTAGAGCTGACCTCTCCAGTGAAGTTAATGGACCAGATCATAAGGTATTTATTTAGTATTCTTTTGGGAATTTCTCCAGTTTTACACATGCAAATGCCAAGTATCCGAATATTAAGTATATGAACCTCTGAATATGGCTTTCTGGAAACAGTAGTTGCTCAACATTTATCAGTCTATGTAACAAACTTCTTCACCCATGGCTGACTACCATCACATGATGAATGGTCATGCAGAGCTCCTCAAGCTGTGGAATGGACTAATACTGCAAGGAACATTTTTTTCTGTGAAATAATCTTCTTGCAGAACTATGCTAAAGCTGAGCTACTCATTCTATATACAAGAGATACTGCACAGGCGATATTTCTGCTTTTGCTGATCCAGCAAGAAAGACAAGCAAAATGGCTCTCCTGGGTTAGTATCTGTCCAAAAGCAGCAGGGAATGTAAGGATAGGTCTCCTGTGCTTTGAGAAAGGAAGTTTCTGCTGGAGCTTGTATGCTGCAGCCAACGTTAATTAAGAGTCCAAAATCAACTTAGAAAATTAACAGGAGGATTTTTTTAAAGCTTAGCTCTGCAGAAAAATCTCTGATCTATCTGCAAGATTTTGGACAAACAAACAGACACAAGACCTTATAGCTTCCAGAAAACTGTCACGGCCTGACGGTTACCAAGATCGTGATAGGTACCTATCACAGTGGATAAGCACGCTCAGAGAGCATTGACAGCAAGAAGCTGCAGAACACAAACACACACATGTGTGTGCAACACAAAGGAAAACTCTGTGGAAATTCAGACACTCTCCCCTGACAGCTGTATGTGCTCAAACTGGCTTTTCAAATGATTACATGCTAAAAATGAAAACAACTTCCCAGCTGCCGAAGAGCAGTATCAGAAGGGTGCTCTGTAGAAGAAATGATGGACAACATTGTGTTTGTCACCTATAAATTATTGTCAACAAGCACCATAAAGCCAGCCTGCACTCATGCAGCCATAGGCCTCCAAGTCAGCCATGGACCTACCTCAAAGTCATTTCCCACACTACTGTTCAACCCAGACAACAGTCAGACTTTCGAGCAAGGTATGTTGGGTGTCTGCTGGGAGGCATACGGACTCAGAGCCACCCCACGCATATCACAGCTCCAACCCCACTTCTTCCCAGTTCCCTTCTAACAAGAAGTTTCGAACCAAGCAAAGCAGCTCATGTGCTCTGACAGGGAAGGGGCAAGGAAGGGCCATGGCGCTACCCACTCAAGCATCATTAGTAAAATTAAAAAACCCCAAAACATTAGACCTTGACTGCTTTACTGAAAATATAAAAGATCACATTCTATGGATCTTGTCTGTAGCTCTTTCTCAACAAGTAGACCCCATCATCTCTCTCACCGTGTGACCACATGCTAGAGTATGCCTGGTACAGTGCTGTGTTGAAGGCTTTGTCTGATGTGCTCTTCTGGTTGATGTTTTAACAGTGATGTTTTCTTGCAGAAAGTTCATTGAATTGTATAACATATACCATTGGGTTCAACTTTTCCCCCTCTCCCCAGCACTTAACCAGGAGTATTTAAGATGATAACAAAAAAGTTGATAAAGAAAGTTTGAAATAAGTAGATGTTGTAATCTGGCAACCAATTTCAGTCTTTTTGTGTGGTGATAGATTTAATAATTTATAAATCAGTGGCATGAACAAAGCAAGAACCAAAACAGAACTACCCATTTCAACAGTGTAAAGACAGTTAACCTTTAAACAGATGGGTAATTCCAGACAGCACTGTAAAATTAATAGAGCCTAAACTGTAGGTCTCAAAGCTGCAGAATACATCTTGGGAGACCATGTTTTTGAGATCATCATAAATCAATTTTTTTCTTATCAGTCTCATGCATAAATCTACTACAAGGCCTGTTAGGTTATGAATATGTATGTCATGACATGACAACTGATCCAATACTCCAATATCAAAAGTCCTGTGATCTTATTGCTTATACTGAACCATCAGCTTCTTCACGTTATACAGGAATAGTCACAACAATATGAAGGCTGGACTGGCAAAAGGTAAGATGTGTGTTTCTGCAGGGAGTATTTTAGCATATGAAAGCATGGAATCTCTTAAGGAATCCCATTTCCATCTTTGCATTATTTGCAATTCTTTTCCTCATTAAATCATGACTTTTCAGAGACATTTTAGTTCCCCCAAATAAAATGTTTCAGCTTTGGGAAGAAGCAGGAGGCAAACCGTGAACTCCTAGGGACCTGATGGCCTTTTAATGCTTTGTGAATGCACAAGCCCTACCCATACGAAATAATAAAGTTGTCCACGCCCCAGGATGGTATAAACACACATCCCACAAACACATGCTTATGCTTACCAACAAGAAAACTTGCTAGAAAACTTATTGTTTCATTTTGCCTTAAAAAACACTATTGAAAACATATTTGATAACAGGATACATTTACAAATATGGGATGTGATCAAAAACCAAATGAGAATGAGGGTTGGGATGGAAGTGGAGCTCAAAGAGTGATGCTACATAGCTGCCAGGCTCAGATATGCCAGTCCCTGGGAGACACTTTCATTAGCAATGGGGAAGATGCTGGCTGTGGAATAAACATGAAACTTGATCTGATGATCTCTTGCCTTGATACCACATACACCGCTGCTAATTATGAAGCTGCCTGACAAGCAAATAGTGCTCCATATTTATAACAACAGACAAAATCAGCCAATTTGTCATTTTAATGCCTGATGTAACTTTGAATTTCTCATAAAAGCAGCAAGGAAATGAGGACCAGAGTTTCCAGTTAAAAAAAAAAAAATAAAGAGGAATGTAATTCTCTGGATTCCCAAAGGTCTTTGTATTTTCCCCTCATCCCACAATGCTCCTTCACTCTGATCTCTGCAGAGATTACTTTTGGGGCTCTTTTAATCTCACAGACATGGAGGTTCTCACAGTAACAGCAAGACAGGGCAACCCAGTGAAACCAGCCTGCTGCAAAAACACTATAAAGCCAGAATGAACTGGTATCTGCTGGAATGAAGTGCTCACTTTCATTTGCTCCCATCCTGTGTAGGCAGTGGGACTTTATGTGAACAAAGGCAAATATAAGGACGGGGAGCCAGGAGATTTGCCCTCATTAAACAAATGGGTATCAGCCAGCAACAAATGGGAGGTTTTCAGTCCTCGATTTCACAGAAACACAGGCAGCGTGCACAGAAGTAGTGCAATACGAGAGGTGACTTGCTCACTTTGCACACAAAATACGTATTTGAACAGACACATGCTGAAGAGAATATACAACATAAAGCTTCTAAGCTATATGTGACCCACTTTTGCAGATATCTATGGCCTGTGAGTGTTCAGTATCACATTAACATAAATGCCATTAAGATTTGGCCCTGTATCATCTTTATTTTTTTTATAGATACATAATTATTGAGAAGAGGCTGTTAACTTTTTATAGACTTTAAATATAGTCTATCAGTTCTCTCTATCTCACTTTGTTTAAGGATTCACCCAGCAGAACAATTGTGTTGCTTCCATATTGCTCTACTTTACAAAAAAATGTGTTTCTGCTTCATGGAGTGAGGAAAGAGACATCCACTGTAACCTCTCCAGTGTGCAGGATCTGGGTACACACACCGATTGCTACTGACTCATTGCAGCCAAGGCATGGGCAAAGCCAACATTCTAATTTAAGAAAGCTTGGCGCCTACATTTAATGTGTGTTATAACACCAGTAGTTCAGCAACATCATAAAAATAATAAAGAGCAATGTCCCGTGCCTAGAAACAAAAAATATTTCTATCAGAATTTATGTATTTAGTGTAATTAATTCCTATTTATTATCCTTTTTTAAGCAAGAAGCACTGACTCAGTTCCACCAAGAGAAAATATACAGAAAGCTTTTTTATTATTATTTTTGAGGAAAAAAAAAAAAGTGAATTTCCTCTTCCATCTGATGACGAGATGGAGCAGAACTTTGCAGAGTATTTAAGCACACTGTTATCGCATTCTTTTATTTGGGGCACCTGAAAGAACCACTCGGGGTAATCTTACATGCCCAAAAGGTGAAAAAAGGTCTCAACTACTATATGGTTTGGGGTGTTTTTCCCCACAAAATGGGGAACATGTACATTTCGTATACATTATGCTCAGAGAGGTTTACCTGAGATTTCCAACTTGATATGGCCAGAAAATCCTTCTTGGGTGAAAAACTACTATGTCAGATGCTTACAAATTAACTATTTTAGATGCTACTTTGAACAAATGCTGTATTTGACTTGCCACCACCTCCCCAAAACTATTATTTATCCTGCTGGGTTTAGTAGCTGAAATACCTCAGTGTTTTCACTGAGCATTACCATGTTTACAATAAAAAGAAAGCCCTACGGGAGTCTCATTTGATTTCATTGCACTGTTTATAAATTAACAAGAAATGGAGACTGTTCTGAATGGCAGAGACAAAGAGAAGATACATACACACTGGGAATTCAGTAATGGCAAAAACAAAATCATCTCCGATGATAAACAAATCCCTAAGCAGAGACTGCTGGTTCAGCCAAGGCCTCTGTATCAAAGCCATAATGAGGGGTCATGACATGGTCTTTAACACCTCAGTGCTGCCACAGCCGATGACTGAGGTTAAACCTTGCTGATGAAATCCCAATTCATTGATTGTACTTTTTATTGCTTTCTGTGGAAGTGACTGGAAGCAGTAGTGAGCTGTAACTTCAAAGTACTGCCTTCTCGTTGGTGTCGCAACGCTGTATTTTATCTGTTTAATCAATGTTGCAATGGTGATACAGCAGTATTGACTCGAATGATTAGAAATGCCATTGCTTAGCCAGTGTACTGGTCTTAGTGGAACATGGAGCCCTACGAAGAGGGAAGAGGCCCAGGGCATGATAACCAAGCCATATTTGATAACTTCTGCACATTTGCTGAGGAGCTCCACTGGGCAGTACCAGCACAACAGCATTTTATTAACTCTGCTCTTCACCCAGCCACCAGATAAGCACAACTCTTTGTGAGGGAACTTCTAAGGAGATTGCAGGCTGTGCACAGTGTCCCCAGGTACCAAAGACTTTAATATTTTGTCACTTAAGACTATGATAAAGTGGTCCCATGCCCTCAATTTGTGATGATTTTGTCTTTTGAAAAACTCTCTCTAAATTTTGTGACATTTCCAGTTATCCTGAAACACAAGCTAAGTCCCTATTTAAGAACATCTGCCTGAGCAACAGGTACAACTCTTCACAGAGACAGCAGAAGAGAAAAGAATAGATAGATAGATAGATAGATAGATAGATAGATAGATAGACAGACAGATAGATAGGCTCTTCACTTAAGCATGTGTTGAAGTGGTTTCCTGAACTGGGGTGTGAATGGTGAAACCCCACTATTATATAAGACCTATCTATAAGTCTTCCCATAGAGACAGAGTTTGGACTATTACATCTCTTAATAGCTACAGAATTCAATTGGCTTTAATCCTCTCAGAGTTTCAGCAAGTTGAAGGATTAGAAGGTTAACATAAATGTTTGGTACAAAACAGTACTGAGAAATTTGTGGTGAATTATTTATTTGACTAATTTAGCCTTCTTTTCTGCTAATGAATTCTTTGCTTTTTTAATATATGCATTTGTTATTCAGACTTGTTAGACAAATGCTTTGTGTGAATGTGTTTCAGCTGGTGGTTTGTGCACAAGCTACCAACAAAGATTCTCTTTTCCCCTCATGGTTACAGCTGAGGTATGAGTTACCCGAGTCTCCTGCTGCCACTTTCATTTTTGAATGGTCATGAAGAACGGGAGAGGTACCTGAGGACTGGAGGAAATCAAATGTCACATCAGTCTTCAAAAATGGTAAGAAGGAGGACCCAGGAAATTACAGGCCAGTCAGCCTCACCTCCATCCCTGTAAAGGTGATGGAACAGCTCATTCTAGAGGCCATGTCTAAGCATGTGGAGGAAAAGAAAGTCATCAGGAGTAGTCAGCATGGATTCACCAAGGGGAAATCACGCTTAACAAATCTGATAGCCTTCTGTGATGGTGTGACTATCTGGGTAGATGAGTGGAGAGCAGTGGATGTCGTCTACCTTCACTTCAACAAGGCTTTTGACTCTGTCTCCCATAACACCCTCATAGGTAATCTCAGGAAGTGTGGGTTAGATGAGTGGACAGTGAGGTGGATTGAGAATTGGCTGAACGATAGAGCTCAGGGGGCTGTGATCAGTGGTACAGAATCTACTTGGAGGCCTGTAGCCAGCGGTGTTCCCCAGGGGTCAGTGCTGGATCAAGTCTTGTTCAATATATTAACCAATGACCTGGATGAAGGGACAGATTGTACCCTCAGCAAGTTTGGTGATGACGCAAAACCGGGAGGAGTGGCTGACACACCAGAGGGGTGTGCTGCCATTCAGCAAGACCTGGACGGGCAGGAGAGTTGAGTGAAGGGGAATGTAGTGAAGTTTAACAAAGGCAAGTGTAGAGTCCTGCACCTGGTGAAGAATAACCCCATGCACCAGTACAGGTTAAAGGCTGACTTCCTGGAAAGCAGCTCCACAGAGAAGGACCCGAAAGTCCTGGTGGTCAACAGGTTAAACATGAGCCAGCCATGTGCTCTTGTAGACAAGAAGGACAGTGGTATCCTGGGGTGCAGTAAGAAGAGCGTGACCAGGAGTTCAAGATTCTGCTCCCTCTCTACTCTGCCCTAGTGAGGCCACATCTGGAATACTGTGTCCAGTTCTGGGCTCCCAGTTCAAGAGAGACAAGGAACTAATGGAGAGAGTCCAATGGAGGGCTACAAAGATGATGCGGGGACTGGATCATCTCTCTTAACAGGAAAGGCTGAGGGACCTGTGTCTGTTTAGCCTGGAGAAGAATGAGAGGGGATCTGATCAGTGGTTATCAATATCTAAAGGGTGGATGTCGAGAGGAAGGGGCCAGACTCTCCAGTGGTGCCCTGTGTCAGGACAAGGGGCAATGGGCACAAACTGGAAGACAGGAAGTTCCACCTAAACGTAAGGGAAAACTTTGTTACTTTGAAGGTAACAGAGCCCTGGAACAGGATGCCCACAGAGGCTGTAGAGTCTCCCTCTCTGGAGATTTTCAAAGCCTGTCTGGACACGTTCCTGTGCAATCTGCTCTAGGTGTACCTGCTTTAGCAGAAAGGTTGGACTAGATGATCTCCTTTCCAACCCATGCCATTCTGTGATTCTGTTATACTGCTGTCCCCAGAGTGGGTGCCCAGTGCTTTTCAAGTAGATATGCGGGAGCTTGTGCAGGGAGAGGAAGGGGACTGGGTGGTAGGCCTAAGATTTAGCAAGAGATGGTGCGGCTACCCTGTACCATGCTTTCTGTTCAGACGGTACTTAGTCCCACCTTGTTTTCAGATCTGGTCATGGTAGGCTACACCTTCATAAGTAAGACAATAATCTGAGGCTATATTTACAAGCTACTTCATCATACACTCAGCCAGTCCTAGGACAGCCTGCTGGAGATATTTTCAAGCATTCTACCTTGGTCACAATGCTGTTGCTGCATTTCAGCAAATTAAAGGATATGAGCAGAGAGATCCAGCTGCTCAAAAGCTACAAATATAAAGTAATTGAAAAGCCTTTGACGGAGGAAGAGAGGCAAGAATTTCTGATAAAGACACAGCTGCAAACAGCTTCGAGCCTTGGAATAACACAAGGAACATGTATCAATTTCTGTTGCTGCAAACATCGACTGCTGAAACTTAATACCAACGTCCCCTTCGTGGTGATGAAGAGGTGACATTTCCATTTTATTGATCTCGGCAGAGAGGCAGAACAGGCGATGTCAAAGGAAGCGAGCGGGGCCCAGGGGTGCTGCGCTGTGGGTCCCCACGCACGGCTGCATCCTTGTCCCATCGTGCGGTTCGGTCCCTGGGACGCTGGTCCAAGACAAATCTCTTGGAGGGCTACACATGCAACTAAAAGAAGAGAAACAAGATTACCGTGGAAAACCAGACGGAACTATGTAAGACCATGGCTGCTCTCACCATGTAAGGCAGATTCATACTCAAGCACATCTACACATTTGCATTTGAAGTTTCCAGCACAGTACATCACCGCGACACACCTTAGGGAAAGCTGCAGCAGTTGAGCTCCTTTGGCCTTTATGGAAAGACAAAACATGAAAATATTTTTTTAACAGGAACTAAGTGAAGAAGATCTTCAACGCAGGGCAAAGTAAAATTATCATCAAGAGCACCATGCTTGCTCTTCACAAGGCATGTTTAGAGGCCTCAGTTCCTCAGATGTTCTCATGTTAAGCAACAGGAGGTTCTGGGCCTGTCTTAGTGGTTAATTGCAATGTCCAGCAGTCCATACTTTATAGCACCTTTTTAATTGCACCACAGTATTTGTCATATATATGGTATCAAAGGTGCTGTTATTTTTTATGTTCTTCCTACAAGCTGGTGATGTGTGAATAAAAGTACTTCAGTGTTTTTAATGCTGTCCAAGTCATGAAACAGAAGACAAAAATATTTTCAACTCTTAAATTGAGGAAGGATGGGGAGCTGTTCATAAACATACATCTTTAATTTTGTTTCTGTCATACACTCCCCTTGCACTTCTCAAGGTGTTTTTATTCACAGAGTTAAATTGTGAAAAGGAACATAACAAGATATTCAGAGAGTGGGAGGGGTTGATGTGGGTTTATCCTGTTTGGTTCCTGTTTTGAGACATAGGTGCATATGTCATGTCAGAGTCCTCACTGAGCTCTAGTTGAGCCAAAGATGCAAAAGCCCTGCAGAAGGTAGAGGATAAGGATGGAAGCATATCCCATAGATAAAAATTAATTATAGAGGTTTTTTTCACTGAAAAATTTTGGCTCTATCCAAAGAACGAAAATTTCGTTTTCCTTCACAAAACAAAAAAAAAGCAAAACTGGAAATTCTCATTTTATAGTGAGAGAAAAATATTTATTTTAAGACGAATGAAATGTTTTACTTGGCCTCAAATTAAATTTTTCAGATTTTTTTTTCCCCATTTGCCTAGGAAACAACAACAGAAAGTTGCTTCAGATCAAGCAGAAAGACTCCAGTATTTCTCCAATATTTCTATCCTACCAGACGACTGAAAAGTCAGTTATGCACATAGTTTTAGATAAAAGTAGCAACTTTTGGCTTTGCTTTGCTATAGAATGAAAAATGGGAGAGACCTCATTTTCCCTGCACACAGGCAGGAAATAGCAATATGATTTTCCACTCCTTTAGCTGGATCTTCTGACTAAGAGTGGCTGAGAAATACCCTCACACAAACTGTGGCAGAAATAGCATCCCACAAGACATGAAAGTGACCTGCTTTGAGAAGGACCCATCAGAGCTGCAGATCACGTACTGCGAGGAAAAGGAGGTGTAGGACATGGGGATGCAGTGACAGAAACAGGCAAATAGAGGCCAAGTGGTCCAAGTACCCATAAGAAGAACAGTGGCAGGGGACATGGACCCAGCAGCGGCAAAGGCAAGAGTTTGAGGTGGTTAGCATATGACAAATTCCAGTATCTGCTACTTTACTGGTTCCAGCACCTTAGGGTCATGACTGCTTTGCTGATGTCTCCTGCAGCCACTGTGGGAGGATGAGATACCAGTCAACTCAGGAGCTATGGCCCTGCAAAGATGCAAACATACCAGGTGTTCTTCTCACCACCACTTGTTTGGACACAGACTAGAGAACTCATGATACAAAAGCGGATACTGGCAGCACCTTGAACCTATTCCTAGGGAAAACCTGCTCCTCTATGCAAGATGTGCTATGTCAGAGTGACATGAATGCCCTGCCTGCCATCTAACTAGATTTATAGGTTGCATCTGCTGCTGGCTTCTTCTATCCAACATTTCTTGTGTTGTTATATTGGCTGTGGGTAGCTAATAGTAGGTTAGGGCTTTGGAAGACAGTGTGCTAGAAGGTGGTTTGGATTCCTGAAAACCAGCTGGGTGAAGCAGGCTGCTGATGAGCACATGGGAAGCCAGGAATAAGGCTCTTGCCCCTCCATGACGACATCCACCTGTCTGTGACTGTGTATTCCACACAGAACCAGAAACCTGTCTCTAGCTGACCAGGCACCGTGCAGTGATGGAGTGTCACCCTTTTCAGTAGACATGTATACTTGCCTGACCAGACGCGAATTGTGGACCCATGGGATCCAACTGCCACCTCCTGCCAGCTGCTAAGCGTGGCCTCTGAACCCACTATAATTCCTGTGTACTGGCAACAGAACTAATTGCAATGCACTGTCTGTTAACTTGTCAATGTCAAATTTCTGATGTGACCTGTATTAACTTACTCCTGGGCTTGCACAGGCTCCCTTGTCTCCGTGGGCTGACATAGGCAGTTGCCACAGCTTCTCCAAGATGTCCACTCTTATGATGTTCAGAGTAATTTCCAGTCCACATAGCTCCACCCCACCTTGTGTCATTACTCCTCCTTCAGAATCACCAGTCCACAGTCAGGAAAACAGCTGGGTTGCACAGTGGCCAGGGCCAGCTCCTTCCATGCAACATTCCAGCACATACCTCCTCACTGTAGCAAGCTGCCCCCGCAAGCTGCCATCACAAGCCACGGTGGAAATGCCCACCCCCGCGCCCAACACCACCTCTGTGCATCCAGCTGTCATGCAGCCAGCAGTGACAGGAGTTCACCCCATGCCAGACCCATGTCTTGGGTGGATCAGAGCAAGGAGCAAGCACAACAGAGTTCAGTACTGGGCGGGCACACTGGTAGCAGGGAGCTTTCCTGCACCCAGACCCAGAGAGGTCAGACAGGTGCTCCCACAGCACACAGTAAAATACTCCCAGGATACTCCTGCTCTTGTCACCTTGCGAGCATCAGGCTATGCCCTCACTAAACCCAAGTGCCTGCAGCAGCTTGAACGTGAATCAAGTACAGTTCAGTGTCCAGGCACAGGCTAACTCTACAGGTAATATATATATTTTTTGGAGGTCCTGACAGAAACTGTAAGCCTTTGCTCTGCCTCAGAGTATATTCCCAGTGGTTGCAAGTACTTGTCTAAATGCTCAAAGTTATCTTGGAGTTCCTTAACAGCTCTCTAGGAGCATAAAGAGAAGGGCCTCCCCGCCTTGAAACCTGAGTGGAGAAGACAAGACTGTTTCAGGCTCTGTTATGTTTCCTTAGGAATCTAAATCCCTGAAGGGGTGATTTTTTAACCAGTAAAGACTTAATTTCTGAATTATGTTGTGTAATGTACTCAAAACATAGAAGTCTCTCTCTAACGTGTGACTACAATGAGTATGTGGAGTACAATATTTGCAATCATTCAGCACAGGAGGCCAGCTGAGCTGATAAAGCCTGGGACAACTTATGAAAATACCTAAAAAGGAAAATTTATAATTTTTTTCCAGCCATGGATAGAATAAGTATATTTTCCTAGGCATGGTCTGCAATTCCTGCTTCCCTATAGAATGAATGTGTTTCCCCAGTTAAATGTACAGCACCAGCTGAAGTGAATGGGGTGTGTGTTTGCTTTGTTTTTCTTATTAAATATAGATTTGTGGTCAATCAGGAGTCGTAAAAATATTACCGAGGTGGTTACAGCCAATAATATTTTCCTTTGATAATTTTATGGCCCTGTGGTCAAGACATGAGTGTCTGGAGTGTGAAAGGAAGCAGGATCCGATGCTGCATGCCATTACCAACTTGCCAGTAATTAAAAAACTGAAAAGTCAACAAAAAAGTGCAAGGTATTCTCACTGTAGCTGTAGCTGCAGTAGTCATGGCCAGCCACACAAATTTGCAGACTAAATCCTCACTGCTGGCTTGGTTTCCCCTCCTCTTTCTCCCTTGTGCTCCCTTTCTCCTTGCAATCTCCACTTTTTTTCCCTGGTCTCCAAGAAGCCATCACTGGAGATGAACATCATTTTATGAATATCACTTTATCTATCTCATGTATCTGGTCAAGACAAGCAAATGCCATTTCAGGACAAAAAAATATAAAGTGGTTAATGGGAGCTTTTCCTCATGCCACTGGGAGCACTGCCTGCCTTGGTCTGCCCTTCTCCTTTCTGCCGGGCTGCTCCTCGTGTCCCTGCCATGCCATGGCACTGCCCCATTTCAGGATGCTCCCACCAGGTCCACCCCATCCCCACTGCATTGCCACGGGGCTCACCTGACCCCCACTAATCTGTGACCAAGCTGGCCACACCAAGCTGACAGCGTGGAAATGGACAGCGTTAAGGCCCTGCACTGGTAATTAAAGAGCAATAAGCAGTACCCACAGGGGAAATAGCACAATGATTGCTCCTCTCCAGCTATGCTGGCAGGGAACAGGCAAAGGTCTGCAGGTGGGCTTTTTGAGCTACAGACAAGACAGAATAAAATCGGCACTATTCCTTAGGATATAACCACGCCAGTTATCCAAGACTGACAGTTTCCCTTCATCCCCTGACTGCAAAAACTGAGATATTGGAGCAGATCAGACATGGCAAAACAGTCTAGCTGGAGAAGCACAGTGATAGTCCAGTGCCCTTTCCTTTCATCAGCTCCGTGGCCACACATATGGACCCCCCAGGTTCATTCTCCAGGTTGTTAGAAAGAGTTCATTTGTCTGAAATGTGGAACTCTGAAACTTCCAGAAAGAAAAATATGCAGGTTTTTCTTCCTGTAATGACTTGAAGATGTTGCAGTGTTAGGCATAACAAGGGATGCTCTTTCATGAAACACCAATATTATTTTATTTTTTAAATCCTTTTCTGCTTCCCTCCAAAGCAAAAGCAACCAGTGCAGCAGAAGTGCTGCCATCCTGACCAAACCATGCCAATGGTGCCTCAGCTCACACACGCTACAGACAGATAGACGGGCTCACACCCTGCTAAATACCTGAACAGCACAAATATCATCCTAGCCCTGCAAAACGATCCTTTCTGCTAGTCTGAGACTGGCCACCTCCAGAACATGGGCTGGCAGGGACGGGCTCCCCTCACTGACCTCACTCAGAGCCCTGCAGGCAGCCCCAGGGTGCTGGGAGCATTTTTACCTTCCCTTCCCTTTCTGGGGAAAGCAGACAAAATCCTGTTCATTCCTGTAAACTCCTTCTTCCTGCTCAGCAGAAGATGGGTTATGAATGATCATTGCTACACCATTTGTCATTACAATTATTAAAGATTACATATACTTATTATATTACATATAATGTATACCAATGTGAACATGAATACGTACTATTAAAAAGAAGCAGAAGATTTTAGTCCTTTCTGAGCATTTTCATGCAGTGTCTGAACACAGCATTTTGAAATACAAAGGTACAAAGCTTTTTCTTTTTTTTTTTTTCACCCTGTTGTTGAGGGTGAAGCAATAATTAATTTCCCCATCTTTTTTACAAAAAAAAAGGAATTAAAAAAAAAAAAAAAGTGCCAGCGTCTTTTCCTCCCACACACTTCTTCTGTTTTTACCCCTTCAGATTTTTTGTGGAAATAAAATAGAATCCAATTATAAAATTGAGAGAAAATTTTGATTTGTCAATTGAAAAAATGTTAACACTTGCAGAAAATTATATAGGCATTTTCTATTTCACTTTTTTTCATGAAAAATCAGGACATTCTGATGAAGTTGAAATGTTATTCCGAAGTATTTCAGTTTTGTCAGCTCACTATTTTTCAACAAATACGTTTTCATTCAAAAATTGTCAATCTTTTCTTCTCAGATTCTTGTGCTGCTCCCTCTCACCATCTCCTTATACTGCTATCCAGCAGCTTCTGGGCCCACATTTTTCAGCTAATCAGGTCTTTTTCCTCCCGCACCCTACAGTGAGGGCAAC
Organism: Todiramphus chloris collaris; assembly: GCA_025345505.1. NCBI lineage: Eukaryota > Metazoa > Chordata > Aves > Coraciiformes > Alcedinidae > Todiramphus > Todiramphus chloris. Next base: position 1,325,030 of record JANVCC010000276.1, on the reverse strand, counting down.
AAATGAGTGAGACCCTCTAAGCCCCTCCAGCACCTCCCCTGATCACCTTTCTGGACGCTGTTTTGCAAAGGTGTTTATGGGTAACCAAAGGTGACCCGAGCTGAGGGACAGATTACCTTCTTCAGCAATTATGGAAACATCTCCTTTGGGGCTTTTGTTGGTTGTTTTTTTCTCCCCTTAGTATTGATATTTTTTTCTGAAGCACAAATATGGATTTATCTGGATGTGAGTATGTTCCACAAATTAAATGATGTCTCATTGTGGGGGTAACAGAGGGAGCGTGTGCTAGGTTAGTTAATAGATCTCCCATCTGTACTGTCTATGATATGATGATAAGCATACCTAGAAATGCAGGAAACGATTCACAAAAGCAATCAGATAATGAGGAATATTATTCTCAGAAGGTCCTTCCTGTGTTTGAACAAGGAGAACAAATTAAAAGCTCAGGTTGTGTGGTAGCTCGGAAATAGTGCACATGGTGACTAAAGCTCTTATCAGAGGCAGCACTGAAATAACATTTTCTGCTAAAGAGCTTGAAGAAATATGTTACAAAATTATTAATAATGCATTAAAATTTGCAAGAGCATGAAGGAAGCGATAGTTGAGCTGTGTACTCCTAGAGTTTGAGTCGAAAGGAAGAAGTGCTTGTAAGGCACAGACAAGGAGGTGGCTTCCAGTTACAATTGCTCACAGGATTAAAAATAGTGGTGATGACAGAGGTTTGTTACGGCTGCTGGTAGTATTGTGCTGAAAAAACCCAACCGTGCAAAACAAACCGGGAAAATCGGATACACCTCCTCTTCTCGAGGAACAGACCTAGATCCAACCTGGCTGCAGTAAAAGCAGCAGCAGCGATCAGCCACCAAGGCCTGCTGCACGCCAGCAGCTGCCTCTGGAACTCAGCATCGAGGAGAACTAACACTCTCAAGCAGAATGTCCTGTCCTTCTCCCACCCTTAGAGCAGGGCTTTTGGACAGGGCCCTGTAACACTTCCCAGCGGGCAAGCTGCAGCGTTTGCTTTGTAAACCAAAGGGAGCAACGTGGTGATGTGATGTGATGCAGGCTGGCAATATGAAGTGGCCATGCCCACAGAGGAGATCTTAAGCCACAGCTCATAGGCAGCTCCATGGAGGAGACAGATCGTCCTCTCCAAGGTGTGAGTTAGACCCCCCAAAGAAGCAATATTCCAAGTCTAAAATTCAGGTTTGTGAGTACCCTCCCTTCCTTTAGAAAATACCACAGCAGCTTGGCAGGATATCGAGGTTCCTGTTCAGACCAATGTGCCAGTAGTTTGTGTGTCTCCAACCCTCCGAGCCAGTACCTTCTTTCTCCAGCATCGTTTCAGTGAGGTATTTATGCTTGACACGTGTGTACGCTCCAGGCCTATGAGAAACCACCTTGAAGTCAATCAGGCAGCCAGGCAGAGCTGTATGCATAAGCACTTTATTGTAACACTTATTATTATTATTATTATTATTAAACATATATCAGGGCTTTTTGTCTCCTTTGATTTTGTAGAAAGTGGGAAAAACAGTCCTCCTATGCCTTTAAAAAGCTAATCTTCATGCTTTATTAATAAACACTTAAGCACCGCTGGTGTCTTCACTGAGCATCATTCCCTCTCATTCTCAGTGCACTCTGACATTACTTGAAAAGTATGTGCTGTTTGCCAAAGATTTCTTTTTCAATGTCATAATATTTTCAACCATGAGATAATACTGAGCAGCAGAAAAAGGACAGGTGACCTGCCAGAAGATTGAAAAAATGAAAAGTGCTTTTGAATTAGACAAAAACCATCTGCTTTCACTTCCAAAAACCCCCACACTGCTTCCCAGCTATGATCCAGATCTGTTATATACAGCAAAGTTGGTCAGTATAAATCTTTATTTTTGTGTTTCAGAAGGTATGCGATAGAAAACCCATTCTAACAATAAATGCTAGTCACCTGAGGTCTATAGCTTGTTTTGCAGCTCAGTAAAAAAAAAATAAAAAAGCCTCTGTTCACCCTTGGCCAACTGAGTTACATTTTCTGCTATTATTAATGCATTGCAAGTTTTTTTTTCATATCAATTTAAAATTATACATCTGGGAAATCCCAGTACAACGGCAGTCAATGCTTTGTTTCTCTGTGTGGCCCTTTGCAATTACTAGAATGTGCAAATATAATTTAGCGCAGGTAAAATTCAATCAGTCACCCCAAGCACAAAGAAATCTCCATCTCCCAGAAAAAAACCCAGAGAGTGTTTCCCTGCAAATGGCACAAGGGAGCTGTAAGAGTTTCTAAAACAAATTTATTAGAATATTTAAATTCAAGTTGTAATGGGAAATTTAGCTGAATAGGTGTGGTGGCAGCACACTGAAACCCAAGCAAAGCAGGCAGACAGCTTTCGAGGCTGCGGGCTTATTCACATCACCATCCTATTTCTGCTGGCACAAGGCGATGGCAAAAACCAGACAAGCACATTGCTCCAAAAGCAGACCCCAGGGGTGCAAGGGAAGCTGGGGCTACGGAAGGACCAAGGGGCTGCTGAAGAGCAAGGGCAGAGGTGCAGAACTCTTGTGCTGTCCCCAGAGATGGTGCAAGACACAGTTCTCAGCCACTGCCTGGCTCCACAGATGGCCACTTCCCAAGGAGGTACTAACTGCCCAACCCTGGGTGTTTGACAGGGACTTGGGCTTTATGAAAAAAAAAAAGCGGGAGGGAGAAAAATTGTGAATTTGAAGGACCACTGGATCTACGCTTCTCAAGCATCTCCTGCACCATAACATTTTGCTTTTGTCAAGCAGAAAAGGCTGTCCTTCACCTCCCGCTACATTCAGTGGGAGCTTTGTCATCGCCTTCAAATGAATCAGGATGAGGCCTCCAACGTGTTAATAAGCAACAAGAATTATGGAAAGAATTACATTTAATGTGAAGTCAGGCTGCCTGCAGTGATCGCACTGTACAGCCTGTCACAGATTGCTTTGTGCTGGAAACCTACACCACAGACTGACCTGTGGATGAGACAACTTCAAGACGTTTCTTCTTGGCAAGAATATGGAGGGAGAAGGAGAAGAGAGACGAGTCAGCAGCATTTGAGTGTATATGGGGATGGCTGGAAAACTTCAGATACACGCAGCTCTGCTTCTGAGGAGCTGAGAGTGCCTCGGACGTGGTGTGGAATCGATAGCCTTTGCACTCACCAAACCATCATGAGCACCCTACCAATAAAAAAAAACTTGTTCTGCTCTTGTACATCTAAAATCCTACTGCTCTGAAAGCACTCACCTCAACATTAGGAAAATACCCTTTTAACAAGTACTTTGGAAAAGAAAATGAAACAGTTTTCTTTGTCATTTCCCGCTAAAAGAATCATTCCTGCTTATCTCCTAGAAGAATGAATCAGCAGAGGAACACATTACTCCAAAATACCTTCAAGCATACACAAAAGAGGGTAGGGGGATTGTGTCTAGGGTGACTACCATGTTGGCTCTTTGTCCACGAGGCTCACCTTGATGAAGACATTCAGGCTATCTTTTTCTGCCATTTCCTCTTAGACCAAAGAAAGCCACGACTTCAAGCAGGAGTAAACAGGGCTTTTGCTTTTTGTGCATAGAGAAGGATGAGAAACTGCTGAGTTTCACAGAAACAAACAGCAGAGCTGAGGGATATCCCAATTTACTCATGCCCTATCCTGTGACTGCACCTGAATATGGTCCTTTTACCCATGGTGGGAATTCACATCATTTCTGTGATCCTGCATCGCCATCATTGATCTATTTTCCACTCATCCATCTAGCAGGTAGCCTGTGCTGTGGCAACTGGTTTTCTTCACAGAATGGGCCGCTTTGAAAAACAGTCTTCATAGGTTCAAACTATGTACAATGTTTTCACAACCCTTCTGATCAAAAACATGCCTACTTTCCCACCTGCTCATTTTGATCCTGCTCTGGACTTCACCTTCAGTCTCAGTCTTTGACTCCTTTTGCTCCTAGAACAGCATTGTGCCATTTCCTAGTTCCTCTCTTCGTCCTTCTAAATCATTCAGTCACATCCTGTTTTTATATTCTGCCCTAAACCTTTCCTTTTGACTGTAACTTACAACTGACTGTATAAAACAACATCAGTACTGTAACAGCCACTTTAGAGCTGTTGTGATAGAGCTTTCTAAATATGCATGTTAAAATAATCTCTTATGAAATCTCAGGGAGGGGTGAAGATGGGAAGTGCCATGCAAATCCAGGTCCTGGTGATTAAATTGTTCTCAATTTTATTTTTGTAAAAATCTCAGATGGCCTAGAAATAGCAAAATGGAAAAAAAAAAAAAAAGTGTCTACATTTTGGGGGGCAAGGTCCCATGTTTCTATGGCCCCTTTTTACCTTATGGATTGCTTTAATTTGGGGCATGACATTTCTCCTGGCATAGGCTGAGTAGCTGCACCCCCACCTCTACGGTAAAAATCAATGTTTCCTCTGGAAGTTAAAACATCCTGAGGAAGAGAAAGGAAAACATGAGAATTTATCAGACAGAGCCTGACACATCGTAAAGATGCAGCATTGTTATCAGGTATCATTCTAACACACTCGCTGCTCTACACCACTCAAAATTTTATGACCACAAAAACAACCCACACATACATGCCAAAGTGTGACTAGCTGAAGACAGCTCTCAGCATGTTAGCTTCATTTCGCTCAAGAGGCAAACAAGAGATCACAAATGAAACTGCCTACACCACACTGATGTGAGCAGTAACGTAGGGTTTTGTCAGTGAGTCAATGCGGTTACCAAACCAAGCGCTTCCCTTTCGTGGCTTATAGTACCTGTAAAGCCTTCTGCCTAAAAGCCAATCAAATACGACATGGAGTCACTTAGTTGCCACCTAGAGACACATAGCAAAAGCAGCCACTGTATGAATAGTTGATGCAAACATTTTGTTCGCAGCTAATTCAGAATAAATAACGCAGAGTCATGTGGTTACTTCCGTGCCCAGGTACAGCAAGATCTATAATGCATAAAATTGATGTTAAATGCATAAAATCTCCTGCTTGGAGCATCAAAACATAGTGATGGCCTTGAATACTGATGCTAACTCTGAAGTATATTCCACATATCAGATGGACTGCAGCTAACATTAACAGCCTTCCACTGCAACTGTTAGGTTGCCGTAATTGGGCAGATACTGGCTGAGGATTTCTTCAGAGACTTGTTTTTCAATTAAAGTTTAATTTTTAAGTAAAAGGGTTTATACTGAATGAGACTGTGCGCCCACCTCATTGCTGCACTGTTTCATAACATAAGATTTCTTAGTTTATTGTTTCCAGAACTGCACAGGGGTAAAGCAAAAGGAATAAAGGCAGGATGATGCTTTTTCCAAACTCCCTTCCAGGTCCAGGATTAAACTGCTATCCCAGTTGGTGTCTGCAGCCATGTGGTGAGGGTTGTCTGATGCACCACAAGTTGGCTTAACAAGGAGAAACCCATTTTCTTCCCAAGTTAAGACAAACTGGAAGAAATAACCCCACGAGCTAAGCAAACCCTGTAACTCGTGCCACTCCTGCTCCCCGCGTGCACCTGCCTCTCGGGGAGCGCGGGTGGCCACAGGCACCTCTGTAGGTCCCTTTGCTGGGGTTCAGGCACACACAGGAAGAAGAGTCTCCCCTCTGGGTCCAGACAGACACTCCTGAGCATTGCAGGGAAAATCCATTATTGCTTCTTGGTGTTAAACAGTTAAACCAGCTGGATGGGGGGATCTAGAAAATGAGGAGGATGAGATAACTACATTTGCAAGAACATTTGTTTTGAATCCAAACCATTTCCCCAAGTGTATTAATATGAATTACCAGGAGATTGTCTGAGGATTTATATATGTAGTATTCCAAGAGAAAAAAAAAGAACAAGGCTGAGCAGGAATAGTCAGTTTTAAATTAAGATAAATCACTCCAAGTTTCTTTTTAGAATATACACATGTCCATTGTTTACGACTGTAGAGTTCAAAACACTGAACGTGTCTGCTGAGAGGATATACGCCTCTCCTGCAAAACTCTTTGCTGTAGTTATTTGAAAGACATGTCTGATAACACTGCAAGGGGTAAAAAAAAAAAAACAAAAAAAGGGGGGAGGGGGAGGGGAAAGAAATGGAAGAAGAAAAGGAAAGAAAGAAAGTGGGAGAAAAAAGAGAGAGAGTGAGAATACACAGTATTATTGACAATTGCTAATTTATTTTTTTTTAGAGGGGAGATATTGAGAGTTTTAGACATGAAGCAGAAATTAAATTTTGCCAAGACGTACCAGAATACAGTCCCTCTCCATTTACATAATCAAATAACAGGTAAGATTCAGCAGCATGAATACTTGACTTGCCAGTAAGCTGTTTGTTTCTTAGTGAAAAACAGAGAGAGAGAAAAAACAAAAATTCTTTAGCAAGTTAGCTCTTTCTCATACAGTTCATATTATATGTGGCACAGGCAGCAGATATAGAATTTGCTACAATATATTAGTTTGATAACATTGTAGAGGGTTTCTCATCAAAATACAGAGATGGGGAATTATAGTTCCAAGGCCTAATTTAATAACAAAGTATGCTGTTGTTAAAACCATTTTTTGTCTGCACTCCGTAAGCAATGTGTGCATTGTATGAAGAATCTGGGAAGAAAAATTGAAGAATTATGCAGACAAATACTGGTATGTGTCCAGAGCTTAGGAAAACATGTATCTGCCTCTCGGTGTCCTTATTGCCCATAAAAGAACATTTCACACGGTCAACAGCTCAAATTTATGTGGACCCTTAGGGGTAAATTTTCAGTACAGTGAATAGGAACTCACACACGCAATCACATTATTGTTAATGGGAGTTATGTGGCTACTTCTTCCACTCAGTGCTAAAAAAGTGCCCCTGTGCTGTAGAAAGCTATCTACAGGCCACTTTTGCTCCCACTCTTCTTCTCCATCAGCAGTCCTAGAGGAGCAATGAAGAGTGGACCAGAAAACCCTTGCCTTGCACCTTCTCCTTTCATGGTGCTGTTGAGACCACCTTTGGGAGGGATGCCACACAGGCATTATGCTCTTGCCCTTTCCCCATTGCTGACTGCAGGTGAGCCTTCCCATGCCTCCCTCTTTCCCTTCCCACAAAATGTGCCTTCATCTTCACTGTGGTTTTAAGTGGTGGAGACTTTACAGGAGGTGTAGCATGTTTTTGTTTCCTTCTTTTCCCTTGAGTGTAATTAACACAAGGAGGGTCTTGCCTCCACTGATTTTGCTGGTAACAGAATTAGTTTCTTGGTGCCTATTTCCAGCCCTGACCCCCATATTATTTCCCTAGCAATGCTGGTTGCACTGCATCCAAGTAACCATCCAGCCATGATGGCAGCATGATGAACTAAGATCAACGTGGGAGGGCTATGAGTTGAAACGATAGTTCAAAAATAGGTAACTGGCAAAAACCTGTCAATAATTATGAGACTTTGGAAAAGGGTACTGATTATCTTTACTGTAACTAAGCTTTAAGGTGACATCCTAAAACCTTATCAACAATTCTGAGTGCTAGAAACTTCACTTACAAATGTTTCTCCCCTGATCACCTGTCTACTGGCACTAGGACCTGAATAACAATGCCAGATATTGCAAAATATAGAACGGAATTGTGAATGTCAACCACACCAGAAGTTGCTGTCCACTGACAAGCTACTTTGCTTTGATAGCTTGACCATCCACAAGAACTTTGTGGTAGGTGGTCACACACCATCCATATTACTACATCCCCATGCCTGGTTATAAGGTGGGATGTGTAGGTGCCCTCTGTGGCCAGGAGCATACGCACACAGGCAACCACAGCCTATCTTTCTGTCACACCCTGACCAGAACCATAGTTGAGAGGGCTCCAGTGCTTGGGTTGCTGACAGCTGCGGTTGAAGACCACTTGTGCCAGGCTGATGGTTAATGTGTTTCCAACCATGAAGTCAGGTGGTCTGCCTTCGTTTCTGAGGTCTATAGGGTAGAGTAATGGTTTCTTTAAACATGGTCACAATACCACACAGCATTTCAAAAAAGATACGTTGGTAACATCTAACTAATATTATAATCTTATTTTTATTTATCTGTAAGGAAATGAGAAAAATCAGCAGTGCAGAAGGTGTTTTTCCCTCTCACTACTGGCTGGACATCATTTGTGAATGGACCACATCTATGGAGAGAAAGCTAACATACTATGTACAGATGTGAGACTATCCCACACACGGGCTTTCCTCTCTATGAAGTAATGAGGTCTCATGCAACAACAAGAAGCTCTTGCATGGAGGGAAATGAATGGCCAAGGAGGTAACTGATGTTCCAGATAATTTTTGTAGGGTCATCCTTGTAACTTGTACCACAGAGACCTCCTGCGTGATGGAGGAAGAGCTGCACATCCAAGCCTGCTGATTTTTGCAGCACTAGCTAGAGATCAGATACCAGTTCTATCTGCCAGTGCTTAATTTGTTTCTTTTTAATTAGATGTGTTAGGTACTCAGAATCTTATTTGGGATTGGCTTCACAACCCATCATATTTCTTAAAATATGATAGGACGACTGGCCATTAATCCAAAGCAGTGCTAATAACGGTCGCTACAGCTACTAGGAGAACAAATGGGAAGGCTACTTATTGAAGAACCTCTCCACTTTTACCCATCTTGATACAAATGTAGATTTAAGACAGACAAACAAAAACATAAATGTCTCAGTTATACTTTCTTTGATTGTGAGATTCCCTTTGGCCTATATTAATGGCCAGGCACATGAATTAAAAAAAAGAAAAGATAGATTTTGGGGGGGGGGGGGGGGGGGCGGAGTGGAAATTATCTAGGGATACATATATCCCTTCCATATACCTTCCAAATTACAGCAGAGAGCTGCCCAGAGTCATTTCCTGAGCAAAACTGAGGCACTGAGGAGCCTGCAAGCTGAGATCCTCCGGGCAAGCTGACCTTGGTGAGGAACAACAGGGCTAGGTGACCATACCATCATCTTGTACCACACAGAGACAGCAGGCTGTGGAGGACAATAATGGTTGTGGGGGACAGAGGGGGGGGGTGGCCTTTCTGAGAGAACAAGCCCTGAATATTCTGAGATTTTTGTTCTTAGAAGTAATCTCACCCACCTTCTCCCCTCCCTCCCTCATTTTCTTCTTCAATGTTCAGCCCTTCTCCGGTGGTACTGCCTGAGTGGGAATTGCCTGCAGGTTTTGATGTAATAGCTGTGCCATATGGTCTCTTCACACAGCGGGAAGGTGGAAAAATCCAGAAGGAAAAAAAAAAACCAACAACAACCCTGAGAAACTTTCTGCAGAAGCTCAGCAGAACTACAGCTGTGGCCACAAACAGAGGCAACAACTGGAATATTACGCATGATGCATAGGACACGGCAACGGCACACAGCCTCCCCAGAAGGCAGCAGAGTTTTATATCCCATTTAACGGAGAAACCTCCCCGTGTACTGTAAAGCTCCATTAAGGCACACAAGCAGGTGTGGCAACCCTGGTGTTTTCGGTGGTAGATCACTCAGCTCCTCTCGCCTCCAAAGTACCCTCCGCTGGCTGCCTTTCTCCAGGTGTTTGCAGAGGAACCTAATGAGACTGATTGGGACGCGCTGATCAGCTTTCATTATGAGCTGTTCTCTAGCAGTCCGATTAATCAAAACAATGGTATGCGCTGCGCACGTCTTTTATGGCTGTACCCAGTTTTGCTTTCAAAACTAAAATAAGACACCTGTTTTCCCCACCCTGTCTTGCTGAGTAGTCCCTTTAAGAGCATAACCTTGTTATCAAATATATGATATACCGTCGGAGCTGGGGAGCTTCATACGCACATAAATATCACTCTTCCAGTTTGTGCTTTTTATACTAGCAGAAGAATCTAATGGAAATAAATTCAGTCCATGGGTCAATTACAGGCTTATTTTCATATTTATGGACTTAATACTTCCACACACAAAAAGATTCTAATGATAGCCTAAGGCACAGAGTAATCAAAACAACAGCTATTGAAAGGAAAGGAACCAAAGAAAAGTACCACTTTGAAATTCTACCCCCATCTCCTGATATTGTTATATACGCTACGTAAAAAATGCTCTTTCACAAATGAGTATGATTTTTACCTACTTGCAGTCGACGTAATGTTAAAAAGAAACCAAAGGCAAGAGTTGTTACTGGAATAAAAGCCACACTTTTTCCTCCTCCAAACTCAAGAAATTAATGCTTTGATATGAACAATCACATCTTCTTCTTATTCTTCCTCCTTGTCCCTGTGCCAGTTAGTAGAGGAGGCAGGATTTCATGCTTCCTTCACAGATTGGGGATACCCACCTATTTTGTGGTGACTGACAGCAGCATCCCCCCATGAGAGACGGCAGGTGCCCATTATTTGCGTGTATCTTTGGAGGCTTCACCACTGCCTCGGGGAAGGAGGAGAGGGAAAGACTAGTTTTAGCTTACTCTGTAGAGCTGACAGGTTAGGCAGCAGGGAGGTATGGACTTCAGAGGGGCTAAAGGAGCTGCTGCCCTGCCCTGACCTGATGCTGTCCATGGAGGACACACAGGAGGCACCCCCTCTCCTGCTGCTATCACTTGAAGCAGACCCCTCCAAGATAAGCCAGAAATTTCCTCTTAAGTATCAGCAGTGCATATAGGTATTTGTTATTCCAGCTTGTTTTCATGTATATTTTATGTACCAAGCAAGGATGTGTGAGGAAAGAAGGGAGCATGTTTAAGCTTTCAATGCCAACTGAAGCAAGATAGACTGCACAAGCTCTCTCTGAGCACTTCATGCATTGTGACTTCATCGCATTGTTTCTTGAGTTAGTTATATATTAACGGTCACTGGACTGGAGCATCTCTCATTTGATTAGATAAATGATATGTTGTTACTTGGAGCATTTTGTGAAGTCACAATAATCTCTATTGACCATGAATCTATTAGTTTGGCCCAGTGTTTCCCAGCCATCAAAAGGATTTTTAGGGATCAAAATTCAATGCAACATGCCCTAAAACTAAAGTCTTAGTTCTCAAGAAATCTGACATGAGAAACAGCAAAAGAAAATGAAATGTTTTCCTCATTTGCTGATGATTTCCACAGTCTCTGAATGCCTATGAATAAACTCTGCCACACCACCTGACACAAGAAAAATAGCCATACAGGAAGCTTAATATTTGCTGTAACCTCAGTTTCCTGGAGCTGGAGCGCTCCCTTAAATAATTTACAGCTCTAACAGTGAGATAAGCCTATCTCCAGTTCTGGCTTTGTTGTGTGTCCTGGGTTATTCTAAACCACTTTCTGCAAGGGACATCCATCATTACAGACCCAGCTTTACCTTCACCCCCCATAGACATCGGAGAGACAGCAACTGGAAAGAATGCCAGAACTGGAGATAGTCTGATGTCATTTCAATGACTGTAAATTATTTAAAGAAGAATACCACAGCCAGAGTCCCAGGCATTTGAAAGTGTTTGCTACAACATCTTAAGAGGTCTTGAGTGACAATCTCTAGTACACATGCACAATGAAAATAAGGTTAATTACTCTAATTTGAGAGAGAAGTACATAGGGCAGGAGAGCAGTTGTTCAATTGTATGCCAGACTCTTGATGAAGAAGGGAATGACTCCACTCAAGAATGACTCCATGAATTTTTGCTACATTCCAGCAACATTAATAAGATCAATAGTATTAAAAGAAATAAATAAAAAACTCAGTCCACCTAGGACCCAAATTTCTCCCCACTCCACTCATACTAACTTCAGCTGACATCAATGGTATCTAGCATAGAGATTTGCTGAGGTCCAGGGGGCAGAGAAGTTCCAGAAGCTGCCAAGATTGTTTTTCTGCAACTAGAAAGTAAGCAAGAAGGGAAGAATTATGAGGACAGTAACAACTGTTGTGATAGATTTGGATATGAAACTGCCCTGGCAGCTGTGACCCTCAACTAAGCTTAGTGGTGGGCAGCAGGGAGCTTCCTAACCCAGAGGGCAGGAAGGTAGAGGAGCACTACAAAGAGCATCAAGGTGACCTCTTGCCTCAGGAACCGAAATGGTTTGGACTGTGATCTTTTCAAATGCCCTCTTCAAATGGAAATTTTAAAGACAGTGTAGTAACTGAAAAGCCACTGACAATGTCAAGAAATGCTTTCTACACATTATTACAAACTCTTTCACCACAGATTACAGCGTATGTCTTCTCTGCCATACAGGCATTATCTCATCTCTTTAGAAGACAGGCAGATTCAACCACAGAGAGGTCATATCCAGTCACATACAGAGCCAGGAGCTAGGACCCATCAGGTTGCACTATGACAATGTAAGACATGGTATCCGTTGACTTCAGTGGGAAGCCCAACATAGGAAAAAAAAAAAAGGATGACCTACTGCCATTTGAGGTGTTTTCCACTTTCACACATGTGTTCAGGGAACTATATATTGGCTCCAGGTCCCTGAACCGCAGGAAATGGCAGGCTTCCTGAACGGCTGCTTTGGTTGTGTTCCTCATTTCAGGCCATTGTTCCAGGCTGTATCTTTTGTTTAGGCCTTGGCAGGCAGTAAGACAGAGAATGCTAATGACTGTCTTTGCTCCGAGCACAATATAAGGGAGGCATCTCATTTTCATTTTCTTTCCTCTGAGTCTTGAGTTTTAAACTTGAGCTATCCAATGGAAATTAAATTCCCCTTAAAATGATGGGCTCTCCCCTTTGTGCAGATAGCCAAAAGACATTCGATAAGCTGCTTCTCATGGCAAACCCACATGGCCTTAAATGTTAGAGAGCAATACGGACATGCAATTTATTGTTGCAGAATGGAAACTTTCGGATATTTATTGGTAAAAATAGAAAATCCCTCTTCTACAATTTAGACCTCAAGTACCTGACGTACTTAGTGATTTGATACAGGTGATTGCGTTGCCTCAAAATTGGTAGGAGAAGCTGGCATCGTTGTAATAACAACTCTGGCTTCAGTTTGTTTCACCTAAATTTTTACCTCAAGAATCATGGGTGATTTCCTGACTTCTGAAAAGGTTCTCAGTAGTGGTTGTCAGCAGCACCCTCAGTGACCCTGCTTATCCCAAATCTGCTAAAAGAGTCATTTTTATAGGGATATATATATACATGTCATCTGGCAATGTGCTGAAGTCAGTTTATCCTGGATTGGCCATACTTGCCTGGTGTAAGCAGAACCCCTAGTTTTCTAAAGTTCTCGGGAAATGCAGCCAGGAGCTCGATGCCCAGTTAAATCATCTCCCCCAAATTTCTGGCCCTCTGCTGGCTGAGCGTTTCAGACAGTGTGCAAAGAGTGGATCTGACTTTCAGCAGGCAATATTCCACCACCGCCTCCCAGGGAGCGCCTGCCTGTTTGACAGTTTTGAATATCATCAAGTCATTAAGCTACTATTTAAATTAAGAGCAAGGACCTAATTTTAGCTACCTGTGTCTGAAATCTGTGTGCCCTCATTGACATCACTTCAATATTCCTCACACTAGGGACAGAACAGTACTTCCTCATTCCTAACTCCACACATCAGCTCGTATAGTCTTGACCATCCCCTTTTGGTTCCTCAATGAAGTTGTCCATGGTCACCCCTTTCTTCAGTCTTAAAGGTCTTGGTGATTTGCATTTATGTGTAGATAGTCCGTGTGTATGTGCATACCCATGTGCTTGCATGTGTGCATATCTAAATCAAAGCACTTAAAGTGCTTTACTGTGTCTTTATACATATAGTGTGTCATCAGTGGAAGTTTTCACTGTATTCATAGAAAGATTTGTGTGTATGAGAGAGAAAGAAAGAGCAAGAGAGACAGACGGAGAGAGGGAGAGAGAGTGCACCGGGAATTATCTATGCATAAAGAAATTAAAAGAGAATATTTTTCCAGAGCAATTGAAGCCCATCTCCTGAACAATGACGACAGCTCCTCATTTTCGACAACAATAGAGGGCACGTAGGAGTCAGCTCATTAGAATATCTGTGGCTCTTTTCTGTTCTCTCTGCATTAAGCCCCCATAATGTCAGTTGTCACTTATTAATGACAATTAACTAGTAATCAGCAGTGAGACTCTTCGAGGTGGTCCTTGCCTGACAGGTGAAGAAAGAGAACATTGCGTAGTGCCATGCAGTGACATGGAACCTTCAAAGGGAGCACGGCATTTCCATAAATTATTTCAGAAATAAATTTTCTTTTAGACATTCTCTTTAAAGCATTAGGATCTTTAACCCTAGAAGGACTATATGGTTGCAGCTGTCCTCCCTCCCCCCCTCCCCTTATCACTAGTATTGGATAAAATTGGAAGGCAGCCTGATCTGTCATGTAACCCAATTCCCATCTGGGGCTGGAATAGCTACCAACCCACTCTGCTGAAACTATAAATACCTTCCCTTGATACTCAACCTTAAGTGCTCACTTAAAATGATGCCCAGATATCAATAGTGAAGTTGCCAACTGAGAGCAGCGAGGTGGATGGCCAGTCGAGACTGCAATACATCTATTATAATGCCTTTAAAAATTAAATGACTCGCAAGCATTCAATTTATGTGCACGCATAGCCTATGAAATTGAACCCCCTTCTCCCCTGTTTTGGGTGGCTTTTACACCCACTTGTTATGTCTTGTCTTAAATGAGATGGCAGCTACTGTTACTGTTTTCACAGCAACCAACATACTCGGAGCCCTGGACTGTGACTGCTTCTGCAACACAAATTTGATGTAGCTATGGCTCTTAGAAAGACTGAAGTAGGTAAAAAGCCCAACCAGCAGCAACAAAAACCCACTAAGTTTCCCCCATGCAAAACTTTCCTCTTTGCTTATACAACATCAGGTAAAGAGCACTCACTATCGCATTTCATTCAAAATCCTTGCTCAGGCTTCCCTCCTTATATCTCCTCCTTCTCCCTGACCCTCCAACTTTTGAAGAGGCAATCCTGTGAGGTCTCTACGTCATTGACTGCTTCAGCTGTCCACTACAAAACCTTCTTCCCTTCCTGACACAAATTCAGCCTCATTTCACATTTTTTGCAAGAGGTCAGAGAGGTTCCCAAGCACCAGTCCAGCCTATCTCCCAGCACAGAGCCCACTCAAGCTTTAGCTAGATGGTCCCCTTTTGTTTTCTATCGGGCAAACAGGTCTTTCAGCCTTTCCCTTTTCACTCCTCCCAGTCCTAGCTTTCAAAATCCCTGCCATCTGCTCTTGCTATTAGCAATTTTTCTCCTATCATTTCTTTCCCCCACCTTTTTCTTCTCCTCACAGTGCATCTCCAAGCTCCAATTTTTTTTTTGTGCTGCTTTTACCCTTCTGATGGCTGGTGATCATTAGACTCTGTTCTTAGTCGTTCCTCGGTCCTATTTCTTCTTTGTACTTTTCCAGATTCCCAGTTGTCAAAGCACACTTAAAAAAAATGTGAAATGTGACACTCACCAACCCCCAAAACTCGGGCGGAGGATCCCCATGCAACGTTAAGTCTAGACCTGCTGCCTTTTTTAGAGCAAAGCTATCTATTTTTTCACATTATCCCACCACAGAAAAGTAGTGATGAGAAACAGTAGAGTGAGTTAATGCTGCGAACTTTAGCAAGACAGCACTTTAGAAGCAGCTGAGAATACAACTCTCCCTTGAACACAAAGACACACATGACTGCAAAAAGAAATGTGCTACACAGTGCATCCTTGAACCACATTTTATCATCATGCTACACACTTGGATACTACCATATATAATTGTTAATATGGCATGCCCATTGCAAACATGCTGAGTGTGTTTGACCTTGGACTGCCAAGTAATATACCAACTGTGGGCAGTGTCTGGGGCTGCAGTGTATTTAGAGACAGCATTTGCACATTAATAAACTTAAAGCTTGTTTACTGTGAGAATTTTCCAGTTAAACCATTATAGTTACACTGGTAGTATTAGGCAGTTTCTCTACCACATCAGCCCTGGGCAGTTTTTCTTATTACAGAATAAAAGTAGCTTTTTCCAGTTTGGCTTAAATTGCTTCCAAAGTACTTTAGTCTAAATTGAAAAAAAAAAAAAAAGAGTCCAGAAGGAAAATGCCTAGGGAGTGACTTATACCAGTGAGAAAAGCCATTAATGAATCTCACATCCTACCTCCAATGGGTCCAGCTTTCCCTTGGAATATGGGATGAACAGAGGTGATCTACTACACAACTTTTTCACCTTTGTAAGTACCAATCAATGAGATGTCAAAGACCCTGAAGCCAAAGGGCAGTGGTTTCAAGAGCCGATTCTTGTACTGACAGATATAGTGGGATAAGCTGAAGTGAAGAGGTTGGAAACATAAAACTTTATACCTCTTTATCAAGATCAAACTCCCCCTATCCCGTTCCTCTCCCTCCCAGTCCACTGTCAAACTCCTGGTGGAATCATGGTGACTTGCAGAACCACTCTGCCAGTTCTCCTTGCTATTATGGATACTGGGGGAGAGCAAGGAGAAGAGGATGTTCTTGACACTGAACCTGTAGCAGTGCTTCCATGACAACAAATAAGATGTTACATGTAGGAACCATGCAGCGATAAAGTAAACCTAACCAGGACTTGAAGGAGAAGGTTAGTTTGTATGGAACACCGCTATTCAGAAATGCTGAGGTTAATCCATAATTTATTTGTATGTTCCAATAAACTGTGAAGTACTGGGGGTAAAGAGGAAGGTGAGAATGACAGAAATCTTGTTTTTTCCTAGCTGGGTTTCGCTTCCAGAGGCAGTCTTCAGGATTCCCCAGCAATAGTCTCCACTAGTTGCAGAACGCTGGCAAATGGCATGTGACCCAATCTGTTTGCCTACATTTGAAGACAATACCCATTTCGAAGACACAGTGGTGTACCCTGCCACTCAAAAATACAAAAACCTCATGATTTCAAGTAATTCAAGGCCTGATATTTGACCTCAGCACTACACAGTCTTGTGTATCCAAACTCCTCTGAAAGGAATGTCAAGAGGTGAAGGGATTCTGAGCATAGTGATACACAGTGTGATGTAATGAAACTGAAGCGCCAGCTGGCAGGTTAATGCATTTCATCAAACTGATTTCACAACCACCAGTGCACTAGTGAACTTATTTGAAAGAAATTGCTTGCTCTTAGTTCTTGGATCTTCCATCCCAGGCTATATTGGACTGAACTCAGCTACTGATTCTGATTATAAACTTTCTGGGGAGTAAGGAACTGTGCCTGAGAGCACGCTGTAGTGGCTATACCTCTACCTGCTGGTCAGGAGCTTTGGGCACTATTTCCGATGACAGCATTTTTAGCATGACACTTTCTGGATTCCACCATCATGCATGTCGTCTTTTGGGTAGGAACTATGGGTACCACTCCATTTGTGTCCTTTGCAGACAGTTTCTAATAAAAACTTCAGTCTGTACACACTCTAAGGATTAAAGGCTTTGGACAAGTTGTCGTGTATACTGAGAGAAGAATTCCACCTGCCTGACCCCAAAGGTTGGCCTATATTTGCCTAATGTGTCCCATCAGCCCTTAAGGTTTCATAATGTATGCTGCTCTGAGCAAATCAATCAGCTCTGGACTCCTACAAGAGCAGATGGGTTGCAGACAACCAGACTCCAACCCTCCTTCCTCAAGTGACCACGTGGCATTTAGCCGCAGGTGTCCTACATCTGACAAGCCTGGTCAGGAACCTGTCAGGCTTTAAGCTGCATCTTCAGACAATGCTGACACAACCACTCTGGACAGAAGTACAGTACACTGTCACTATATTAAATTTGTTCAGAATTCTGCTGTACTGATGGTCAACCCACTGTGCCCTGAACAATTAGGAGAAATGCTTCTTTAAACAGAATGAATTAACAGTTAATCCTCCCCCTATGTTTCACACCTAGAAGTTTATCCAGAAGTAAAAGCCATTAAAAACCTGGCCATAGGTAATTAAATTTACACTTTTTTTTTTTTTTTTTTTTTTTACAAGGAATTAAAAAAAAAAGGGGTAACAACTACAGTAGCCAGGATAAAAACTTACTAGACACATTTTGACCATGCTGACCATGATTCTGCAGGCCACCAGACAAGGCTGAAGAGTATAAAAGAAGTGACCTTCACTTCTTTTCTTCACAGAGTAATTGGAGCTTCTTGTTCTCAGTGGGAAGGTCTACAGCTTTCATAATCATTACCTATTCTGTTTGTCTGAAAATAAACAGGTCTATTAGCCATGTATCATAGCCACATATCAGTGCTTGCAGCTAAACTATTCCAAAACCAGTTTTACTCTGTCACTAGTAAAGCAAACAAAGCTAATGAAGATGCTGAATAAAGAAGCACGTTTCAGAAATGACACTAACCTCAGGAAATCTGCATCATCTAAACAGACTTGTAAAATGTTATTCTTTTTTACAACACACAATTTTGGGTACTGATATTTTCACGTAGCTACAATATCACCTTTAACTTAGAATAGCTTCTTGCATCCCCAAATGTGGTCACTCCACCTACCTGTAGGATGAAGGCAGCTACACACAGTGATGAAGAGGAACCAGGCAAAGTCACATGAAACATTATGAGAAGAAACTCCTTCAGAACAGCAGGGAAAACAAAAATTTGGAAGAATCGTATTATCTAGATTAGTATCTGGCCAGTAAATTGGGGTTAGCAGTCTATTCTCAAAAATGGACAGAAAAAAACCCTGCTTTTTAAAATTTCAGTGAACAGATGGTGAAATCCCACTTCCTGCTACTTTCATGCTGGGAGAGTAACTCAATACTGCATCAGCCACGAGACCAACACCTACAGAGCTGTGAGAACACTCTACATGGAAACGGTCCCCTCCTTGGAGGTCTCCTAACCAGGACCCCTGCCATATTATCTAAAGAATATCACACACTCAAATTTGAGATGGCTTTGGAAATTGCAGGCAGAAGCTGACACAGTGCGCCTCGATTAGCCTAACGCAAGATAATGTGTATATTTTTATGCCTTTATACTTAATTGCAATTGCATTTTAGAGGCCTCCATGGCAAGAACAGATTATGTTTGATGTCATTATTACCAACTTAACTACCCAGAGAAAGCCGTGACAAAGTTATGATGCAGAAGACATTAGTGAATATCCCACCAAATGTTATTAAAAAAGAAAAAAACACCCAAGTAATTTCATTCAGGACTAATGTCATCAGTACAGATCTCGCTCAAATTTGCAGTGGTTTGCATCAGCTTCAGAACAGCAACAGAGAAAAGGGCACAGAAGCAGGAATCAAACCTGTGAAAGAGACACACCAAGAACTTCTCCTCTGAGAACAGATACAAGAAAGCACGCAAACACCAGCCATGTCATGCTTAAAAAGCGTAGCTTTGTACGTCTCTGAAAAGAAACAGATACAATGGATTTTGAATATATCACAAAAACAGACATACAGGTTTACAGCAACTACTACAGGTTTTAAGGCTTATACACCTCTTTCTGGAAAAGCAGTGCTGAAAGGCTATGTGGTCTCTTCCATGTAGTAGCTTTAGTAGCTGCTAGTAGAATAGCACAAACTTACCTTTGCTGAAATCTCTTTGACATAAAGAAGAAATAAAGCTGCAAATTAATTTTGAGGAAAATAACTCAGTTTTAAATTGTGCCGTTTAAAAAAAAAAAAAAAAAACAGGAAGTTTTTTTGAAATTACTATATTCAGAGTGGCAAAAATACAAAGGAAAAAAAGATCATACCAGCACTGTGCTTCGTTTTGTTAAGCAAGTGAAACATTAGAGCCCTCAAATTCTCATCTACTTCGTTATTTCCGTCTTAGAAAATGTTACATCAGCATAGTCACCAGGTAAAGCTGCTAGTTTATTCTAAATGGACTTTCTTCAGACACTGGCGCAGATGATGAGTGATTGTCCAATTCTGAAGCTATCAGAACTGAACGGATTTAGCAATGTCATAAACACCTCTCGAGGGAGTCACCTGGTGTTGAGAACTCACTTTACATGCCGTGTTTCAAAATGAGTTTTAATGGATTTACATTAGATTCAAAGCCACTTTAGAGCTATTATTTCTCCCTTTCAACCTTTTCACCCGCCACCGCAACGCAATGCAGCACATTCTATAACCCTGTGTTTGCAGGCCCCTGGTAAAGTAAACAAAACTCCAAAGGGTTATTATTTAAAGACTCTGTATTAGAGCCATAGGCCTGACTGTTACTCTTCCTCACCACCCCTTGGGCCCAAAGTACATAATCATCCAGTAATTGAACTGCAATGTCTAGATCCCCTGAAGGACGCAGGTAGTTAGCAGCGAAGGAAGTAAGGGACATTTAAAAAAACCCAAACCTCCTGGCTCTTTCCCGCGCTGCTTAGAAATACTATGTAAATGCAGCTGACCTGGACCTGCCATTCTCTGGCAGAAAACAGAACAATGCAGGGATATTTCTGGTGTCGGAGCCGAAGGAAAGATTAAATGTAGAACTGGGCTGTATTTGGAAGCAAAGGTGTTACATTCAAATTACTTTCAGAAGAATTGAGAAGAAGGAGCAGAAATGTACATATGTACACAGAAGTATATATAACACAATAGTATCGCTAATACCTTGTGAAAGCAAACCCCTCTAGGTCCTCATATTTAATAGCCCCTCCAAAAAGTGTAATGGATAGCAGATCCCAGGCTTTCATGCACTGTAACTGTCAAAGCACTCAGGAGATAGAGCAGTGAAGGCTCTGACAGCTCTCTTTTACATTCTAAATGACATCTGCATTCAACAGAACAGAAATAAAGATTAAGGGAAACACCTGATATGATAGCACTCAGCTTACCTCAAAATGCAATATTTAAAAAGTACAGAGAAACACAGGTCTGCCGCCTTGTACTGTAAGTAAAAACTGGTGTCAAAGCCTCAGAGGTCTTCACCACTGCCAGACAGGCAAGTACCGCAGCATCCAACAGACCACGGGGGCAGAAGCCACAGCCTCTGACTAGGCAACTGTTGAAATCAAAAGGGGTTTTGCCTGAGAAGGGAGGGAGGAGACGGTCTTTGAACGCGCACAGAAAACTACTACAGGCACAGTAACACAGCACAGGAAAATGAACTTGGCCAAAACCTTTGCAGCTCTTTCCCGCACTTCAGTGATGAGCAGAACGCCCATCACTAATTGATGGTGCCCCACTGATTCTGTACCTTTCACAGCACGTGCCCACTGCAAATCTCTTGCAATAGGTTATTAGTATTACAGCTTCGAATGAAAGACGTCAGCACACAGATCACGGGAGGTGATTTCAAATAGATTGTTGCTGGTTGATTATATAAGCGATGCCTCTTATTGCTGGAATAACACCTCAAAGGCAATATAATGACGACATGACAATGTATGTAAATCAAGAACTGCATGTGGGTTTATTTTACACTTGAGAAAACAGTGGATTTAATTGTGTGAACCAAAATGTACTGTACAATATTAATGATAAAACATCAAAATGTATAATTCATAGTGCATTGCTTGCTTTATTTTTATTTATTTATTTATTTTTGTCAGATAGTTCCTTTAAGTACATGCATCTGGAAAGATGCAGGTGCCAGTAAAATTCCTCTATTTATATCAAGCTGCAGGAACTAAATTTTATTCAAAAAGTGTGGTTTTACATTATATACACAGAAATTGAATATAAAATGACAATATAAAAAGTTAAAAGAGAAAGCATACAGCCAGAAGGTACAAAGAAAGTTGAACAGTTTAAAATGGTACGATATGTAACATGTATTTTTTTAAGCTGATGCTGGCAATTTACAAGGAACAGAATCCAACATTTGCCCCATTTTATTTTGTTTTCATTTACCAATGCAGCACACTATAGAAAGGTCAGCTTGTACCAAAGCTTAACATTTGTAAATAACTATAAACTGCAGTATTTTACAGGAAAAAAAAAAAAAAAGAAAAGAAAAGAAAAAAAGAAAAAGAAAAGAGCATTTTTACA
>JANVCC010000276.1:1293307-1303035 GCA_025345505.1 Todiramphus chloris collaris | reverse complement strand
AAAAGAAAAAAAAAAAAAGCTCATTCATATAAAAAAATTAAGTTTTGTTTTTGACACAGCTTTTATTTGAATGAAATGCCTTTATGTCTTTCATTTTGTTTTATTTTTCCTTATATACTTCTTTAGTCATTGGGAAAGGCACAGAAATGCTATTACAGTTCTCAGAGGGTTAAAACTTGACACTACCAGGTTCTGTGACCTTTATTGTCATGGCAACTTTGTAATTTTAGGATGTCTCTTTATCATTGTTCTTTGTGTCTTTCTTTACGGCTAAATTAATGTCTCTCAATAGTGTCTCCCACTATATTCTACAAAAGATAGCTTAACATCAAGGACAGATGTTGAAAATAAATGTCAGACTTTGACTCACAAAAAAATAAAAACAGAAACAAAAAATAACCATGCACAGATCAGACGAAGAGCATATAAATATAACTACAAAATAAGTGTAAGAAAAACCAAGGTCCAGATAGGCAGTTCAGCAACAAAAGTAAGACTGATTTCAGAGGCTCAGGTCAGGCCTAGTGCAGTACTATGAAGAAGTTTAGTGCAATGTTCCTGTGGTCACTTGCATACCTGGCTGCTTACCTGGACGCTATTGTTTTTCTAACTCAGTTACATAGATCAGATGGTCCTCTGGGGACTTGCCATGTGTTTTACTAAGGTGCAGTTTGACTGCATGCTTGCTTGCAAAAGTTCGGTTACAGAGCTTACACTGGAATGTGGAGCCCAAGTCCTCCTCGGCAATTCCAAGTGAGCCCAAAGTCTTGTTGGCGAGGACTTTTGAAACATTCTGCTGTTCTTGAATCTGATTAAGTGGCAACTTTGACAGATCCTTCAAACTAAACCCTAGGTGTGTCTCTAAGTGACTTATGTATGTAGAAGCAGTCCTGAACTGAGAGGCACAATCATTGCAAAAGAAAACAGGATGTCCTGTGTCCAAGTTCTTTAAAAATTTAGTTCCACCTGTCCTCCTTAACTGATACTTCACATTGGCCAGCCAGTGGCTAATTGTGGTCATGGAAAGACCAGTAAACTTAGAGATGTGTACCCGCTCTTGTGGACCTAGGTCCGACATAATGTATTTGCCTTCTGGGGTCTCCCTCAAGCTGGAAGCAAACTGGGCTTGAAGGATCAGAAGATGCTGAGGGTTCCAGTTGGACTGTCTGCCCTTCCTCTTGTGTACTGGAGACAGTTCGTCCAGAGCTTCCTCAAAACTGCTCCCGTCAGCATCAGACTTCTCTGACACGGTAGACGGAGTTGAAGACTTGGGTGTCAAACGCCCTGTGAGGTTCTTCACCATATCAGAAATATCCAGCAGGGCACTCTCCCTTAGTGGGGATGAGGCAGAGTCAGCCACGCTGGAAACAAGAGGTTTGTTTTTGGACTTGGTTAAATCAATAGGTTGATCACTGTTCTCATAGTAATACCGGTCGATAGCATCAGCCTGCTTGACCGGAGTGGTGGGGTAAATGGGTTTGTCCAACATGCTGTTGCTAATTTTGTACAGCATGGCCAAAGGGTCCAGAGAGGGGCTTACTGGTTTAGAAATTTTGCCTAAGTGGGTATTCATGATGGACTGTAAAGCGCTCAACGGATTAATAAAGGATGGCTCAGGTGAATGATCCGTGATGATTCCTAAATTGTTACAGCCATTCGCAACCTTTGTTTTAAGTGGCTCTGTACCATTTGGTGTATGTGCTTCTGCTGGACTATCCTTTTTGACCTTCTGAACTTCTGTCTCAGAGCTCTTCTTCTGCTGCTGTTTGTTATTTTCTTCTGCTTTTGGGAAGTCCTTGTTTTCTTTAGCAGCAGGTGACACGGGTTTGGCTGGAGAACTCTTCTCTTTCTCCAAAGGCTTTTCCTCCTTCTTCACATTGATTTTACCTGTGACTTTCTCCACTAGTTCTTCCATAGCAGATACGTTGCTTTTGTGAGGTGGGGGTGTGAGACTGCCTGGGGAATGGATGAGCGCGTTGTGTTCTGATGACAGCGATTTCACGCTGCTCGCGTAAGACGGCTGCATTTGAACACTCTGCACCGCAGGCTGAAGGGGTTTGACCGTTCCCGGGAGCTGGTAAGCTGCGTGAATACTGGGATATCCTCCCCAGGAAGGGGCTCCATTCTGAGCTTTGCTGATAGCCGTTGTCACTGTGTTCTCCAGGGATTTCAATATGTCTATTCCACCTTTAGGACTATCATCTAGGTCCTCCTCTCTGAGGTACTGATACAAAGTTGTTGGCTCAAATTTCTCTGTAGCGTCCTCATTCTCTTCTTTAATCTTTTTCTCTGTTTCACTGACCACCACCTTTTCCTTCTCTAGGTCTTTCTTTTCCTCCAGGTTTGTGGAGCCCACTGGGGAATCGGGCTGCTTTTTAATGTTGGAGGCTGGTAGTCTTGTGTGAGTGGTGGGTGGAAGAGGTATAGACTGTATCTTCTCCTCCACCACAGGGTCCAATACTAGCTGTTTGCCTTTTTTGGAAGCAGAATTGGTCACCTTCAAGAAATGACCAGTGACCATCATGTGAGCAGTGAGCTGCTGCAAAGTGTCATGGGAACTGCCACATTCCATGCATTTCAGTATCTGGGCTTTGCGTGCCTCGAACTGCCAAGTGTAGCTAGCACCATTTTGATAGCCATAGCGGTTGTTTGGAGTCACATAGGGGTTGGCAGTTTTCTGATCCTTTGCAGACTCACCCAGTGAAGCTTCTGCAGTGATCCCTGTTGGCTCAGGTGAACAAGGTGAAGCTAAGTCCTGAAGTGCTCGCTTTTTGGTAGAAGGGACCAATTTAGTGATGGCTGGTACTGGCTCCTTCAGAGGCACTTTCTGGTAATGCTTTGTTTTTATCATATGGACGCTGAGGTCTTGCAATGACTCAAACGAATGCCCACAGTACATGCACTTCAGCACTTTTTGGGCATCCTCTTTGCCTTCCATTTCCATAAGTGATCTTTTTCTAGGCTTTGACCACCGTTTGGTCTTATCAGCTTCTTTATCTCTGTTGTCATCACGGTAATGTCCAGTTTCATTCATGTGCACTGTTAGCTCCACCAGTGTGTCATAGGCTGCACTGCAGTCTTTGCATCGGAACTTGCTAGCACCGGTGAAGACAGACCCATAAAGTTTATTGTTTTGCCGGTAAAGCTGTACTGTGCTGAAAAGACTAGGCTCTGGGAGAAGTCCATACGATGAGGTCTGCTGCAAAGTTTTAGCTAATGCAGCTTGGTGCCAGTCATAACCTGAGCCACCACTGTTGCTATTACTGTTACTAGTACTACTGGTAGTTGTACTGGTACTAGTGTTGGTACTGGTAGTACTGGTACTCTGGGGATTGGCATTGGTGTCAGTACTGGTGGTGTTTTCGTTCTGGCTGATTCCATTGTTGCTGGTGGTTGGATTGGATTTCTTTAAGTCCAAAGCTAAACTGGACCAGCAAGTCTCTGAAAGCAAATTTGCATACACAGCTTTTATTTGTGCCAAGCTGTCCTGTGGATAGGAAACATTGTCTGTGCACTGAGGATCCTCTTTCTCTTCTTTAGAGGAAGTGCTTTTGAAATGGGCCAGCTGATCGCTGTTTTCACTAAACGGCGAACCATAGCCTGCATCCTGATTAGTTGCAGTGCTGACTGGGGAGTTCTGGTAGCTTTGAGCCTCTTTGATCTCCGCTTCTTCATTGCACAAATACTCATTCTCCTGGATGTCCAGAGACAGCCCATCATCTTCCACACTCTCTTCATCTATTTCTGCTGCTTTCAATTCCTCCTCAGGAACATATGCTAAAATACAGGAGGGGAGATGGGGGAAAAACAAGACAAAGTTATCGAACACGCATATTTTACATTGTTGCTGTCTTCTGCACTAAAAGCAGTAACCAGAAAGACAAATTTTGAAGATACATCCAGAAACCAAACTCACCATCACTCACGCACTCCACCTATAAATCCACATACTCCATCCTGGTCACAGTTTGGTATCAGTGCTCCCTAAGAATAAACTTCGACTTCATCAGTAAAATATGTGCCAGGACCACAGTAGATACCACAATATCAAAGCCAAAATCAAACAAAGAGGCTACTAACCCACCAGGTTTTATCAACTTAAAAAATGGCCTGGCACTGAGCTGTATTTACTGCACTAAGTATGTACAGCCCATTGCAGATGACCTGCACCCCTCAGACCTAGTCACTTAGAACCACTGGCTTGACCAACTCCATCTCATCAGTGCTGTCTCTTCTGGAAAAAAAATGGCTTTAGCTACATCTTCAAGGGCCATTTCTGTGTCAATGACACCTAACCTTAATGGAGCTATACAGGGCAAGTGTGTCAGGTCAGCTGTTCCAGGGTGTCCTGCTGGCTGGCTGTACTGGGTCCACCTGGGAGCAGAACAGCTTTCCTTTTTGCAAGGTGAAAAGAGAAGCGAGACTATGTTTTCTGAAATGGCTAGGAGGTACTTTGCCTCCTGTTAGGATCTGATGTGGGTCCAGCATTTACCGTTTTGAAAATAGCAGGGAGAAACTAAATGTCCAACATTAATTTTTAAAAGCAAGAAACAAAAACACTTGAGACCTCCAACCCAGCTTGATTATTGGTTTATGGTAAATAAAAAACTTTGCTATTGTATTACTACCTGGTGAAACTGTATCATCTTACCAAACTATGTGTTTATCTATATCAAACTATTTTTTAAACTAGCAAATGTGATATTCATGAGCAGATGGCCATTACATCAAAACACATTTACTCCAAGGGCCCAATTCACAGAAGTGGCTTACATGTACCTAAGTGATAAATGTACACTTTCATTGCAAAGCAGAAAACATACTTGTACACATTTGCCTTCAATTTTGCAAAGGAAGCTTAAAAAAAATCACTATGATAATGGAATGTAGATCATTTATATGCATGTCAAGGTAGAAAACATGGATTGTGAACAATTTTCAGTAATTGAATAAAAAAATGCCTCCTTGTCAGGTGAACTGTGCAGCAAGTGAAGCTGAAATGTGGCCTATGTCCTTCTGTGGTATAATACTGAAAGAGAGCCAGAAAAAGAGAGGCACTTCTGCTCCTATGTGATATGAAGAAAATACATATTATCATGTTAACAAAGCTGAGGTCTGCTTCAATTGTGGATTGTGGGCAGCATAAGTACAAGCTGAGGGGTTTTTTGTACACAGTTGCTAATATAGTCTGAAGCTTCTTTTCTGAAAAATAAAAAGAATCTTTTCTTACTGTAACATTAACTTTTTTTAACAGATTATGGCCAGTACTGCATTCTGTATTCACCTTTGCAATTCAATCTTAATGTAGCTCCTAACAATTTCAGTCTCATCTTCTAAGATAAAGCAGAGAAGCAGTCCATCTATTGCTGGGGTAGTGCTGAACCTTAAGGTGCCCACTGCATCTTTCATCTCTCCTCTAAGTGTCAATTTTTTTCAGGAGATAATTTGATCTTTTGTTTTGGTTTGTTTTTTTTAATTGTTAAGCAGGCCCTAATTCCTTACAGATGCATCAGCCTCAGGTGTATCTAACGTGGTTAAAAGGACTAGTGAGTACCAAACACAGCAGAAGTCACTACAGAAATCATCCTGGAGCCAAAGGCCACAAAGATGCTAGAAAAGTATTATAACACCGGGAAAAAAAAAAATCATTTAGTCCATAAAATTGAGAATTAAAAAACCTCGGAAACGGTACAAGAACTAAGAAGTCAGTCAGCTTCCCAGTCTTGCAGTAATGCTACAGTGGAAAGCCTCTGCAGGTGTTTGAGCAGGGTAGTACCGCTGCAGTTCTGAACTCCAGGTAAACAAGTAGAATTCACTACTAGGCAGCTATGGTCTAAGATCTCTCAGCTCTCTCACTAGACATGCTTGTTTTCAGTCATTTCGAACAGCAAAAACCAATATATATTTAAGTTTCATAAAAGTAAAGAACGGTAATAGAAAAAAATGTTTTCTGATTATGAAAATACTTTTAAATAAAAAAAAAAGTAAAATAAAAAAAAAATGCTGAGGCCTAAAATGCATTAAAATGGACAGTTACCATCTGGCATTTTTATTTACCAAAAAAACAACAAAACTTAGTAATGATCAGCAGACAGTCACCAAATAGAAGCTGAAAACTGAGGGAGCCCACATTCTGCACTTTTATGAACATCTATCTTCTTACTAACCTCAGTGGAATTATGCCAATTTTCTTTAATTTTTCACATCACACTATTTTTAATAAATAGATGTAAGAAACTGCTGTAAGATGCTGAATGCTGCTATAGTCGATACAGCATTTTGTAAGAATCCATGTGAATTATCTGCTAACATCACTCATTTCTAAATTGCATAAATATATATTTTTATAATTGCTATATATAACCATCTAAATATCTACTTAAGCAGAAACTCTAATTGAGCCATTGCCCTATCTTTTCTTTTCCCTTATCTATGACGGCATGTTTTCTCTATTCTCGTACTTTTGAACTTTACCATGAAAATAAAAGGATCTAAACCACACAAGAAATGTTAAAACTACATGAAAGGTCAGTGTTAAATTGTCAAAACAAAGAAACTGAGTGTTAGGATGAAATAGCCATCTTTCACATACTTTCCTAGTCTTAGGTTCTGCTGAGACTACTGCACAATTGAGTTCACTCCATTACCAATATCTACTGCAATATAGGAGTTAAGAATGTACGAGTAGCCAGGTCGTTGATTCCCTATGATTTCAGAATTTAAGCCAGATTCTTAAAAAACCTGAATTTACATCATGTGCACACCCAAATGTCTGTACAGTTGTTATCTGAAATAACACAAAGAAATAATGCTTCTTAACCAAGAAGAGAGTAATTTACCCCAAATGTTTAGTTTCTATCACTGAAACCAAAAAGATTTTATTTAACTCCTTTAGTTACCATAGGATACACACAATACCTTTTCATTCAAGACTACTAATGTTTGTAAGATGAATAGCAGCACACTCAACATATGGTATTTTGCAAGGTCAGTGCAATTCTGTAACTGAAAAGGTTTCTGTTAGAGCTAATTCAGAAGCAAACAAAATGAAGAATGATAATTTGTAAAAACATGTATGTTTAACTAGAATTCTCAGAGAAATCTGACAAACAAGTAAGCTTCAGAATTTTAAACACAGCAAAAATTGTCCTATTATAATTACTTGCTGAGACAAGTAATACTATTCTACATCAAATAAAGGTGCGAGATGTTCAGATTCTCCCCCTAAATTTTAAAAGGTAGATCAACAGACAGAGATTTCAGACAGTGTATCTTTCTGTGACCGATAAACTCAGCAATCTTCTCCAGATATTCCTGCATCTGCAAAGACACTGCTGGTTTACACATGCTCTGAAACCACACAAAACTACCAAAAAAGCAGATTCAAGCAGCGATCCTCCTCAAAAAAAAACCAACCTATATCCAAAGTGGAAGAAATTACAGAATGTCATGTCACCTTTTCCTTCTCATTTGTGCACACACAGACTCAGGCAAATGCACGGTAGAAAAAGAGGAAAAAGCTTCAAATTCCAGACAAATGAAAATTAGGGGGAGCAGTTTGTATTTCTTCTCTTCGTATTAAGTCTTGATAATTTTTTTTTTGCCTATAAAATGTGCCTTCTGGATGCCAATGCTTCCCCATAGATATACTGTCATCTTTGAGCAGTGTTAAAACCTGTGCATTCTAATCTAAGTGGACATGAGATGCTATATATTGTACATGTGAGTAGCACAGCACATTGTGTTTGCTTCACTGAGAATATTTACACTATAAATACACATCCATTGTTTGAAAAAGCAAGACAGATATCTGAGATGTAAGGATGTGGTTAAAAATATAAATATTCTCACATAAAACCTTTCCGTAACCTTGGACCTGTGCTTTTGAAGGAATCTGTCTCTACAGAGGTATTTTTTTTTCCACTCAAAAAGGGACTGAGCATTAAATACATTATTTTGAAAAAGACAAAAAGAAATAACTGCATTTGTTTTTAACAGTCTACAAAATTAAAGGTAGTAAACTCTTCAAGATCTGATTTTAAATCTTTCAAACAAATAAATATATTCAGAAGAAAAACCTAAGTATCGAAGGACACAATTCATTAAAGCAAATGAATACCAAAATAATTTAAACTGAAATGTGTATTTTGTAGTTTCAACAAATAGGGATGGTTTTAAGTCTAAAATTCTTCACTAAATCAGGGCCTACTCTGGGACTAAACAATAGTGGCACAATGTGAATGTTCACCATTATTTAACAGATGTATTTCCACAGCTCCTAATATTTACCCAGCCAACAGGAGACAGCAGCTGCCGAAGTTTTCACAGCCCACACTGTCACCTTGCACAAACCTCACTCTAGGCTGGGTGTGACTTCCACTGCACACAAGAACACATTGCACAGCTTGGGAAAAAAAGCGTGGATAGTAAAGACAATCTATTGCCACACATCTTCCTCATTACAGAAAAAGAGAGGCAGAAAAAAAAACCCCAAAACAACATTCAGAGATACATTTCCAGAATACAGAGACACGAGAGTTATACAAAAAAATTCCAACATCTCACATTGTGAGAGGTTAACATGCCTGCTGGAAGATTGCTGATTTTTCTATATTAGTATATACAAATATTCATACAAAATTCTGGCACAGATGCTACAAATCTGTGTGTGTGTGTCTGTATTACAATGTCACTCCAGTGGAAAAATATGGCTTAGTTATGACAATGGCTGTGAAGCAGCACAGGCTATCAGACAACCCAATAACCTACCACAGGGGTTTGTGTCTTTCATTTCTAATTGCAGCAAAATGGGGGGCAAAATACGAGAACTGCCTACCCTCTAATTCTAATGCAACGGGTCTGAAAGTAGATAAGGTACTATAACAAGAACAACCTCCATGCTCCTAGCAGGTTGACTGATAACCCTTAAAGGCATCCCATTAAAAACCAACAAAAAGATTCTTCACCTCCTTCTCTTCTCTCCCCTATCCCCTTAAAATGAATGCTGCAAATTATTAGCCAATGCTGGCAATTGGAGAACGAAGGAGCTTGCATGTGGGTATATTTTCACAGTGATTCTAATCTGAGAAATTTACTTGCTCTTCCCTTTCTATCTGATAAACTATACATTCAAGCATTCTCATTAGTGTTCGGATCACCAAAGAGAGCTGGAGATGAATCAGTCCATCCACCCCTCCTCTCCCTGCTCTGTCGAGATTATTTCATTGAAATGTTCATTTTCATCCCTGCTGGCAACATTAGAATGGAAGTATTTAACCTGTTTCCATTACTTATACAAATTACCATTATGGGGTAGGACAGATGTTAGAATCATGCCACATAACTGACTTCCATACATTCTTTACAGGGAGGATAAGAAGAGGGAAAGCTGTTAGATCATATTATCCAGTCTCAATAATGTTCTCTCTGCTACCAGATTCATTAACTTCCAACATCAACGTTTCACTTTCTTTCTATGTGAAAATGCTCCGTCTCCTTGAGCTCATTTAATTTGGAGCAGGAAATCTTTGTCAGAAATAATTTTTTGATCAGGTGCTCTAACTACGGGGTGAAGGGGGGCCGGGGAAAGAATAAAGAAAACGGGGGGAAAAACCCAACACCTTGTCGAAAATGTTATTTCTCTAACATGGATGATGAAAGAGAAGTCAGTTAAGATGCTGGTACTCAAAGATGGCTGTCACTTCAGATAGGGGATGGCACGACTCACC
>JANVCC010000276.1:1258307-1288307 GCA_025345505.1 Todiramphus chloris collaris | reverse complement strand
TCTGGTTGAGCAAAGAATATTGATTCATCCTCCAGTCCTTGTTCAGACAAAATTTCCACTTACGTAAAGATGGTTTCTGTGAGGATAAGGTTTCCAAGTCAAAAAACATGCTCACACAACTCATGTACAGAGCCCCACAACAACACTGCAACCTATTGTAGGTTACCTGTCCAAGCCCACACAAGCGAACCCGCCTCAAGAGTCACAAATCACTTGGCCTGTGGGCGGTAAAGGAGATTGAGCTCAGTTAGATCCATTTCCCACCTTATGTTTCTAGCATTGCCAAGTAAGTCCTTAACTAAAACAGTGAAAATCCTTCTGCTTGTCACATTGTTTCTCTTTCAGAGAATATATTAATCACAAGAAAGGCTGAGGTTTTTTGTTTGTTTGGTTGCTTTTTTCTATTTTATCATAAGCCAGACTTCTATCTCTCTCTATGGAAAAAGAAAATTACTTATTTGTACAAATGCTAGCTCAAGCAGGAGAACCACGGAGAGGCCCTTCAAGCAGAGTGCTGCCTACAGGATTTCCAGCTTCACAAGGGTAAGGGAAAGATAAGGCCGTTGGTTTCAATACCTAACTTTATGAGGAAAAGGTGAGGATATGCCACTTGGACTACATGTTTGTGGTTTCTCCTGCCATTTCCTCATTTACTGGATATATATCATAGCCACTGTGGTTTACCCTCAATGTAACCCCTTCTGTGATGAAAGAAACATCAATCACTCACTATGGTGGGTTTTAGCAATGTTAGTTCATGACACTATAAGATTTGGGAAGTATGGGGACTCTGTGCACTGATAAAATGCCAATGTCACTTGCTTAAATTAAGAAACACATTCAGATCTGGTTTAAACTCAAATTAAGAAAGCCATTTTTAAAAAGGATTATTTTTCAAACCAGAATTAATCCCAGCAGTGTCACGTCACATGATCAACCAACCAGAAGATAGTCCCATTGTAGCAAATCCAGGAAACATACTTGCTTTGCTGCTTTCATTCAAAATAATTCCTTTAAAAAACACCAAAACAAACCAAGAAACAAATAAAAAAAAACCCAAACAAAAAAAATAACCCAACAACAAAATCCATATCCAGCAAAATAAAAAATTACAAAAGACAATTTAACTTAATTATACCAGGAACATGGACAAATGACGATGAAAAAAAAATAATTAAAATAATTAAAATAGACTGCATTCAGACTTCTGCATTACTCAAAATTATTAAGCTAATGGATAAAATCCAGAGCTTGAAAAAGCTTAAACTTTTAGTATTTTCATCTATCAAGGAATAAAGATACCTTCTTGTTGCTACAAGCTATGACACATTAAGTTGAGGGGGAAAAAAAGCCAAAGCCAGCCCCCCCAAACCCTACTCTTTAACAATTCTTTGAAATACGACCTCCTACGTCATTTAATTTTTGAAAACCCTAAGGTCATGTAACACACTTTCTCTGTCATTTGTAAGTACATTAACTCAGTGGCCATACGACAGTGAAATTATGATAATGGGCTGCTAAAATGGGTCATGCAGACACTGCGTTTCATGTTAGCTTCAAACAACAGTGAGAATATAGTCCAAATCAAATATGACAGTACAAAAGCACATGGTTTACTTTTCTCAAGGCTTTGCCAGTAAATGGGAAGGAGGGTGCAACCACTAAATATATATGTAGAAAGTGGAGTTTCCAACCTATGAACTGTCCTTCTCTCTCCATTCACGATGCACTAAAAGAAAACTGCCATGGCAAAGCAGCAAACTTTTTAATAAAGGACTGTATTATGTCTTGCAAGGTTTTCCTTTGCATAATACGAAGGTTATTGCTAGACAAAGCCCACATTCTTCAAATGAAAGGAGTTTCATTTAAGAAGACTGAGAACACCAGAAATCCGCGAACAAAATAAAATAGTTCTTGTTTTTTTAAAGTATACAATCATTATTATGCACCCTTCTGTCTGTACACAAAATTCAACGGCTACTACTGCCTGAAGCCTAGGCAGCTCATCGGAGTACCTAAGTATCCTTTGAAGAGCCAAGAATTAAAACGTATCTACCTTGACATACATATGGAAGCCAACAGGTCACACCATTAAAAATTATTATTATTATTTTTACTATGGAGTTAAATGACAAAATGATCCTGAAGTGCATGCTTCAGGGACAGTTTGTTTATGTTCCTGCTTGTATCAATCTACAGGATCAGGAATACTGTTTGCAAAATTCATGCAAGCATGGCACATCAGGGTCTGCTTGTACTTTCTTTTTTCACGCATAGTGTTGCAGTTGGGAGGTAAAGAACTGCAGTGTTGAGACTCCTGAAGACAACCTCCTGAAAATGCAGGCAATCCACCCAGGATGGAAATCTGCGCACCAGTTAAAATCATACAACTACGTTTAACCCATTGATTTTTTTACGATATTAATACTTATTAACTACCTGTAATAAAGGCACAATTTTCTATAAAAAGCCTTTTTCTCTTTCTTTGTCTTTTCTGCACAATTTGAAAACTGTCAGTCTAATAGTTCCTAAGAGAACTCAAAGCAGTAAGGTTGATGAACACAAAAGCACAGAAACACCATCGCATGCAAAAGTTAGCTGAATAGCACAGATAATTGCTTAGATAATTATTTTGATAGAAGCCCTGCTGAAAGCTCCTATCATACATGTTAAGTGTACATGACCCATCTCCTATATGTGCACTATATGTTGGCTGATAACGGAATTAGTGACTTTTTGCTTTTTCTTTTTGTTCAATACGGTAAGTAACATGTGCAGCGAGCTAAAAGGAGAATGGGCAACCTAGATTACCAGGCTTGTATTTATTTTTAAGCAAATCATGTCTGTCAGACAGGGGGAGAAATCAACTTACATAATTTATGTAAGGGGTGTCCATTATGTACACAGTAATGTAGCAGTCTGTGAGAAGACAAGCAAGTAGCAGCGAGAGAAGTTGCTCTTGAGGAAGATCACATTGCCCGGCTCCAGCTCGTGAGCTTCCTGAGCCTTATGCAGCCTGACTGACAATGAGATTTAATGTAGCCTAACTATAGTAGCCTTGAGCAGAGATGCAATTATAACAGGAAGGCATAGAGAGTTTTAGTGTATTAGACTGTATCAGACTGTTGCGAGCATCAGTGGAGTAATCAGCAAACGCTTGCTCTTCTAGGCTTTTCCCCCCACCACCTGAAAACACAGAACATAAGAACCTTCCACTATTAAGAACTTGAGTAAAGGTCATTTTGTTTTCCTCAATACCATAAAAAATGGCATAGCTTGATTTGACATGAATATGCAAATCAGCACAGAGGGAAAAAACCTGATTTTCCTTCAGACTGAATTATTGTATCTGTATGAAATGTTGATATAAACACCTTGACTAAGAAAAAAAACCACACCAGCTCTGTGATTTAATTGGCAGGATAGGCTTAACAGATGTAGCAGTGCTGGACAAGGTTATTGTCTCATGGCAGATGATAACAAAAATGTACCATGCTATACTGGTCAGAAAAACACAAATTCATCTTAAGTTGCATTTTAACATACTTCTATCATTTACACAAGCAAAATGGAAGCAATAACTTTGAATAATGTATAAATTACTTGTTAATAATATCAGTATATATCATACAAAACAAACAGCAATATTTATATGAGGGAGAAAAAGATCACCATGGCTGTTCAATTTGTAGACATCTGAGGTGTTATAATATGCAATGTCACTTAGTGCTTTGACACACAATCTTTCTTGGCATTAATTAACACTTTCTTTTCAAAGAGTTTTCAGTATGTGAATCTGCTGACTAAATAACAGCACCCACCCACCCCTAAGAAAAATTCAAACCATTTTATTTCACTAGAGAAGATAACCAACCCAAATGTTAACTAAATGTATGTTTATACGAAGTTTAGGAGGAGAACTTTTGGCAGGAGTAAATAGAGACTGTTATTTTGACCGTACTTTTCATAAAACACATGTTCACACATAACCACAAAAGGCATCCATACAAACTAAATACATGCAAAAAAAAAAGCAATCACACCTATTTATCACAAAATCAGTCGTCAAAACATGGTATTAACTTCTGCAACCCATTATAAACTTGTTTTTTAAGCTTTGTGATGGGTCTAGATAGATATTACATGCACAAAAGTAACACAGAAATATACCCTAATCTAGCACTAACATCTTTAATTTGTCACTTTCACGGCAGACACTTCCAGATAGGCTAGAAGTCCAGAAATTTTATGTTGCCAGCACAAAAGCAACTGAAGTACCTGACCACTTAAGCCCTCATATTTTAAATTTCATGACAGAGGCAAAGTAAATTTTACTAAAGACTATTATATAATCAATAATTTGCTCAAAACGTTTTTCTCATGGAAAGTTATGATGTTATTTCAAGCAACTGCTTATTACTATGTTATAAAGCATATTCCTCTGCAATATTCTGTTCAGGATCACGAAAACTTGGCAGCATTGGACATTTCCTCTTGATATACAGCAAGAAGTAACAGAGTTTGGGACAGTAATAAAAAGGATTCATCACTTTAAAATAGTTTAACATCCACTGTACGCATTAAATGCTGGGGAAATATTTGCAGGAACTACTGCAAAAGAGCCACAAATCTAACTCCTTTCCCCTGTCTGATTGATACAATCAGGAATTCATTTAAATGGTCCTTTAGTGAGCTGTCATCAAGCTGCAGCCCATTTACAGAAGGTTAGCTAATTAATGAACTCTTGATTGAAGATTAATTCGGCAATGCTTTTTAATTTTCACCTTAAAACCATGACAAACAATGATGTATTTTAATTAGAGTTTCAACTATAGCTGCGTGCTTTATATACATCTTTGATATTGTAAACAGATCACATCTATTCATTGGTAAATAGATAATAATGTTTAATTATCAATTAAAAAAAGACTAACAATGTATCCTTATTTTACACATGCAGAAATAACATGTGTCCATAAAATGATACCTCTTATCAAAGAATGTAGATTCTGCCACTGTATTTCCAAAACCTCTCTGTAACACGTTGCTTTAATAAAAACTAGTAAGAGCTAATTAAAAAGAAAGATACAAGTGGGTATATTCCACACGCATACCTACAGGTGTATCAGGTATAAACTTGCTTCTTCTACCATAAAAACAACACTGTCTTCATGTAAACAGTGATATTTCTGCACAAGGAGTGGTGATCTATTTGTGAAATTGCTACAATGGTGAAGCCGCTCTGAAGTCTCAAAGCTCTCAACCAAGGTAAATAAAATAACATACTATATTTAGCAAATAATAATGGAAAAAAAAAAATAGTGAAAAACATAATCAGAAGATGCCAGGAAACATGAGAATGGAGAGGAATAAAATTCCTAGCATTCCATCCCCCAAATAAAGTCACTGTTTGTAGAGCTGCAGCCTAAATAATAACTGCAAATTTAACTGTGTTTTCAGAAAAAAAAAAAAAGTTCAATCACATTATTTTTTAATTTAATATTTTTATTTTCAGTACTGTCTTCTATTTACAACTTTTGGGTTTCTTTCTCAAAAGACATGCCCTTTCATAGCTTTTCTTTTATGTGCCATGATCCCCAGCTCAGTTACCCTAACCACAAAAACGCTGCAATGACACACCATTGTCAAGTGAAAGCACCAGTAAGTTCCTGCATATTGTCTGTGCTTTTGTTTGTGTGTTTGTTTTAAGGGCAGGCAAATGGAATATCATTTAAGATGCTCGTAATAACTGTGCTCACAAATAACACAATCAATAGCTTGTGGTTTTTTGAGAAATCATTTTCAACTAAGTTGTCTCCTAACACTGGAGACGTAGAGTGCTTTCGTCGTTTTGAGATCTGGCCTTTAATTGCTTCAGATTAACATTAAAACACTATAATGCTTACCAAAAATGTCTTGGCTGTAATTTTGTGCATTTTGTTTCTTTTTAAACACTGTTCTATATTAATGGCAAAATATTCATCAGTAACAGCAAAGATAAACCTGGAAATTAATTCAGTCTAAGAAGGTCTCACTTCTCCATTGATTATGTAGTCAGAGCTTAGTTAGGCAGGTGAAAGGTCGAACCAGAGTCATCTTTGCCCGAACACAAGAAACTCACAGCTCATGTATGCACTTATCCAAGGAAGTATCTTTTCTTGGTTAGATGAATATGCGAGCCTTTCTGTAGAGAAATAACAGGCAGAATGCTGGAGCAAAGCATGATTTGCTGAAAGAGCTTGGGGTTTTAATTAATTCCATCTTTGTTTTTCATCGACTTTACAGCAGGTGCTGTTTCTCAGAGGTTTATGGACAGTATAATCAAATACCAGGGAGAACATGAATTCTTGAACATGTCTTAATAAGGAAGCAAATACCAATCCAGAACAGACATCTAAACAGATATAGAGTACTCCGAACTTACATGTTTATTTACTGTGTTCCAGCTAAGTATTATTACTGTTAGCATTATGGCCGGAAATCATTATCCTCTGTGGATGCATCGCCTCTCACATTTCAGTTTAGTCACATTTTTGATCATATAGAACACATGTGGAAAGTACGTCAATAGCTAACCAAAAACTAGTACCACAAAAACATGCTGTGATTTGTTTTCTCATGTGACTTAGAATCTGGAAAAGAGCAGAAGAAACAGCAGGAGCAAGCTGTCCTTGTATCAGCAAATATTCACAGAGCCACCAAAACCAATGAAGAAGAAAAATTATTGCTAAAGTAACTAACACCTGTGAGTAAATGCAATATGCTTTGACAAAAATAAATGCATAAAGTAAAACTGATAAAGGCAAAAATCCAATTCTACGTTCACTAACAGCGGTACAAACCCATGGACTCTACTGACATAGTGAGGTTATAGAAAGGATAGAATTTTATCCAGAAATTGTTCTTAGTAATAGTAACAATAGTAACAATCCAGAAACTGTTCTTCTAACCAGGCTGAAAAAAAAGATACAAGTTAGAGGACTAAAGATCCAGTAATGTAAGCAATGCCACAGAAACCTTTGAAAAACGGGTTTCATCCCAGCTGTCTAGCCCTAGATGTTTAAAATCATCTGTGTGAAAGGAGAGAGGAGAAAGAGGAAAATCGCCTCCTTGTTCCAAGGGAAATGTTAGATTTTCTTACAATTATTTTAGTTTTAGTGGGTTGTGGGAGAGCATTAAAGGAAATGTACAGAAAAAGTGTTTTCATCAGCTGTTAGTTCATGCTTGAAAAGCTCACACAGTGTTTCACTTTAATAGTTCAATCTCGGCATCTGTGTACTCCTTGGTGCAGAATACAGACAGTGTAGGCAAAAGAATGTGTGAGGTTACAGGTAGAGGAGAGGAGCATGACGGGCACTATCGGACAGTGCTTTGCCTCCTGCTGCAGGGGTACAGCAAGTTCTCATCCAGCACCTGCAGTGGTACATTCTTCACTAACAGGAACGTGCTCTGGAGTACCTGCAGCACGCCCTGCCTGGCTCCCCACCTCTGCAGCAACCACTGAGTGACTTACTCAGTATTGTTCAATATGGTTAAGTACCATGTACATCAGGTAAGATAATTTAAAAAAAAAAAACACAACAAAACAAAACACAAACAAACAAAAAAAAACCCCACAAACAAACAAACACCACAATATGAAATATACTTGTCCCTCTTATGTTGAAAAGTGTGGTTTTGTTTAGATTACAACTTCTGTTTCTGCTTTGCAGTGTGTTTTGTAAAACTCTTAGGACCTGCTCCTACGACAGGATGCATATCCTCTGCAAAATACTGCCTGCCTTTATTGGCACCAAGGGTAAATCATAGGAGGTACTGAGCAAATCACAGAAGCAGGCCCTTATTCACTATGTCATCCTGCTGTTAAATCTTCGCTAAAATGTGAGGGGAGACCTCGAGGCTTTGCCTTTTGCTGTTTGATCTTTTCATGAAGATTATCAAGTGTGTGGATGGCAAAATGCAAATCCATGAGGGTTTGTGTTTTCTGATCCAAACATGAATTTATTTAAACAGGGAACCCCGTAAGTATGTTAGAATACTAAAATACAAGAGGTCATGAAACTACAGAGGATACTCATTTTTCAGCAATAATGATAAGAATATTAATACTTAGCTGGGCAATGGTAAACAAGCAAGTTATCTGGAAAAACTATTTTAATCTCACACCTGCTTACAGAAAATACTATACATATACATGACATTAATTTGCAGCTGTAATGGAAAATAAAATCTAAATTTTATGACTAGGTTCTATCTATCTGAAGAAAAAATAACACTGCATTAAGTGGATATTTTATGATGTAAGGAATAACAAACAATACTGTGTATTAGGAAAGATACATACACACTCAGCTACCTTTAAAGTAGAAAAACCTTAGACATCTAATAAAATGCACTTCTTGCCTCTATGGATGGGACTACATACACAGCCAAAATACTAAGGCTGTTTCATACAGCCTTAAACCAGACACCAGAACCTGGCTGGATTAACATTTCCCATCCGGGATCCTTACACCATAATGCCTGGTTTATGCACATGAAAACCCTGTGGAGTTTTAGAGTGACCTCTGTATCAGAAAGCTAACTGCCACTCATGGTCAAGATCTTCCTTTCCTTCAATTAATCTAAAACACAAATATGAAATTTAAGGGTGCAGATTTCAAGACAATAAATTACTTAATAACTAGGCATGATTTTAAAATGCCCTGGAAAAACTCATATATTTAAAGCAAGGTGTATACTTAACCTTTGAGAAATGAAGTTACTGTCCTTCTGATAAGCATCCATACTTATCAAAGGGCTCATACACACATCAGAGGAACACACTGAGACAAGTTTGCAGTTGCAAAAAAGAGGACCTGGGCCTCACATACTACATTAGAAGCTACATAAAAATGAGGACTGCAAACTCAAAACTATCAAAGACCATTACAAAAAGACAGTATTTCCTAAACTGGTTGAAGCATAATATACAATAAACCAAGTATCTCATTCCAGTGATGCTTCCTAAGAATAAGGCTGCTTTCAAAACAATTTCAGCACTGGAAATCAGTAAAAATAATATATCATGCATATACTGTTTGTGTCAGACTTTTCTTGCCTTTAGGAGAATACAGTCATCTAGTCTCAAACTGTTTCAATTCTGCCCTAAAAGACTTAAGGAAAAGAAAGATTGGTTTCTAAAGGTATTTTTTAGTTTCTATTTTTTTTTTTCTTTCAATTTAGAAAATACCATCTACTGGTACTTCTTCACCGATTATTAAAAACTGAGTCAACTAAAGGGTCCCTTTTTGTTTACTTCTGCATTCATATGCTGGCATCAAAGACACTGCTAAAGGCTGGGGGTGTTAGGTTTAGTTTACTGCCAGAGCTCGGACCAATAAAGGAGAGCTTTTTCTGTGTGTCTTACCAAACCCAGGTCTTCATGCACAGTGCAAAAAATCACTTCAGATCCAGGCATCTTATTATTTTTTCAAAAGAGGTATCGTCTAATATTGTTAATCTTCATTTTGAAAGAGAGGTAAAGAGGAAGAGACAGAATTTGTCACAGTCTATCACACTGTTAACCAGGGGAAAGTGAACTTTGGGGCTGGCATGCTCCAGAGAAGATAGTTTCCTCCCTCCTGCCTGCTTTTGCCCATTGCAGCAAAGAGCTACTTCTTTAATTGTTTACCTGCTTCCAGACAACAAGCATTTGTCTGTATTCTCGGGCTTAATAATTATAATGATAAATCAATGTGCATTAATAAAATAAGTTTATAAAAGCTTAGCTGGCTTGCTATTTATGGCATTATAAAATACTCACATGTAATACGAACAATCCCAAGAGGCTTCTATTATCTATTTTCCGAATCATTTTATGATTATCATCTCATAATAATATCAGAAAGAAACAGACAAAGTAGCTTTGTAAACATCTATTTAGTTTCTGAGTATTGTAATTTGGAATTTTCTCTCCCTTGTCCCACTATAGATATTTAAAAATAATAATGATAATAATATTATTATATTATTATCATAATATAATAATATTATTATGGAAGGGACATTTTGGCTCAAACATGCATGATAACATAATATTAAGGACAGTAATGTAGCCAGCTTTGCATGACCTCAAGTATAAGGGCAGCTCTTACTGAACAAGAAGCTTGCCTTTAGGTGTCCCCTGGAATGTCCTGATGGTTGATGCTTCAACATAAGGATGATTAAGAAACCACACATCCTACCAAAATACTGCACTCTAAAACTTGGAATAAATTCCCCTTTCTCTAGTTGCAACATTTCTGAGCAGGGCTTTAGCACTCCATTATTGTGAATGTTTTTTGGCCCAAGGCAAAAAATATTGACAAAGTTCCACCTCCAAGACAGTTATTGTCTCTGTATACTTGATAGCAGCCTTCAGAAGTTCACCTGCCAGTATTAAATCCTTGGTTTGGGTGAGAGAAGTAAAAATTTGCTAGCATTCCAAGCTTTTTTACTGTAGCAGCAGCTACAGCAGCAAATCAAATTGTTCTTTCAATTAAACCAGTTTAGTGCCTCAGAGAAGAAAGATCTAGCCTTCCCCTTCTCCAAAAAACCTGCAGTTTATGCCAAGTCTTACGTTTTTACTATAACCAAGAGGTAAAGACTCAGATGCTCTTATTCTACTGGTCAATAACCCATGTCACAAAATAAAAAGCATTTCAAGCCATTTGCATAAACTGACAGCCTTTGCTAGAAGCCTGTGACATTCAGGTAGGCTAGATGCCAAGGTCTTCAAGGGGGCCATCGCCAGGTTTGAACCTTCTTTTTGTCAGCAGCACACACCAGTGGATGTGCTAGAAACTGGCGATACACTGGAACATATCAGAGAGCAAGATCAAACAATGTGTCATGATAATGTCCCATATTTAAGCAGGACAGAAAGAGCACTTTGAGATGTACTAAAGCACCTTGATAGGAAGCACTCAAGCCTTGTATCAGGGAGGAAAACTCATTCATAGAAAACAAGTATCACCATGACTGTTCTGAAGCAAAACACTGCAATGCAAATTTAGCTGTTTCTGGATGAACAGCGAAATACCTTACTTTTTTACATCCCCTGCATAAAGATATCCATCCAAATACAAAGCAACTGCCCCATATACACAGTTTGTTTGCATGTGGGATGCACAGTGACAGCAGTGATTTACCTTGCTGTTTTTTGGGGTTTTTAACACAGTTTTCTCTCATTGAAAGGATCAGGGAAAGAACTAAGATGACATGTGCTAACAGAATATATTAACTGTCACTGTACCACAGAGGGGACTTAAAGGACTATGTGGCAGGGTCCCTTTAAATGTGATGGCCATGGCTACACAAGGATGGAAACCAAATGACCCCTCATGGGTAATCTATCCAGGTTAGAGAGGAGGTCACTGCAGGGGCACTACAGAAAGGCATGCACGCTGCATGGGAAAGCAAAAGAATGTCAGAAACCAGAATTTCACAGGCTTTAACTTCAGAGACAGTAAATTCTCTCCCTGATGCTTTTTAAAAGAAAACTTTAAAATATCATAACACCAAGCCAGCATCTTAGTTTAAAACAGAATGTCAAATCCTCTCTCTTCACGTAAACACTTCACTCTGCCATCATAGCAGGAGACAGGAGACAGCTCCAAATCAAGTCTCTTTTATACTGACTCTACCAAAGACCACTTTTTCTGCAGCTGTGTAAAAACGTGGCCTTATATTCGGAATGAATAAATACTGCTGCCTGCCTGGGATCAGAGTTACACTAGTGAGTTTATGATGTCCAGGCTCTATAAGAAGCAACTCCACTCCTCAACTCTCACTTGATTTAATGGAACTTCAGGACACTCAGTATCTCATTGGATCAGGCCTTATGCTGACATGAAAATGTTATTCAAAACTGGATCACTGAGTGGAGAACTATCACAGCTCTTGAGAGGAGACTCTTCCCCTTTTCTTGTCCCAGGATTTGCTCAGTAGATAAAAATCTCAGTGTATCTCATCTGCTTTACTTATGAAATATTTTCACTGGCCA
This sequence comes from Todiramphus chloris collaris, assembly GCA_025345505.1. Classification (NCBI taxonomy): domain Eukaryota; kingdom Metazoa; phylum Chordata; class Aves; order Coraciiformes; family Alcedinidae; genus Todiramphus; species Todiramphus chloris. Next base: position 1,276,282 of record JANVCC010000276.1, on the reverse strand, counting down.
ACTTTAGTACATTTCTGAAAACACAAATATTCCATTTCTCTTTTCCAGTTAATATTTCTACCATCTTCCTCTCCTTCACCGTTTTCCCCATCCCTTCAGTTGCACACACAAACACCCACAGACTCCACCGTGCCAAAGGCAGAGGAGTAAATCCAGCTTCTCTTCACTGATTATGGGCCTGGTTTTAATTTGTGCAATAGTCCTTTTGATAACAATGCCTAGTTAAAGCATCCATTAGTAGTCTGTATCAGTCATTTAATGGAGGAAGAATCTAATAGGGTTCCATTGGAACTCCTCCATTAACTTTTAACAGAATTCTTTCTTATAGTCAGTGTTGTAAAACTGGGATATTTCACAAATTTAAGACCAGCCTCATTTTCCATGGGGTGATAGTTAGGTCACCGCTTCCCAATCTTTTTTTGGGTAACTACATCAGTTCACCATTTCAGCAGCAACAATCAGTCTCTTCACAACTTATTAATTGCAGCCTGTACTCACTCGCTCTCACTAAACTCCAAATCACAAAGTGCCCTAGCAGTCCCAGTTTCACAGCTGGTCATACAACGTATAATAAAAAGCGTAGCCACCAGGTTCTGGAAAAATGAACAAAGGACCAGACGTGCCACAGCAGTTACTGATCTTACCCACAGTGTAACTCTTATTCAGGGAACTAGACAGTCAACCTAGGTGATGAGCTGGTGTCTAAAGAGTTCTTGGCAGATTTGTCTAAAACTACATGATGCCTGTACTTGTATATATAGCTGTTACTAGAAGAAAGAACTGCTGTATGGGCAATATCCCCTTCCACACGGGTTTATTGGGAAACAAGCAAGCAAAGAGGAAAACTGAGGCCACCATCCTGTATTAATTAGCCACTCTGCTGTTTCAAGATTGTCATCCTGGCCATTAAATCATGCTCTTTGAAAGTAAATCCCAAAATCTTTAACAGAGAAAGACAACTAGCGCTAACTTCATTTTACAAGTGCAAAAGCTAAGGCACAGGAACAGAGTCCAGGTCTTCTCATTCCCAGCCTTCAAGAGCAATGTTGAAGGCATTGGGAATTGACAGTGTTCCTTCAGGACTAGCTTAAAATAAGGGAATATTCTGGTTCTTGGCCAGACTTTGAATGGTGGAAGAACAGTTTAACTCTCCAGCTTGACAAACCTCCTCCAGCTACAGAAGCACGAGGTGCAGGTGCTTGTGGGAAATGAGAAGGGATTTACTCGGGAGATTCCAGCCTGAACAAGCAAATTGTCATAATGGAACAGGTCAGGACCCCCGACTTCCACTGCTGGCTTCAAATCCCTCCACCCACAGAAGGCAGGGGGAAATATTGTCAAGATTATCCTCCTGTCACAGTTTCAGAATTAAGAATTTCATTAATCACCGAGGAGTTCAAAGATCCTGTAAATCTGATTCTGTTCGCACTTCCACCAGTTTGACACTGATGCAGCTGTGAATCCTTTTGCTGCAAATGAGGTACCCCAAATTGCATATGCATAACCAAGAGGAATCAAGTTTGTAAATGTTACTATTTTCTTAGTCTCAAACTGGCAGTTTCAAGAAAACTTGAGCAGGAGCCCTGAAATCAACCTGGCTTATGTAGCAGAGCCTCTTCAGAAAAAGATACGACTGAAGGCATTTTTTTTTCCCATTACACACTGCACAAACTTTTTTTTTAAACAAAACCACAAACAAACAAACAAACAATACAATAAAAAGTCCCTAAGATACATGTGGTTATATACACACCTTCCTCAAGGAATAGTCATTCAGCTTTTAGTCTTGTGCTTCATGATACACTGAGCTAAGTAGATGTTTTACTACTTCTCTACACAATGTTACTCACAAGTTTGTATATACCTAAATAGACACACACACGAACACACAAGCTTTCCTCAGACTAGGTAATGTGCCCCAGTAGCGCAGATACAGAAAAAGATGAAAGAACAGTGCTCTCTTTCTTCACCACTTCTATCATTTGAAACAAAAAGGCAACAAGGAGGTGTTCAAGAAGCGTATTTTTTGTTGTTGTTTCATCCACTTGTTCATCATGGACAACACTAATGAAGAAATTGAAATTATAACTAGGAAAGGCCAATGAAAACAGAAAAATGGGAGACAGACTTTTTAACAAGAAGAGAAAGGGCCTCACCAAATTCTATTACCAAGAAAGCATCAATTTTTGTATACGTGAAATCACATAAGCTTCACCTAAGCTTTCAGATAATTTTTTTCAGCTGTCTCAAGAAGAAAATAACCACTGGAAAATGCAATCACTATATCTGAATAGAATAGTAGAGGTTGTTTTCTCACATAAGAAACTTGTGACAAGAATATATCACAAGAAAAACTTATAAGAAATCTGAATTTAGCCATTCAGTCTTGGGTTACATCAGGATTACACTATGAATGCACTCCAACTCATTTTCCACCATGCGGCTACACTTGTATATCTGCCCTTCCCTTCTGTAGCTTACCACCCATTACTGAATCCTTGAAATTGTACATCATGATTATACATCTCAGCATCTCACTTGAAGTAGCAGAAAGACTAGCAGATCCCAGGTGCTACAGAATCAGGAGCTTAGAGAGAAAGGTCAGTTCAGAGAAAGTTCAATTCATCTTCTTTTCAAAAGGAAAAAAAATAATCTTTCGAGATTATTTTCTTTGGGAAACAGGGAAACTTATGGAATACATTTATCTCCAGTGGTTTAGCATGATAGTCAAAGATGAAGGCTGATAGGATGAACTACTGGTGCAAGAGCCATCTAAACTACTTCAATGCTAACATGCCAGACAAAGACCATGTCTCTAACTACAGAACAGCAAACTTCTAAAGGAAATGCATCATTTCAGGACATTTCACTGTACACCTCTACAGCAGCCACACTGGTGTGCAGGCACAAAGGACTTCCAAGAAGCTGCATTTAGTTTGTGAAAAGATGGGTAGGTAAAGCTCTGCTCATTTCTAAGAAGTCTAGCTGCATCTGGCGTAGACTGTCAGATTCACACTACAAAGCCGAGACTTTGTGCAGAAGCTGCTGAGGAGTGGAGGATGTGTTGTGTGACCAGAGGAGAGGTAATCCCCATTGCTGTGGGAGTCGCAGCCTTCAGCAGAGGGCCAGCAGCAAAACAGTGGTGGTAGTAACAAATTTTCACAGTTAACAAATATTCACCATTACGTTTGCTACATCTTTGGTCTCATCAAACATACCACAGTGCTGACAGAACCATAAACTCTCAGGGCTTTGGCAAGATGAATATAAAATACAAACATGCAACAATCAATCAAAGGCATAGAAAGATGGAAATGAGAAGGGTGGCACTGCACTGAGGATTACAGAGACTATGCATTTTGCTGAATTTTTCCATAAACTGCTACACATGGTATTCTCTAGTCTAGAAGTCCTCTCTAGGAGGAATTAAAGGAAGAAATTAGATTCTTTTCTGAAGTTCAAAGTACTGCGGGGATGCTCCTGGTTCAGTCCTACTTCTACATACTCATGTTTTACTTCCGTGTGCTCTTTTCATACAGAAAATACAGTACAAAGGGACAAACCTTGAAAGATGTATCTGATCTATGCAAAAGTAAGAAGTACAGCACATGAAGGAAAGCATTCCATGTGTAAACTGAAGAGTTAATCTGAGGAACTGGGCCGTTCACCTGAGGAAGTGAACCATACTTCATCAGGATCTACTAGAAATTGAGTAAAAAAAGGCAGATGCTGCTGATTACTTAAGGAAAAAGAAGGAAAAAAGATTAATGATAAAAATTTACCTTTGTCCCTGATAGATAATGGGTTAGATAATGTGTTTAGCTGATCGTTCAACTAAGTCCTTACTCCATTTACCTGATACATAATGAAGCGAATTAAAAGTTCAAATGAAGAAATACTCTGTGTGATGTCACTTAGCAAAAAAACCATATAATTCATATGCTACATACTACTCATAACAGAATACATACAGGTGAAAATCTGGACAAGGAAGGATGAGAAAAAAGCAGCTCATCATGAGCTATCAGCGGAAAGGTAAGTTAGCTGGAAGCTACCTAGTCTAGAGGGATAGGTGTGATTTAGTGAGGGACAGAGCACTAAAGAAAGCATCCTGGGTTGTGGACTATATGCCTAGTCCTACAAAATTTGCTACAAGAATCCACTTTTACAGTGTCTCTCCTTATATTTTGCTCTATATTAGCCTTCGTCATCATGACTGCATACTTTGGAGGTATGCTTCTAAATACTTCTAAACAGCATCTAACGGAACTGGCTCTGATCTTGATTCAGAGCCTCTAAACCACAAAATGCTTGTTTCTCAAATCAAAAATAACAAAAGCAATTTTACAAATATATAAATGTAACTTGTACACAAAGCCAAAACTGTTTAGAAATCTAGTTAACAAGAAAATACAGGTTTTAGATATTCATGTGATCTGCTACCTTTAATTCAAATAAACCAGACAAAACCATCCAAGTGTATCTGATGCTACATTTGTCTTTAATACAAAGCCATTCCCACTACATTACTCAATCACATTCTTATCACTTGAGCATTAACTTTATTCTAAGATTCCATTTCAGTACAACTAAATGTAGCAGACACCAGCAGGACTGCCAGAGATACATGAGCGTAAGGCTAATTTTAGAAATTTGTTTACATTTCTTTTCTTTCTCTCTCTCTCTCTTTTTTTTTTTTTTTTGTCCTATGAATGCACCAATAAGGGAAGCCCACCAGCTCTGGAAGGCTGGTGAATTCAGAAGAAAAAAGTCACGTCTTTGCAGATGAATAAAAAATTCTTCATGTTACATAGAATACAAACACCCTGTAAATATTGAGGCTGAGGAGTCAAAAAAAAAAAAGCAACAAAAAAACCACAGTCCGTTGGATATTCCTTGACTACAGCAACACATGTGCTAATTACATCACTAGCACAGGTTAAGTGCACAGTAATCAGACAACAAAGTGTTAACAGTCAGTGAGTTGCCATGTAATTACTGTTGCATCCAATGGAGTTACCCAGTACTGTATGTACTCCATTGTTCCTGTTATTACGTAGTAACTATCAAATTACCACGTGTCATCACTGGAACATTAGGTTGATCCACTATGGAAATTCATTCTGTTCAACAACGGCCTAAATTCTTCATTTTGTCCCTCTGGTGATGTGGACAGGTGGATTACATACTGAGCTATACTAAAGGTTAAAGGACTAGGTTAGGCACTTCATAGATTAAACCTGATCAAACAGCCTGATTCTGGCACCTTTTCCCACTATGAGTTTCATTACTCTACTGCAGATGGGATAATACTTGACAAGGTACTACTATCTATCCCAAAGTGACCATTTTCTCCTTAAATTTCCTGTAAAACCTACATCAGCTTTCCCTTTCTAAAGTTATAGTCATTTCTATATATAAAAAAAAAAAAAATAGAGTAGAAAAGCAGGTTTTGCTTGGTGTAAATGGAAGGGAGTCAAAGATGTCAGGAGATCCATTTAGGACTTTACATTGCTACTAATCTATTTTACTGAGAAGATATACAGAAAATAATACTTTGATGGGAGGAAAGAGTACTAGTCCCTATTTTAAAGGGACAAACAGAAATAGATACATCATGATAAGCTTTGGTTCACACATTTTCTGCATCTATATTTCTGTGGAGAACAAAATTAAGTGTGAGAAGTGTTTTAAAATAACATTAGGAATACACACACAAGTCTTGGAAACAGCCCAAGAGAGGGAGCAAAACTGCAAGTGTAGCTCTCAACCTGGGAACCTCCCACACTACAACAAACTCATTAGCAACTGCTAACAAGCCACCTGGTGTGAGCTACATGATAAGTGAAAATACGATGGCGAGGATTTTATGAAAATGGTTATCACCCATCAGTGCATTCACTACAAGGAGTATTTTGCACATGTATTTTACATTAACACTTGGAAGGTGCTCAGATGTTACGCGAACCGCAGCCCACGCAAGAGCCCGCGCAGATGACACAGTGGTTTCAAGGGCACAGGATTGTTCACTATTAGCTTCGGTGACATCTAAATAGGTGCACAGCCAAATTTATACACAAATGAAAGTCAAAGACGTTAAGGGGACAAAGACAATTGGGTACTTATGTAAATAAAATTTGAAATATTAGATTTATCAAAATGAGGAGAGAGTCTTTTCTTACTATGATTAGTTAGCACACAGCAGAATCCCTGAGAAGGCAAGACAATTACTGCTTCATGCAGGTTAGCAGAATAAGATATACTGTCTGGGGAAAGTAAGATTTATTGACAACTAACATGTGACATCTTCACCAGGACTGGCCTCAGGTTTGCAAGTGTGTCTGAATTAACATAGAAGTAAAACATAACTTTTTTTTTTTTATTATTTTTTTTTTATTTTTTTTTTTTTTAACTTCTGAAGAAAGGCCTGAGGTCTCTGAAAAATCCGTGGTAACAAATATTTTCTCTGTAGAACGCTGCCACCTCAAAAGCTGCAGCTCATGGTTGAGTTCCTTGAAACAATTCATTGATAAAGGCAGTCCTCTGCCTACATCTGGTAAAAAAAAAATGGCTTGGAGGCAACTTTTTCCCCAAAATGGCTCACTTCCCTTCCCCTTTGCCCTTTTGTATTTCTGACTATTGCTACATCTCTGTCAATCTGCCAGCAGCTCCATGGCTCAAGATTACAGCACTGGAGATGCATGCAGTTTTTGAGTATCAGGAACCAACAGCAAGTTAGCAACTGTACATTTATTGGCAAATCATGCATTGCTGTCTCTTCAACATTTACCTCCAACCTTCTTCTGTGTTTTCTAGAGTTCCTTGCAGAATCCAGCTCCCCTTAGTTATTCCAAAGTTGTTTAATAGGGAATGGTGCTCAGTGGAGACAAATGACAATTGGAAGAAGAACTCCTTGGAAGCAATTTCAACAGAAGACCAGAAGCAAGGAATGAAAACAGGTTCATGTCCTCATATTACATCTAGGTTGTTCTTACACTGTCAAATATAGTGCCTCCAAATCACAAGTGATATTGCTCTGTTTATAGTAACAAACATGGTGGAACGATGTACGCATAATTCAGGAGGTTTCACCACTGTGCCCTGGAGCTCCACTCTAAGGGGACATAGTAAAACAGTAACAGTGTCCTAGCCTTGTTCACGCTACGTCTTGAACCAGTTACTACTCCAGCAGCAAAACATGCACCTAATCAACTGAAAGGTAGCCTTCTACAAGTTTCGCTGCTCAAGATCTATCCTTGACTCTAAACGTGCCGAGATCGAGTTCAAAAAAAATCTGTGTTATTTGACGTTACATGTGAGACACTGCTCTGCTAAAAACCATTTCTGTACAAAGAGCATCTCACACAAGCGTGCGAATATTTTTGTGATGGAATGACCAGCCTCACTGGCACTGGGATGTTCACAAACATTGCTTTAAAAAAAAGCTTTGGAGACAGTGCTACCTGTGTTACTCGTGGAAAGTAATGAACCAAGTTATGGGAGAGGGAGTACGAGGACTTTGTCTCTTTAATTTTGCATGCATGATAATGTTTTTAACCACTAAGGTCATACCTGCATGTGATGACTGACAACTTTTCAGCTTGATTCAAAGCAAACAGCTGTTGGTTTGATTGCCTAGCAACTAAAAGTTGATGGATGACCCTTAAGATGGATAACTACCATAAATCACCTCATTCAGACTCTCAGGGAAAAAAATTAAAAAACAATGGTTTTCATGACATTTGCTGCACTCCATAATGTGCCGTGATAAATTTGGCTGCCTTATGGATGCACAGTTGTGGCTGCTGAAATTAGACACTTTTGTTTTCTGCATTCTGCAGTTCTTGTAGGCCCCTCTGTAAGGTGTGTTCATATTAATATACTCCACTGTCAGAAGAAAGCAGAATACCAGAAGCTACTGTCAGTCACCACAAGGCAGGGAGAATCTGTATTGAATCTCTGCATCACCAAACAGCTTTTAATCAGGAAACAGCAGTCTTATATCATAGCTATGGCACTGGGCTACATGCATTAATAATGGTTACAATATATTTAGTGTAATGACTTGACCTCGGTCAACATTATTGATGCTGTGATTAATATGAATTTGATAAACTGCTTCCTCTTTGGAGACATTTTGTATGTTTCTCAAGCAAGAGAAAAATACTTTTCTATGTATAAGTAAATGTAGCAGGCCTTCATAGAGGCATTCTGATCTCAGCTGCACAGGTGTAAAAATAGATTTCTCAGGATTTATACTAGTGTCCTTGAAACTGAAATCTAGACCACGAGAAAGCGGGGGGTGGGGGGTGGAAAAAAAAAAAAAAGAAATAAAATATATCCTTATTTTCATCTCATTAGTACAAGAAAAAAAATCCAACCCCCCCCAAACCATCATTCTAAATGGAAGGCCATATTCCTTCCAAAGAGTGTTCAGACAGAAAGGGAAATTCCCTTTTATTGTTCTAGATAATAGGATTTCTCTGTTTGTTATGTACAGAATACATATGCATTCAAAAACAGATGTTCATAATTGTTTCCATTGTTTGGATTTTTTTAAAAACTCTTGAGCTCGACTATTCATATGAAAACTCTCATACTGAATTTGGTTTATGATAGCAAAGTGATTTCTGGTTTTGCTTAAAGAAGAAAAAAAAAAAAAAAGAAAAGCCAAAACCAACAGAAAAAGGAGACAGTTTGGTGCAAGTTTTAGTATATCCTTGAGGAAGTGCTGCCTTAGATGCTAGTATGTCAGGAGTTCATAGGTACAAGTGTGCTAAGAGCTACCTTCCTCTTAGTAGATACACGTCAGCCCACAGGAATAAAGTGCTGTCCCAGGCAGTTTCTTTGTATGATATAGTAACTCCCAAGCTGCGCTACATGACCCACCGAAGGAGAACAGTTCAAGAGGGATCCAAGCCATAACCAGAGGCATGAAAAAGAACTACAAAAAACATAATCAGTGGGAAATGGAAATTATCAGTGGAAATCACAGAATCAGAAATTGCACGGAAATGTAAGATAAGCAACTTTCCCTGGGGAGCAGGTGGCTACCTGAACACTAAGTAATTGGGAGAATGGTGCCAAGGGAAGAAAGCTTCAAGGTGGGACTGAGCTGTCAGAGAATGTGGGGGAAGCACGCTTGATGCCTGACGAAGCTGTATCTAGACCTATGCGACTGGTTTCAAGAACTTCCCCCTTTACTGAAGTCAGCTGAGCATTTTCTGAATTCAAGTTAATTAATTTCTTAAAAAATCAAAAGTCAACGTTCCAAAGCATGAAACATTCTAACAAATTCATGAAGCATGCTGGTGTGCTGGTGGTACTAGATTAGAAATAACACTTAGGTGAAGCATGGCCTTCAGATTTTCAGCAGGTTTTCGGCAGTTTTCTAAAACATGTATTCTGAAAATAGGAGGTATGTTTTCATCTGCAAGATCCTTATCTATATTTCTTAATTTTACATAAAAGCAGAATGTAAACACAGTATACACAAGACTGTTGAGATCTGCTGCATTTCTCAACAACCAAGAAAGTTGATGTTCCACCAGGTACATGCACAAATTACTAGGTGCTCCACTTCTGGAAGATACCTCAAACAGTAAGTGAATGTGTAGTTTAGATCCTCTTTGTCTCTCCCAAAAGAGACACACAGAGCAACGTAACAATGCTGGTTGTAATGCAATTTATTTGGAGCTTCTGAAATTTCAGATCACAGCACTCTATAATCAATATTTTGCATTATTCAGCCACAGTACCCCTTCAACTGAGAACCTAACTAGTGTAATTCATACAAACAAGACACTCAAGTGCACCTAGATATGCTTAGCATAAAAGCACTTATATACATATAACATTCAGACACAATCTCTATTTATTGTCTCAGCTTTAAGCCTCAGATGCCTCTGTGAAGGACCCGCTAAAGAGGACAAGACGGCATGCTGGCCCTTTAAAACTGAAATGCTTGTTTCCTTTCTGTAAGAAAAGTAAATCATGCTATAGTGAGTGGAGCTTTGAAAAAGCATCCATCCATTAAAGTTCATGGATCCTCGTTTCCAGATTGTCCCTCCCCTGGCTGTGTCTCAAGTTACAGCCTTGTACAATCCAAGTCTAAATAATATTCACTATGATAAATGACACCATAACTCCGATATCCACAATCAATCTTTGCTTTAAAGATACATCCATCTTCAATAATGTTGATGGGGATTCTGTAAAATGGGAAACGTGACTGTTTTCCCGACCTCCTAACAGTGGGGGAAGGAAGCTCTGAGTGATGGCTGTCAGCCCACATCTGGCTGCAAAAATAAATTAGCCTTATGTAGACAAATGAAAGGACCAGCCCTGACTAGAAAACAGCCACTCCTGAGCAATGGCTAATTTATAGGACTCCTTTCTGGAAAGTTCCTAGCTGAGGCTACAGTCTCCTTAGCTATCTCTTTAAATGATATCTGATGCTGTAAATAACTTCAGTGTGGTACGAACTATGCAAAGTACAAAGAGTGATTTGGTGGGGGAAGGGGAGGAGACAATAACTTTCTCACATTCTTTGTACATGATCAAGATGTAAAATTCAGCCATTTAAAACACACTTGCGCACACACGCATGCAAACCAAAGTTTTGTTTCAGCAAAAACATTGTTGTGTTTTGAAAATATGCTCTTCTTCATTTGACAGAAGATTATTTTCTGCTGTAACTCCTTTGTCACGTCCTGGGCTGCAGAACAGAGGCAACTACATTACAGAAATTAAACTATTCAGTGCAAGCGACACCTTGAGGTTTGGGGATTTTTTTTTTTTCCCTGTTAAACGCTATCAACTTCTCTTTCTCCTCACCTTTTCCCCTCTAGCTGATAGATGAGTTTCAGGAGGTGCACGGCAAGTCCTACCAGGTCAGTTCCTCAGTGCAGGTGCTGCGCAGCTTGGATGTTGTGAAGTGGCATACAGAGAAACTACCCGCTGTATTTATTTCAGCACATGGTTTCAGAATAACCCGAAGGAGAATTTAAAGAGGAAGGTGGAAGAAAACTCCTTCTCCGTCTCACTCACTGCCTTACATGAAGCACAAATCGCTACCTGTGCATAGGACAGTGGCTACCCTTTTTTCATGACTGAAATGCTTTATTACCTTATTCTTTATGTCTTTGACCTTGTCCTGACGTAGAAAAATGTAGGACTTTAATTCTTATAGCGTACAATATATGGGATTTAAAAAAAAACCCACCAAAAAAAAACCCCAACTCGTTTCCAGGAGGAGTGGGGAAAGGACTGAGGGAGCAGCCCGGTGCACGTTACTCCCAGAGACCAGCCGGCGTGGCACCCGGGCATGGCAGCTCCCTGGGGCAGGTCCGGTGGCACCGGGGAGGGCTGGCGGTGGCAGTGGCAGTGGCAGCAGCGAGGGTTAATTCTGTGAAGGTTGAAGGACTTACAGTAATGCTGCAAAGACAGAAACATCACAGGCTTTCCTGGCAAGAGGCTCACAGAGGGTAGGAGGGGACTGCGAAATGAACTCTCTCAGGCTTTGTCGTGTGCATTTCCCAAGGCCCGGCCTGGCCCCTTTGATAAATGACACATGTCATTCTGTCAGGGGCTGACACTGCAGCTGGGAGGGCTGGTGATGTATGGCTCTGCTGAAAAGGAAATCAACTTTTTGGCACCAAGTAAGACTGTGCCCTGTGTAAGGATTTTGTTTCTCAAAAAGTGAAAGATAGACTTAGGATTTACAAAAAAAAAAAAAAAAAAAGTTGAAAAACAGATTGAACGACAGCTTACACTTAACATAAATTAACTCGGTAATGGTGAAATGTGCTAGCCTGTGATAAATAAAAGCTACATTAGTCAATTATTAATCACACTCCAACTTGTAGCCAAAACCCATGACTTAAATCTGAGGCCTGAGCTGCCTTACAAACAGATAAGACAGTGTTTGATAGATGTCTTGCATAGTGTAATCAGGAAGGAATCAAAGGCTTAGTGGTTTAACCAGGGGGGGTGTGGAAGGTTCTGGAAACTGAGACTGGGTAAAGTGGATAACTGGATTGAAAGCGCCCTTTCACTGGGGATACAGTATATCTTTTGACTGCTTAAAAAGAGAGAGAGAGAGAGAGAAGGAGGGAGACATATCTGAATTTGGTTTAATCTTTTTTTTATATACAGGAATGTCTCGAAACTGTATTTCCCTCCCCCACCTCCCACCACCACCACTGTGTTAAATCATTTAAATCTGATCACTATTAAATGGATTCTCACCGAGACATCAAGTGTTTCAAATATGATCGTTTTGCACGGATTACAATTTAAGCATTTTATTTAATCGAATGAACTCGCATCAGGCTGCAACACATTCATGCAGATACAAGCTGTAGAGAAAAAGCACAAAGCTGCATAAACTAAACGATTCCTATTCAACCAGTCTGTAAAGACAAAATAAAGGATTTCAGATATGAAGCAAAAAACTAAACATCTGAAAACACGGACAGGGAGAGCGGGGGAGAAGGGACGCAGTATCTAAAAACTAGCATTACGCCCATGTGAAAGGCTGAACTTGCACATCACCTTGATGACACAGAATCGCAGAATAGCTCTGCTTTTTGTTTATCGCCTATCTGCAGAGCAGCTTGATGGACACTGAACCCAAAGGTGACTTTCATCCCTCTGACCAGAGAGAAGTAGCATCATGTAGCACTAAAATACCACTCCTACATGTTCAGCTGACCTAAAAAGCTACCTTAAGCTTTCTGGAGGCCCCCAACCCAGCAGTGACAGGATGCGAGTTTCACCATCTTCTTCCCTGTGTGGATGCTGTCATGCCTTCTCCTCACTGTCCAGAACTCTGTGCAACTGAAAATAAAAGGTTTCATCTGATATGTAGACCCTTGAACAAAGTATTTCTCGGATGAAGAGTAGACTCAGCTGCTAATCTAGCAATGGACTGTACACGGGTGCACCCCCGTGACTGCACAAAGCCAGCTGCTGGTTCAAGGTCTTCACACCAGGTAAGTTGCCTTCTGGCATCGGTTGTGTTTTCACCAGCGATTAACAGAGAGCATCACTGGGATGGAGGCTCACAAAAGTGCTACAGTCCTATCCTGATTCGGGCCTTACTGAGCACTGCTGTCACCTGGAACACTGTCTAAGTGTTTGTTTCTCAATCAGTAATTTCCATATGCTTTACATCATTTCTAGGGATGTACCAATCACACTTGTTTGTCAGTGACTTGTTTAACTCTCACGAAGCCTCAGACATGATGTATAATAACAGTATTGCACAACTGACTTGAGTTTTTAACCAGGATACAAAAAAGACGCAAATCCTAACAAGAAAAGTAAGCATTCACATTATCAACAATGAAGGACTTTATCAGACAATTTTCCTAGCCACAAAGACACTGCAGAACAAACCTCTGACCTTTAAAAAAAAAAATGATTTACCTTTTTCCCCTTCCTCTCAGTAGTACTTTATATAACAAAATATGGAAACTTTTAAATGTTTCTATATGGGACAGGGTCCTACTGTGCTCGGTGCTGTACAGACACACCGGGAAACAAATGAGCTTTTAATGTTAACCAAATGAAACTGCATTATTCAGTTTACATGCGTTGTACATGCTTGGCTTTTTTAACACTGTACAAAGATGAAAATAAAGAGGAAATCATCTGCAACTGTAAAAATGACACTACCAGTTATAGCCAATGTTTGAAGTCTCTATACATTCATATGCATGTATTCAGGTACATTTAGCCCTGTTCCCTTGCCCTCCAACCCGCTGTCAGGATTTTACATTATACGGCAACGTAGTACTGTTAAGTAAAGTATTTCTTTGCATGGCGGTGCGGACTTGCCAGGAGATCCAAAAAGTGATCCAGTTTACCTGAGCTTTTAGAAGTAAACTAATGTTTTCGCTCAAGTAAAAATCTCAGATCATCTCAACTGGCTGAAAATGACAGCAGTTGTATAGATCACAGCAGCTATATACCCACTCACCAACTTCAAGGTGGTGCAGAGTGCTTAATTGAGGAATTTAAAAACAACAACTGAAAAAGGCACAAATTTCAAAGGAAATGAAATAGGGAGACTGTTTGAAACCCAAACTTTAGTGACAGCCCCTACAGATAGGACAGATATTTTCTCAATACATGTAAAATTTGACAACAGAAAGAAAGATAAGGAGCAAGGGAATAGTGTGTATTTAAAAACACGTGCACACCGTCTGGTGTTTTAAACTTTTGCCTTCCTATTTCTAAAGTATCATTTTTTTAAGTCCATAAAATTTCAGATAGTGTGCAAAATGTTTATATATTACCAAGGTCTCCCTTTAAAAGGTTTATACTTTTACTTTATGACCTGTCCTTGATTTGACACTTCCGCTCATCAGAAAGGGATTTATAAAATAATCCTGAAGGTGAGGAACAGACATCTGTCAGGGACTGGCTGAGTTTCACTTTGCGAAATTTAAGAAGGGAGAGAAATCCTGTTAAGCTCTCTTTAGTCACCAATACACATCAAAGGTAATAATTAAAGAAGACAGACGTCATAAAAATAAATTTATGTAGTTCTTTATAATGCACAAGCACTCTGGTGTGTAAAACATCTATTAGAGTGCAAGAAAATACAACATTCCAAATGAGCAAAAATCTGTTTTGTTTGAGATTTTTGCCTACTTGAGTAACATTTAAAAAAAAAAAAAGAAAAAATACAAGTTTAAACTAAAGTCTTTCAAAACCTTTGCCATCTGTGGGTACATGAACTATGGATGACCCCGAATGATTTGCACTCTGCTCAGAATCCCTTAGAAAGCACGGGAAAAAGTATCATTAAGAATGACTGATGACTGCCAGTCATGGTTGACCTCACCCAAGCTTTGGTCTCTGCCTCAGTAATAAGCTGTCCTTTATTAGCACCAACACTCCATAAAAGGGGTGTGTTTAGTCACAGGATAGTGGCCTTCTAATGCTCATTGCTTCTCCCTGAAAGATTGATTAGTGCTCATTTTTACTGCCTTCACAGTATATACAGTGACAGTGCTGCAGAGTGTCAGGGCCTGCAATATTGATGATAAGTACAACTACAAACTAGAGGTTTGGAAAAGGCAGAGGACGGGGAGTTCACTCTTCTTTTCAACTGGAAAACACTACCAAAACAAAAAGGGCAAAACACAAGCTTACACATGAGCTACCAATATTCTGGTAAAGATAAACTGAGGCTAGGGAATTCCCTCTCCTTGAATAAAGGCCATTTAAAATATTAAACTTAACAGGAAAGGCTGTTTTTTTCATTTTGTTTTGCACAGGCATTTTTCCTTTCACCTAACAGATGTTAAGGAAAAAAAAATTACCCTGAAATATCATTCTTGTGTTTATTTCTTATTTCAGAAAGGCTTTCGAGTAGTGACTTACAGGGTAGGAAAAAAAATCTTTTGTAAGCACAGAGTGAAAGTGCCTGATTTGGAAGCTGCTGCAGTGTCCCTTTGCAGCAGCAGGTGCCTCTTTAAGGGTAAAAAGGAAAGGAAACGTGAAGAAAACATGTTGGTCATGTATCATCTTCTGCACAAATCTGCCTTCATTAACATGACTCTTCTGCAGATTTTACTCTTATATTTGAAGTCAGTGGGATCTGTGCAAATTCCTTCAGTGAAATTAAGATCTGGAGTATAAACTGGCAGCATTGGAGAAAAAAACTGTATGGTAGAATCATGTAATGTAGTCTGCAATTGCATGCAGTGCAAAGCATATTTAAAATAGAGCAAGACCCAGATGTGATCCTTGCAAAGCACCAGCAATACAGTGATGAAAGAGCAGGTAAGGATTCATGAACTTTTTCATATTAAGAAATTCCAATCTGAATACATTACTTGGAAGAGCCATGCCTTGACTTGATTTGATTTTAAAAGTAGGACAGAATTGAAAACAGTCTTTAAAACTGGTGTTTTAACCAGAGACTTTATAGCATATGAGGCCAGCTCAAAGTTATACTGTAGTAGTTTAATATGGAACAACTTGTCCATATGGCTCTTCTTGAGAACGAATCATTCCACATATTACAGCAAGACACAACTGAAAAAAAAGGCATGTTTCACTGTTACTTTTATATAGCTGAGAACTTGAGCACAGCAACCTCATACCAAAAAGTGTTACAGCAAGAGTTTACAGCATTAATAATAGGATGCCCTACTGCTGTGACACATTCTGTACTTTGAAACAAATATTAGTCACAATAGTTAGGGTTTAAATTCATATACTTTAAACTGAGCTGTAATTGTGACACTTGCAATAGTGATGATTTGCCAATAAGGCCTATTAACCGTTTCGCAAAGAGCTCCTTTTATTCAGCCTCTTATACTACCTTAACAATATATAGCTATAAATCATTGAAGACTTACTGACTTTAAAGCAAAACAAACCACAAACAACACCGTAACACAAACACTATCACTGGAAAACTGGATGTTGGAAATTCACCTTCGTATTTTTGCACTGAATTACCACCTTTTGATTTCAGCACACAGAGGTTACTTGCAACTAATAAATCATTACTTTTTCAATTTTAAAATCATAATAAAAAATCCCTTCTACAGGACTACGTTTTGAGAGACACTATGGCTCAAGTCCCATGCCATGAAAGTCAATGGCCTACTCTTTCATCTACTTCTTTTGAGCTTTGGATTGGGCCCAGCGTGGAAAGCATCCATTCTTTTCATTTACTATATTTACCTTTCACTTTGTATATTCCAATGACAATGATTGGAGGAGGAAAACAAAAAGGGGGGGGGGAAAGAAAAAAAAAAAAAAAAAAAAAAAGAGCAGCTGAATATGAAGCCAATATTTTAAATCAAGAAACTCTGCTTTTAAAAAAAATTAAGACTGTGTCTTATGTAGGAAAGCAAAAATATTACTACAATCTAGACATTCACACAGTTCCTAATTCTTTAGGTGGTTAAAACTGGCCCTGCTGTACAGAGGAAAACGGAGACAATGATAAGCAGCACTGTGACTATTAGCTTAGAGGGATTCTACTTGGCTATTTTCCTGCAGCGTTCACTGCAATCGCAATACTAAAGAAATCCTGTATTCCACCCTAATTCACCGAGAAATAGAAACGCTAGAAATCTAAAATAATTAAGTCAATTCTACGTTTTTCAGAATGGAAAGGAAGCTACTTTTTCATACTAGCTTTGAATTTCACAGAGATACAATAGCCATGGAAGGAAAAAAATATGTCCATCAACTAAAATAAACTGCTTAGTGCTGCAGCAGTGTGGTGAACAAACAAGAGCAAACCAAAAAAATGGAAAAGAGAAGTATAAATAAAAAAAAATGAAAGGTTAAATGTGCAATTTGGGTAACAGGCCTGCTCCAAGAAATACAAAGGGGGGAGACTCTAAGTTATAGCCTGGTCATCATTATTTTTTTATCTTAATATTGCATTTGTGAAAATCCTGAATCTATAATCAGTTAGATGAAGCTCAGTGTTAGCTCTCGGTTAACAAGTACACTAAACTAGAAATTCAGCCTAGGTACTGTATTACCACAAAAAGAAGGATTTCCAAGCAGGTGCTCTACCGATAGAGCCCTAAACTGACAAATAAACTCACGACTGGACTAATATGTCACATGCAAATCTGAGGAGTAATAATTAGAAGCCTTGTTTCCATTATTGACTAGTTTTAATTTACACCACAAAATTAATATAGTTAATCAACAGTATGAAAACGCGTATCTAAAGGGAGGGTGCAATCAGAATGCGTACCTTGCACATTATACACAGTATAGAAAATGGCACACAAAATCTAAGGTATTTATTGGTGGTCGTTATTTGAGAGGTGAATTTTCCCATCACAGAAATCTGCCATGTCCAGTTGAAATATCTTGTCTATATGGATAAGGATCATCTGACAAGCACATGTCTGAATGTTCAGATAAGAAATTAACATTGTCATATACTAGCAAGCTGGTTTTCGGAATTCAAAATTAATCTG
>JANVCC010000276.1:1221583-1247438 GCA_025345505.1 Todiramphus chloris collaris | reverse complement strand
CGCGCGCGAAGCCCGCCCGTCGGCCGCCCCAACGGCCCCGCACAACCGCCGCGGCGCGCGCCCCGCCGTCCCCGGCGCGCGCGGCTGGCTAACGGCTCGGGGTTGATTCGTAGCACCTTGCGAGGAAGTGAACGTTTCGCACGGAAGGGGCGGAGCCTCCGCCCGCGGGCAGCGGCTCCTCGGCGGCGGCTAATAACAACATGGGGAGAGGAGCTGCAACTTCACTTCTTTAACCTTATCGATCTGATAATTTATCGTGCTTTCTTCCCGCTGCTGCTGCTGCTTCTTTCGGTTTTTCCCCCTTCCTTTTTTTTTTTTTTTTTTTTTTTGGTAGAAAGAGAACCTCTTTTTGTAAACTAAAGAACGGGGCGGGGGGAGGGGGGGGATATCCGAGGCGTTTCTCTCTCTCTGTCTCTCTCCTGTTTTTTAAATCCCTTAGTCAGAGGCAGCGTGCAAATTAAAATCGGCCTTTAGGGGAAAATCCAGCCTTCCGTACATCTGCCTCCCTGACAGACAGAGCCCGACCCCGGTTGCCGTCCTCAGGCGTGGCGGCGGTGGCAGGCAGAGGCAGGAGTGCCGGGGCCGGCCAGTGCCCGTGTGCGTGTGGTGAGGCGGGTCAGGCAGAGCCGGGCGCAGCCGTTGACCGTCGGCTTGCGGGACGGACGGCCGCGGGAGCGGGCCAGCCTTGCTCCTCGGCGGCAGAAGACGACGGGCTGCAGGGGACCATCTTGTCGCTGCTCCTCTGGCGGCGCTTCCGTGTGGTGGAGGGGCTGGCTGGCGGGGTGGGGAGGACGGAGGCAGGCTGCAGCTGGCTGCACAAGGCTTTATTTACATACACAAATAGCTGCGTGCGGAGACTTTCTCCTGCCGGCTCAGTGGCTGTGGGTCCTGCGAACTGTCTGGAGAATCCCGAGCTGGAGCTCTCCCGGGGAGAGGCGAGCCGAGGCAGGGCATGAGTTTTAGCGCAAAAAGCGGCGCTTTGCTGAGCTCCCGGGCACCGCGGTACTGCTGGTGGCGGCGGCAGCAGCAGCCGTCCTGCGCCGCGGCGGGTCCCGCCTGGTCCTACTTCGGTGGCAGCCGGTCTCGGCCCATCCTGGACATGTCCTACTCCCGTCACTTTCTGGATTTCCAGGGCTCGTCTATCCCCAGCTCCATGAAGAAGCTGGTGGTGACTAAGCTGAGCCAAAACTTCAGGGAAGCGGTTACCCTGCGGCAGGACTCGCCCGTGCCACTCCCGGGAGACGGAGACCTCCTTATCAGGAACAGGTGAGTTCCCGCCCGGCCCCCTGCACCCCGGCCCCGCGGCGGCCCCCTCCGGCTTCTCGCACCTTGTGGCCTGCTCCCTCACACATGCTCCCTCACTTTGGAGACCGGCTCCAAAGTTGTACCAGCTGCCATCTGGCGACTGCTAATTTAATTTTATTGTTGTTCTTGTTGTTGTTTTGAACGGCTGAGTGCTACAGTCCCGTCGCCCCATCCACGTGTGTGGGGGTGACACTTCCTCCTTCTCCTCCTCCCCCTTTCTCTGTCGGGTGTGTGTGCGGCGGGGGAGGGGTGTGTGTGTGTGCGCGCTGCTCCTGGCCTACGCCTGCCCGGAGGAGGAGAAAACACCTCAGGGCCCCTGTGCCGGGGAGGCGAAGTTTTACGTTTGGTTAGCGCCGAGGAGGGAGTGAAACGCCGGGAAGCTCTTGCGAGTCCCTCCCAGGTCCCTGCGCGGGATCGTTGCTCGCACGTAGTCCCCGGGGCGTGAGCGTGTCCCCATCGTACCCACACAGGTCTCCCGGGGACGCCAACGCGTGTCCCCGACAGCCTCTCTCCAATGCGCGCCTGCTGCCCCGCATGCCTTTCTCCTCCGCCCCTCCTGCTCCGGTGTGGCCCGCCCGCCAGTAACCCTCGGCCAGCCGTGACTCACCGGGGAAGCAGAGAGCCGGGGCCCGTCGCCCTGCCAGTCCCGGCTGCCACAGCACCACCGCCGCCCCTGGCGCCAAACGCGGCCGGCGGAGGAGGGGGCAAGGGCAGCCGGCCGGCAGCCACCGGCCCGGCCCGGCCCCGGCCTCACTCGGCAGGACGTGGGCCCGCAGTTGTTGGCGGCTTTTAGTGTGGAGCCGGGTCGGACGAAGAGTGTGGAGGTGACATTTTGCTTAACATAATACGCCCGTAAATCCTGCGCCAGCGCCAGGACTGCGTACCCGGCGCGGTGAGCAGCTCGCCATGAAATGAAGACCGAGAACAAAACGTGCCTTCCCCCAGCTGTCTCCATAAACCTTTCCTCCATGGCTCCTTCCTAGACGCTGTCATTCCTTAAGCTAAAAGTAGGACTTTTAAAGTTTAGAGGTTTCTCTGCCCGTGAGGGGAAGCTGAAACTCTGTGAACTTCGGAGCAGGCTGCGTAGCTGGCACAGAAGAGAGCAGCACCCTCAGGTTCTTGTCAAGCAAGGAAATCCTGGTAGCACGTAGTTTGCCATGCTCTCCGTTGGAGAGTAAAGATGTTGAGAAGCACTTAAGTTGGCTTGAGAACAGTGCTGGAAGTTCTGAGGCAATGTATGACTATGTGTGTATATGTAATCTCTAGAGTATGTCCATATGTAACACATAAATACATGGTAAAGAAGGGGTAAAGACAAAGAACAGGGACTCCTCCAGGAGCTGACGAGAAAGCTTCTGTGGCAATTTAATCCAATGCTGACATCTCCCACTAGGATTTCTGAGATCAAAATTCCCTCCAAACCTCCAAAGTCTAAAACATTGTGTTGCTGCATCCACTAATGACCATGAAACAGCAATGGCATGAAACAGCCATCAGGCTGGAGTTAAATTGCTTTTCATGGAAGAGGTTGAGAGACTTGAGATACAAGTAACAAATCTCTACAGGGGTAATGGAAAGCAGAGAAACATCCTTGTTTCTCGATATCCACCCCCTCCCCTTGGAGTCCTTCTCACACAGCCCACCCCCTCCCTTCCTGTGAATTTTGAATTATTCTTTTTTATTTTTAATATGGCTTCCAGTGTACTCTTCATTTCTCCCTCTCCTCCTTCGCTTTGCTTGGTGCGCTCCCTGGGTGCTTGGGGGACACGCACACCTCATAGTCAAAGGGCTGAGGCTCAGAGCTTGTACCAGACTGGAGGCAAAAGCTGGTCCACAGATTGAGGCAGGCAATTACTGGGTTTTAACACATCAGCTTATTACACACATGTTCCTGTACACACACACACACACACGCACACACGCGCACAAGTGGGGAGGGAGGGGAGGGAGAGGTGAGTGATGAAGTCTAGATTTAGAGTTCATACGTTTTGTATTATTTGGGGTTCTGTGGCATTTCCTCTCTATTTATTATTATTTTCTGGGGAATATCACAGAAGACACGAGATCATGTTACTGAAAAACATTCTCTGTGAGCTGCAGCAGGAAGCAAATTCTGGACATTTCTCCCACTTTTGTCACTCTGGGAAAGCATTTTCCCATCCCAAAAGGATAAGTCTATGGCTTTATTTAGTTTAAAAAACAAAACAAAACAATCACTATATGCAGCTATACATTTTCTAATAGGTAGAAGCATACAATTAAAACTGAAACAATAAAGGACTTGAGTTCCAAGAGTGCATTTACACATTTGTTCATTTTAATCCCAGTCACGCCCATGAATAGTATTAATTGCTTTGAGTTTTTTATGCAAAACAATCCTCATCCACAATAAAATCTGGTTTTGGATTTGGGAAAATAGGAAAATAAAATGTGCTGAGTTCCTATATAGATAGGTATTTTAAAATAAGGTGCAGTTAGGGGAACTTTCCTCCCCTCTTTCTTCTGCTTTAGAGAATTAAGCCAGCAACCCTTGTTTCTATATATATATTTTTAATATATATGAAGAAATATATAATGCATCATTTATGCAGAAATTCTTCAAAACTAAAAATCCATTTAAAGCTTTTTGTTTGATTGCTTTTTTTTTTTTTTTTTTTTTGGGGGGTGGTTTTGTGGTTTTTTTGGGGTTTTTTTTTTTTTTACCTTTGATACTGTGTAGGAAAGGAGAAGGAAGGGAAAAGGTGAATAAAAAAATCCTTAATGAACTCATTTAAGCTTCATATGTCCGTTTGCCCTGCTTTTGGGAGGGAAGGGAGGCAAGGTGCCTCCATTTTATTGCTGGAGAAGGACCCGAAGTCTGTGAAGATTTGATCCTTCTTAAAGTTGTTTGGGATTTTTCGAGATTTTCATGGGAAAGTGATACATTTTGTTTCCAAAATACCTGTAAGGATTTACTGTTGGGCTGGAAGATAGGAAAAAAGTTTATAGAAAAGGGAGTAAGAAGGACTGAGAAAGTTTTTTGAACCAAGGGATTAATGGATCACAGTGGGAAAAGTGGAGGACTATTCCTGCTGAGTGTTTGGTCTAAATAATGTTTTTCTTGCATAGTACTGGTTTGGATGACTTTGTTTTGTCTGTGTTTAAGGCTGTGGTACTGGTTTTCAGTGTTTCCCGCTTTGTTGTGGTACGAAAAGCAGCATTTCCTCCCATCGGCAGTGTCCTCCTGGTTTCTGTCATAAACAATACGAGGGGGTTCAACTCTGTTGAGTATAAATAAGACGAGTGACTCAATGTGCGTAATTATTTTGGGAAAAGCCAATCTCTAGCCTTTTTTTTTTTTTTCCCCCTCTCAGGTTTACATCTCACAATGTTGAAGGAGCAAGCCTCAGTTAGAAACTGCTAAATTAAACAACACATTTTAAGTAAGAAGGTAAAACAGGATAATATAAAAGATAGGGAGGGTGTCTTAAAAGCCATCAGCAGCCCAAGTAATTGTTACTTCTGTGCTCTCCTTTTCTCGACCTCAGAAGTTAGTAAACTCATCTTCAACTCCTACATCGTACTTATTCCTACTTGTAGAAGGAAAATAACGTAAGAAACTGCGGGCTCATCCTACCACCTCCCTTCTGTCAACTGGAATGACAAGGCAAATAAGACAATATGTTTTAATCCAGACACTGAGTACGATCGTTTTTAATGTGTGAGGAATCTAAGAGACCAAACAATCTTAAAAAATAATAAAATAATAATCCCATACAATGCAAACAGGAGTTTTGAGTTTGCACACAATAAAAACGGAGTTTAGAAGAACTGGGGGGGGGGGGGAGGCTGGACGGCAGGATCTATTGATTAATAATGATGAGCCCAGGAGCTCAGGGACAGCCATTTCTCGTGGCCCAGCAGCCCCGCAGAGGCGGGCAAGGAGCGGGTGCGGGTGCCCGTGTGCCTGTGCGTGTTGCAGACACACACACGTCTGTGAGGGTGTGTGTGCGGGGGGTGGGCGGGAGGCGAGGACGAGCCCCCCCGCATAGCGGAGCAGCGCACACGGCTTTGTCCGCCCCAGCCCCTGCCTGCCAGCGCGGGAGCGGGCACGGCTGGCACTGCTGCCCCGCATCCCTTGCCCGGCTCCCGGCCGCCGCAGCCCCGCGGAAAGCCCCGCACCTTGCCCGGCGCGGCGTGGGGAGCGTGTGGGCTGCGCGGCCGGGCAGCCCCAACTTGTGCAGCCGCACGCACAAGTTGCGGTGCAGCCCGGGCGGGAAAGGATTCGCATCCTCCCCGGCTCCAGAACAAAAGCAACGGTGCGTGTGCTGGAGTCCCGCTCCGCAGGCGGCTGGCCCGCTGCACGGATCGCCTCTTCCCCGCCTGCAAAGTTGTCGTCCTCAGAGGGTTATTTACCTGCCTTTGTGCTCTCCCCGCTGCAGTGCAGCGCTGAGGAGAAGGGGAAACTCCTGGAGGGAGGGATGGAGAGAGGGAGGTGCGGAGGGAGACGGGGCTGGTTGCGGTTACCGCTGCTCTGCCCCCTGCTCGAGGGTGCGCTGCCCCAGCCAGGGGCCCGCTGCCGCGCACTGCGCTAACAGATGTGCGCCCTAGCGTGGGGGGGGCTCAGCCCCGCGGGCATCCAGGACCTGCCTTTAGGTTGGGGCCGGGGCTGGTGAAGGGGCAGAGAGAGCGCCTGGGGACTGGCCTGATAGCTACGGAGAGAGAGAGACACCAGTTGGGCGAGGGGCTGAGGCCGGCGAGGGGCAAGCACAGCTCCCCGCCGGCCTCTCGCCCTCCGCTCCCTGCCGCAGAAGTTGGGGTGCAGAAGCGGGAGGAGGCGAAGGCAGCGCCGGCACGTCTCGCCTCGGTGCTCCGGTCCCTGCTCCCTGGCGCCCGGGGGACACGCTTTGCCTCGGAAGCTGCTGCTCCGCTACCCATTTTTATACGTCTTTTAACAGTACTGTATGTGAGTCACCTTAAAGCAGAATAATAGGGGATTTTTTTTTTTTTTTTCTATCCACGAACAAGATGCGGACATTTTTTGTTGAGGCTGAGCAGTGAATTAAAGGTAGAATTCAAAAGAGCAAGTCACTTTCACCTATTCCATGCATGGATATGTTTATACGTACGTGTCTTTTTATATGTAACACATCACGTTGGTGAAAGTTTGAGGCTCCCCGTGCTATAAAGAATGAGGAAATCCAAATGAGCAAAGTGGTTTTAGTTCTCCTTCCTCTGTGTGCAGGCATTTGAAAACTACACAGCCATATGATTTGAGCCTATTGCTAACTGCAACAATTAAAAGCGCTCCGTTTGCATACTTCTGCAGCTTTCGTGTGGTATCAGGTACACCTTTCGGGTTGTCACTTCCACATGTAGTAGAAGTCCTGGTGTTTTCTGTTGTATGTGTTTCTTTTTTACATTTTCCAGCTAACAGAATCTTCCCCAGTCTTCCTTCCCTTTCCTGTGTAGAGATACTTATTTAAAAGAAACCAAATCCAAACCGCAGTGTTACTAAAATATTGTTTGTATTTAAGCTAGATTATAATTCTTTTAGGAATTATCTTCTCATGCTTAATCAAGTTGTGAGAATGTCTCTATCTTATAAAAAAAAAAAAAAGAAAAGAAAATCAGCATCCATTTTCACCTGTTAGAGGTCAGTAGGACTTGATACTCAGTCTTAGAATTTTAGTCCTTCTGTGCAAGGTTGTTTTGATGTGTTGCAAGTAATTTATATAAAGAAAAATATTTTAACGTTGACATTAGCTACATCAAAAGGCAAATTTGCTGTAGTGACTACATCAATTAAAAAGTACTTGCCTACAGTAACATGACCTTGCAAATGACATCGATAGTTAATATGATCGTTAGTCATTAACAGTATTATTATATTCAAAAATGTAAATTTGTTGCCAGAATCCACATATTTACCGCTTTGCACGTTTTATTCTTCAGTGTTTTCACATCTTGTGTAAAGTGGTCAATTACTTTCCATCCTGTAATCTTGTACAGAATTATTTTGAGTTTGGCCAAATGCACCTGAGGAAATTATAAGTTGGATTTTGTTTGTTTGTTTGTTGGGGTTTTTTGTGGGTTTTTTTTGCAAATGTATCTAATTCTAGAGTAACAGAATGTGAACTACAAAAGTCTGATGGACGTAGTCCATCTGTGGACGTACTCATTATTCAAATATACCAATAATCAGCAAAAAGTCTCATACTTATCCCACCAATTTAAATCGAAGGTTTCTCATATGACAAAGACTTGGTGAGGAATAAATCTTGTTAATACATTTTTGTTCTCTTCTAGATTTGTCGGCATTAATGCATCTGACATAAACTACTCAGCTGGTCGATATGACGCATCAGTTAAGCCCCCATTTGATATAGGTTTTGAAGGTGTCGGTGATGTGGTAGCGTTAGGACTCAGTGCTAGTGCTCATTATACAGTGGGTCAAGCCGTGGCCTACGTGAAAGCAGGTTCCTTTGCTGAATACACAGTTGTGCCTGCCAAAGAAGCAGTTCCTCTACCCTCTGTGAAACCCGAGTTTCTTACTTTAATGGTAAGTGGCGCTACTGCATACATCAGTTTGAAAGAGCTGGGAGAGCTGTCTGAAGGCAAGAAGGTTCTGGTGACAGCAGCGGCTGGAGGGACGGGCCAGTTTGCTGTGCAGCTTGCAAAGAAGGCAAAATGCCATGTAATTGGAACCTGCTCCAGTGATGAAAAGGGTGGTTTTCTGAAATCCATTGGCTGTGACCGTACGATTAACTATAAAACTGAAAATGTTGAGTCTGTTCTTAGGAAGGACTACCCTGAAGGTGTGGATGTAGTGTATGAATCTGTTGGGGGAAAAATGTTTGACTTGGCTCTTAACTCCTTGGCTACCAAAGGGCGCCTGATAGTTATTGGGTTTATCGCTGGCTACCAGAACTCTACTGGCCTCCCGCCCATTAAAGCAGAATTATTGCCAGCAAAACTGTTGAAGAAGTCTGCCAGCATCCGGGGTTTCTTCTTGAACCATTACCTTTCCGAATACAAAATGGCTCTGAAGCACTTGCTCAAGATGTATGAAAGAGGAGACCTGGTTTGTGAGGTGGACTTTGGAGACATGTCTCCGGAGGGCAAGTTCACTGGCTTGGAGTCTGTATTCCGTGCTGTAGATTACATGTACATGGGAAAAAACATTGGAAAAATTGTAGTTGAATTACCTCACTCTGTCAACAGTAAGCTGTAAAAACAGAACAATGATATAAATCAGAAGAGAGAAAATGGGCACTTTATGCTGCAGAATTACTAGAAACAATTTCTTTTTTTTAAGCTTAGTAATGGATATTATGTTAAAAAACAGCAATAAGGTGTTAATAAAAAGTTTAGTGTTTTGTTTGTTGGGGTTTTTTTGTTTTGTTTTGGTTGTTTTTGTTTGTGGTTGGTGTTTTGTTGGGGTTTTTTTCCGGGTTTTGTTTTTTTTTCTTAAAGTGTTTCCATCGGTGGCTGTAGCACGAACTCAATGGGCCTGTGTTTGAGTCTGTCGCTTAGGCCAGGGTGAGGCAAGACCATCGTTATTGACAGAGCAAGTCTTCATGCAGAGGCAGGTTTAGACTGTCAGACTGGTTTGATAAGACTTTATATATAGTTCAGCTCAGAAAAAAAAAAATCTTTCAACAATTTTGATTCCTTAATTTAAAAATAAAATTGTGAGAACAAGACTAAGTAAAGAGTTGTATCTTGTGGCTGCTCTGTTAATCTCTTGAAGTTTCTGGAAAAAAACTGTGCTCTTGCTTTTTGTCACAAACACGATAATCATAATTCAGTTGCATCATGTATCATAGTAATATTACTTGACTGGTTACACAGGGAAATTTATCCTCCAATTCTGACATGTCAGTAACATTAAGAAAAGCAACTTGACTTTTTTTTAATTACATCTTTTGTAACTGTAAACAACTGTGCAATTTTCTTTTAAATCTTTAACTATGAGTTGCAACATAATCTCATTTTCCTGCCTTTTCATTTGCTACTGTTATACTTAATGTCTGGTCTCCCCTTTAGTCAGTATTACAAGGTTATGGGGGTGGGATTTTGAGCCATGTTCACGCGTGTTCAGGTCCTGTATATTTTTTGAAGATATAATAAAGTTTAAAAAGCTATTTAAATATTTGTGCCATTTATTCATATTGATACGGTTCTTGCTGACTAGCTCCTTTGTAGATAATCTCTGTGTTGTAGAGTTCTTTGACTGATGATTCTTGATGTGACTTCCCATGATCAGGCTGCTACTTCTACTTTACTGAATATTTCTTCTGCAGAAGCTCTTTTGCAAACAGCAAGACCATTTTAAATCTGTAGTCACAGTACCTCATGCACATGCTGACACTCAGCCATAGATTATCTAGTGGGTACAGTTAAAAGGTTTTGTAAAGTTTTGAAAATTCTTCCTCACTTAATAGATATTATTAATGGTACATACAGTGGGAATTCCAGCTAGAAGCGTAATACTTTCCAGAACAATAAAATACTTTTAACTGTGCTTGCTCTACATCTTTTTTCCATAGAAAATGTTTTAAGATTTTAAAGGTCGATTTTGCCACATCTTTTGAAATTATATACATTTGTCTGCAACTAGGGAGATGGAAATTTCCTGAGATCATACACCTAATAATGAACATAATGATAGACTGATAATGTCTAGGGGTTGAAGGGAAAAATCCAAGGTAAACTTAATTTTTGGGCATTCTTCAGGACTGACTGTACACGACATTTTTGAAAGTAATGTATAGGAAAAACTTGGATTTTACTTAGTAGTACAGGCAGTAGAAAAAGTATTTTTAACTTTGATTTAGCACATTCTTTTTGTAATTTTTTAGCGCATATGTCAATAGCATCATAAAGAATTTTGTGCAACAAAGAACTCTCCCTGTTTTGGGCCACGTGTGACTACTGGGTTGGTCCTACTTTGGAGGATTTTGGGGAAAGGCAGAGTGTCTTGAGTCTTTGTTACCATTTCTCTTTTACTCAAGCTGAGCATCAAACTGGTATGATTTTTGTTTTCACCAAGATTTGCAGTTAGAGACATGCTTCCTCTTTCCAATATTACAAATATTGTGGTATTTTTCATGTTTTGGATAATTAGAAAGGTATATTTGCCTTCCAACTAGATGCTAGAAAGGTCTAAACACTCAAGTACCATACAAGATCAGAGCATGCAAAGTTTACGTTATTTTATTCCTAGGCACATGGTTTCTTTTCTTTTTCAGATATAGGGCATTGGTCTTGGTCAATACATGTATCTTAGGAAAAAAAAAATAGGCTATTTGGGATGTGCTAGGGCAAACTAAAAATATAAAGAATATATTTGGTTAAATCTGTGATACACACAGAGTTGTTGCATGGATAACAATTTTTCAAATTAAGTTCCTGCAGTCAAGTGCCAAAACCCATCCAAGTGGCCTGATTTTCAGAGGTGACCACTGTCAGTTCAATAGATTTAGGTGTTTCTGAGGCAGTGAATTCCAGACTTTTTTGTGTAAAAAAAATTTATTCTTCTAACTGTATTCTGTTTGGACATACAGCATTCTATTTTCTTTTTAATATGTCATTTATACATAACATTGAGTAATGCAACTGCCCCAGGCTCTTCCACTGGTCAAAATAAGCCAAGAGAAGAACCTTTGGAAGGTTCACATATATATATATATATGTATGTATGTATATATATTCAGATATGACATTTTGTTGGTTGTAGTTTTGGCTTCAGGCTTATTATTTATCACTTTGATACTGATTACAGCGCTAACAGAAAGTTTAAATGTGTTACATGCAGAAATTGTATGGCCAGTGTACTAATTTTGTATCCCTTTCAGTGCTGGCGTTGGGCTATGGCCATTTGGGCTTGCCCTTTTCATGAAATGCCTACGTTAACCTAGAGGGGTAACTCAGGATATACGTGATTGCTTTTCCATGAATGAGTCCAGAATGAAAAAGTAAGTTTTGCTTTTAAAGATACAACTTCTATCATTTAGATTGCTGAAAGAGAGCATTATTGACGGGGAGAGGGTGAAAAGTATTTCTGAAACACGCAGATAAGGCTTTTCTGCCAAGATTCATAATAACTTTTGGTTCACGGGGGGAAAAAAAGCCAATGTCTCCTCTTTATTTAAAAGTATATTCTGCAAACTTACAGTTATGGGAGCAGGGCTGACTTTGAATAAGTAAGCTATGATGGATTTAAATAATGTTTAAATATTAGATGGATAGGAAAACGTATATGGCATGCACACACTGAGAGGTTTAAATGATGATAGGACATTGAACATACAAGGAAAAGAAATACTGTAGAGTCACAGCAAGGGATTAATAACAATACACTTAATATGCTTGCAAAAAAGGTGTATTAAAAGCTGTGTGCGCAGTGGGGACTTAAATGATTAAAAATAATAATACATTTGCCTGGGAAGTACTAAGTATACTATATGTAGAGAGCAGGGATTTAAATAATAATACTATTAATAATAGCAGCTCATTGAGATGTGGTTGCTAGCACTACGTCCTAATTTTACCTTTCTAAATGAATTTGCTACAGAGGAATCTGGCATTGTTTGCTGAGGCTAATAACAGAATTTCCCTTTCCTACACACATATGCTTCCATGGAAAAACAACAAAGAACTTGATGAAGAGCTGGCTTTTTTCCTGAGTCTGTCACATGTGTGCATACGCACGCGCACACGGACACACACGTACTCACTCTCTCCTGGCCTGCAACCCTCAGCACATTTTACAGATATGCTTCCTACTTAATTGCTACACGGGAACCTCCTAATACCTTTTTGAATTAAGTTAGATTTCTACCGAACAATAGTTTGCTGTGCACGTGTACGTGTGCATACCTATGTGTGTGTATATATATCTAATGTATACATTTAATAAGTGCATATGAATAACTGCTGTGTCATGTAAATACAAATAATTACAGTCTCTCAAGGAAAAGTTTGCACTGGTGTTTGCAGATATTATATATATTCCTACTTCTGTCTGAGGAGTACAGAAATTTCTCTGCTGAATAGCTGTTAGTATCTATTTTACAAGATTTACTCATTTTCAGGTACCTAATGTAGCTGCTAGCATGCATGCACGACAATACAATTTATATGGTAAATGGAACCAAATAATGGCTTCACTGAATGTTATGGCTGCACTGAAGGGAAATGTCACGGTAAATAGCTGCCAAATTATGGATCATGCCGAAGTGTCACAACTGCACTAAAGACAAATAGCACTAGAGGCTATTGCCACTGTGACGCTTTTGAGTTATGAAGAAGAGGAGCAGCCTGATGTGAGCCTCTTTGTGTCCTCATTATAGCAAAGGGTTACTGGTGCAGTGTACAAGAAAACCTAGTCCTACGTGGTGGCTAGTTATTAATCTGTTCTTTTTGAATCTAACAGCTGTAGCAAACCAGAAAATCTTTTCCTTGCTTTATGAATACATATACACACACTCAAACAAAGAAAAACCTGCAGGTTTTATGAATGTAAATGTGTACGGGAAATGACTGGTAATGGAAAAATGTTGTAATAAAATAATCTAATCAAAGAATATTATTAAATTTAACATCGTATGTGTCTGAAAGCTTTAGTTGCTTCTTATGCAGATAGATGTGTGAAATATAAGCAATAATGCACTTTCTCTCTTTGTAAAGACTTGAGTAGCAAGGACATTACCAACTAAATTGCTTCTTCTAAACTGAAGTGTGTCCCGGTTTCTTTCATTTTAATGGGAGGGTAATAAAGATGAAAGACTAACATTTTAACTGATGGATCCCTTAAGCTACAGAATCGAAATTTATTATGTTTTGAGGGAATATGCTAAATCCTGAAATGTGGAAAGAAGCAGGGAAATCCCAGGTAAAATAAAAGAAAAGTAACCTCTTTTTTTTTTTTCCCCTCCCCATTTTTATGTAATATGAGATACTTTTATGAATGGAAAACTACATACTTCTCTTACTTGAGCTGAGAAAACAATATTGGTCTCTCTTTGGGGCACAAAAAAAAGAGGGGGGGAGATATTTGGAGGGAAAAAGTATGATTTGTAAACGGAGGCTCATCACTCAGCAAGTGGTCTTTTCGTTCTAGGATTACTTTTCAAGCCCTGCCTGCAGTGTTCAGGGAAGTGAGTTTGATGCTCTGCACACTATTTTACATACTACAAATGTACTATCCATAACACAGCACAATTGACAGTCACTGTTTTACAGAGGGGCCAGGGCTGAACAATCATGGTGGATAAATTACTTTTCTATTCTACAGCAAGTGGCCTTCCTACCATGTGAAGCTTAAGGTCATTGGCAGGGCAGCGAGAGGGAAGCTTATATATTAGTTAACTCCAATGCACTAATAGTGTTCAGATAGAGGAACTATACCAATTAATTATAGTTAGGTTTGTTCTTGGAGGTGGGGGGGATGATGACTTGAAGAGTTCATGTGCTGAGATACATATGTGTATGTATATGTGTGTATTTTGTCTTTCTTGATACAGTATTTCTATAAGTAACTTGGTTTTTGTTTAGTATCTGCATTAAAGCCTTCGATATTCATCATTGCAGGAATCCAGATTCCAGAAACAGGAAAACATTCTAAAAAGATTTTTAAACTACACTGACACATTCTGGTCACAATTTTTACAGTGTAAAGAGGGAGGGGAAGGAAAACCCATCAAAAATTAGGTAGAACATCCTTGAATGGCAATTAGCAAGCTCAGAATTTATTTTATGTACAATGCAGTGGCAAGTAGCTGCTTCTTATTAAATGAAAATCCTGTATTATGTACTTCAGGAACATTCCAACTAATGAGTATGTAATGTCCTTAGTATAACACAGAACTTCTTTTTGTGTTCACAACCACAAGATGCTGGAAACTTGACAAATGATATCATTTAAGACAGATGCCTGCCTTAGGGACCTGTTTTTTGGCTTCCTGTTTCTGGTTTTTATTTCAATAACATTTGTAATTGCCACAGGATCTGTACCTGTGTAGTGTTTTAACCCTTTCACATATACCCATTGCATTAGCTGATTGGGTAGGTACTTGGAAATCTTTTTTTTTTTAATATATATATATTTTATTATTATTATTTTTATTTTTACCAGTGTGTTCTTTCTGCTTCTCACAAGCACAGATATAGACATAAATAAAGACTGGGCCTTATTAGACCAGATGTAAAGGTAACATTAGAGGACATAAATGCTTGCTGCACTAGTTGTATTTTACTAGTGCAAAAGGACACCTAGACAGGGCCCAAGGCAAAAAATAAGAATCTATTGGGTATGGCCTGCTGATACTCATCGAGCGACAACAAAATTCTGTGTACACAGCCTAGGCACACAATACTTTGAGCTCTCTTTGCAGTGTATATTTGCCCCTCTTAAACTCACATTCTTTGCTAGGTTTTAGGGCAGGGGGGTTTTTGACATCATTGCAATTGATGCTGGTTCTAAGGGGCATTTTGTCTGATTCAACACGAGTTGGAAGTCTTTGCTGTGCCTCCAGCAGAGCCTGCTTCAAGTAAAGCCCTTATCACAGGACAATAGCAGTTTTCAGCTTCCCAGGCACTCAGCACGGATCCTGGCAGACTGCATGAAACCTGCCTGCACCAGAGCAGCCCAGAGGTTTTGGTGGTGTTTTATAGAATCATTACAAATGGGCTGTGTGTGAGAAGCTTAACGTGGTTCTGCATAGGGGAGTTTTCACTGGGAAAATTCAATAAATCCTACATAGTGTTGTAGTAACAAATAAAGGCTTGAAAAGAGCTTGAGTCCTTGGCACCTATTCTGCAGGTGAGAATTTTCTACTTGTCAGAAGCACTTAGCTCTCCTGGATTTACAGTGCTTTCTGATGTCATTTTGAAGCAAAAACTTTACAGTCAAGCCTTCTGTCACAGGACATGTAGTCTCATTGCACCTGTACTCTTAAGTTTATCCCGTGAAGTGTCAAACAACCTCATCTTCCTTCAGAACTGGAGCTGAGGACTCTGAAAACCTCAAGAAATGTCTTGATTTACTGTGGGACCAGACAGCACATCATACAAACATACCCTCCAGGCTTTCTGTAAGAGAAGGAGAAGGAAGTCTTTATCTTCCGTCGCAAGAGGGAGGTCAAAAGGACCAAGCGAGTGCCAGACCAAGTGACTCCTGCTGTTCTAGAGTTCATTTTCAGAGGAAGTAGGCATCTCATTATGCATTACAAGGAACTATGCACAGGCTTCTTGCGCACTGTCTTAAAACCGTACCCCTAAGGGGCTAATTCACAAAGGGAATAGAAGGAAAGGAAATTTGTGTATTTTCTGGAAGCAGTAAGACATGACATGCAGCACGGTTCTGGCTGATTACAGCATGCCTCAGGTGAGCTGGGAGGCACGAGGCCGCAAGCCAAGTGATTTCAACCACCCAAAAAAAGAGAGCTCCACAGAAATGCATTGTATGGCATGTCTGATTCCTACAAAGAGAAACACCCTGGCTTCATTCACGTTGGCATGACATTATTGGCATGACTCTTTATGGCGGCATATCGGAAAGTTTTATTTGCATCCAGAGTTTTGAAAGCTATTTCATAACATTAAACAAGGATAACGCTGAAATGTCTGGCTTATTTGCCTCTTGACACCTATGTGTAATCCCTCATTCAAGCCCTACTGAGATGTTCTCCTTGGGTTGTGGTACTTCTGAAATAATAACCCCTGCATATAAACAGCATAATGTACCTTTCCTCCCTGCATAGGGTGTGGCAAGAGTAGCCAGAAGGAAGTGGATAATGTTATTTTTCTGGTATTCTCAGTAACTGAGATGCAGAGTCAGTTATTGGATCATTTGACTTCTTACCAAGCTGGGAAACCTCAATCTGCTATCACAAGTGCCTACAAATAAGAGAGATATTGAGTCAGTTTCCTCTCTTGGGAATGTAAATGAGGAACAAGAATAACACTCTTGAAACAGTGTAAAAAAACATCTCCAAGGAGAACCTGGCTCTTATTTCTCTCTGCGTGTGTTCATGCTGCTGGAAAAGGCAGTTAGAACGCAGACCTGCCTAACCTCGAATCATAGTGAAATTTCTCAAGGCCTCCAAATAGCTCCCAAAGTCTTGGGAAATGCTGTGTGCTCGCAGCTGCCAATGTTGTAAAGGCCCTGGTGGCAACAGCAGCAAGCTGAGTTCTCTGATGACGGGTGGTGGCAAAGCAGGCTTTGCTCAAGAGAAACCGCTGAAAAGGCAACCCTCCAGTTCTCAGGTATTCTTCTCTAAATGAATTCAAGTGTGAGGAACAGATTACTGTCTATCCTAGTTTAAGAAACAGCCCTTTTTTCCCCCTTTTTTTTTCCACAAAGCTGAAATTGTAGCAGTACAACACAGTTCAGCAGTGGTTCACGTGGGATGAACCAAAATCCTACAAGGTGAGCGGAGGGCTGTGGGTAAAACATACTGTAGAGAAAAAGGTTGTATCTAGCAGGAGGAAAAAAAAAAAGGACAGTAGTGGTGGTGTGGTGTTCAGGTGTCTGGAGGAAGGCCAAAGTTTGTGCTTCACCTCAGATGAGTTCAACAAGTAGCAACAGGCTTTTTCCTCCACTGTGTAATTCAGATACAGTCCTAAATCTAACAGCAGTACTTCACAAAACACCGGTATCCTTGCTTTCTAGATTTTCCTCCACTTTTCTGCATTGTGTCACATTTTCAAGTAATTACAGGCAAATGCAAGGTAGGAAGATGAAGGCAATGATTTCTTTCCTTCCAGAAATACAGTCAGGACTTTGCGTGTCATATATAAATGGCAGTAGTACATCTTAAAACTTTCAGAAAACAAAATGATAGCGCCTTCATGATTACTGGAGGGAAATGAGCACATTCAGGCTTAGATCTTGTTTGGATTTCCCAGCTTAATTTTGCTAGAGTACAACTGACCTCCATGCTTGCCCAAATGAAGGAGAAGTTTCCTGGTCCTTGAAAGCTAGTCTTACTGTACTGGAGGGAATACAGAGAATGGTACTTTTCCAGTGCTTTCCTATCTATCATACTGTAAGTGGAAAGGTTGAACAGCCCCCAGTTCTGACAATTGTACATCAGACAACATGCAGGAATGCCTGAATGATTTTAAAGAAAACAAGCATATGTGCACTAAGAGCCTCTGTCACTTCAAGATACAGTCTTGGGACACTAAGAGTGAATTTGTCTTTTTGTTCAACTCTGTATTTAAAAAAACCCAGCAACTCTAACACTTAGTCTTATCCCCTGCTCCAGGGCTGCCCTGGTTCTGGGGCTGGCAGGCTGGCTTTGCTCTGAAGCACATCAGCTCCCCATACCTTGTATGTTTTAATGCTGACTCTGATCTTCAATCAGCATTGCCCTGGCCTTCCAGTGAAAATATGCCAAAATGTCACAGGTTTCCAAATGAAATGCAAATATTGAACTTTCTGAAATTTACTGATAGTGTTTTACTCCTTTACTGCATCTGAGCTGTATCAATGAGATGCAACAGAAACAAGGGTTTAAGATTCCTGTCAGCAAAGGTAAAGCTCTTTGCACTTGCCACTCCACAGATGTCTCAGCTGGGTGTTCTGTAACACCTCCCAAGAAGAATACGAGTCCTCTGCTTGCTCACTCACTCAGCATCAAGAAAAGAAGTGATGAAATACTCAGTCAGGTCAGCCTACCTTTTGTCGTACGTAACTGTTATTACACAGATGTCACAGCAGCAGGTGCAAAATAAATACCTGGATAATGGAAGCCATTTGCTTTGCCTTTAGCCACAGGCATCAGGTCTGATTTACTGGTGGCTGGCAGCTAGAGAGCATGGGAGAGCCAGGTCCCCATAGCCAGCCTTGTCTTTACACGGTCAGAGATAGGAAAAGATAGCCACAGTGGAAGCTGCTCTGGAGGAGACCATCTTATTTTTCTCTCATGCCCTCCTCCCCATGCTCTCTACTATTCTGCCAGAGCAGAGAGATTTAGCAGAGCCATGAATCTATGCTTATATTCTGCCCTTTCATCATTTGGACCTCGGTGGATGTACACAATCTGGAGCAGTCTTTGCTCAAGGCAAACAAAGTAAAGGAGGAGAGTGACATTTCAGTCTTTCATTGCAGAGCCATTCAGGTCACTCGCTGAAATTATAGACACCAGCTCCAGCAGTGTTAACAGCCAACTTTAGATTATTAACCATCCTTTGGATAGCAGTACAGTTATGGTGCCAGCACACAGAGAATTCCTCCAAATTACAGGGTGTCCTAACACAGCCGGTCAAACCACATGGACCTCTAGATGCAGTAAGCAGTGTAATTAAATCTGTTTTCTCATTTGTACTTTCCTAGCAGCACTCAAAATACACTCCTGACCACTGGATGCTGCTCTTTGCATCAGGCTATGAAAGGAGATAAGAGCAAAGGGTGCCCTAACAATAGCTCATTAAGGAGACCTCAAACATTTTCTTTTATTGCATTATTTATGTTTTGGGTGATAATAAAACACTATTTCCAGGGCAAAGTGCACTCAAGAAGCTTATTGGCCTGTAGGTGGTTTCATTTGATTAGATTTAGAAGGGAGAAGGCTACAGAGATTTATTTTACCTGCTGCTTTCCTGAAAGACCTGGGCTCTTTTCTTCCCCTCATTGTCCATACATTGTCAATACCACTGAGATCCAACAAACTTCATTAGCCCTTTCAAATATTTCTGGGAAAGGCAGTGGGCATTTTTTCCCCTAAGGCTCTATAAATTCTTTTTCACTGCAGCAGTCACTGGCATCCCTGGTAGGATCCATTTTTAATATAATGACCTTCTACACATAAGCAAACAAACATGAAGAGGATCTAAATATTTAAATTCCTATGAAAAGATCACAAAGCTGCTTTCACACCCAAGAGTCCATATTAAAAAAAACTCGACCAAAAATAATAATAATAATAATACACCTAATGGTCACGTATGCTTATATCCATTCCTTAAATTCTATTTTATAGTCAGTCTAGCACTGCATTCATTATAATCTTTCTTCATATCTTTCTTTATTCTCCTACAGAGCCATTCTCACTGTGTAACTGCTGCAGTACGTTTTGTTACCTGTGTACAGATCCAAGAATAAATTTCGGCCCTAACCATGCAATATTCTCTCACTTTCAAATGTAAGTAAAAGAACTGAAATGGCAAGTGCTGAAAATTCCTTGTTTATTATAGTGTAACTACCATCTCTTTGACTTTTCTTCCTGTTGCTTCTCTGCTATAAACATAACACTAATAACTCTGAAGCTAAAAAAGAAAAAAACCCACAAAACACAAAAGCTGGAAGAGACAGAGGGGATAGAAGCTATCAGATATTCCAAAGGGAATATAGGTTGAAAATAGAGGCTATGCCACATAAAGAGTGGATGCCAGGTCTGGTCCTTGGTGTGGAGGGGGACACTTAACAGTTCATAGGCTGCGAATGGAACCCCACATCTATTAATTAAGAGACCAGACAACACCTAGAAAGAACTGCTCCTCCTGCTCTTTTAAGCGCTGAAAATGTCCACTGAATGTGGAGAAGAATGTCATCTTGATACTAAATGAGAAAGCATTATGTAGTTAATATAATGTGCAAATACTTTCATTATCTGAAAGAGCCTAGTAGCTAAAAACCAAAGAAACATGAGGAGGACAAAAGAGTTCTGATTTTCAATACCGTAGTACTAGTTTGACTGTATATACTATTCACTGCTTTTCTGAATTACAGATCACTGAGATCTCCATCCAGAAATACAATGTACTGGTATTCATCTTGTCAATGATATATACTCAGAGGGCTATTTCTCTAATTGATGGCTTCATCACTCAATTCAAGATGCATAAGGATAGCTACTGTTATCTACCACTAACTATCATATGTTCCTATTGTTCCACACTTCTCTCCTTGTCGATAGCATCCAAGATATTCTATCTAAATCTTCAGGATTGCATTATTTGTTGACTCCACACATCACATTATCAAACATTTGTGAGCAACCTGCACATCTCCCCACTGACATCTTTTAAGTATTCAATTAAAATTGGACAAGAGCGTACACCAATACAAATAAATACTCAGTTAACTGATGGCTTTGCATTGAATTTTTAAGTATTCTAATTCAGGTGCTTGCTAGCAGGCACTCAGTTGAAATCAGGACAGTGACGTGAGTGTGAGAATGAACTGTGTATGAAAGGGAAGAAGGCAGATTGCTTTGTGGTGGAGTCACGGCAGAGGTTTGACAGGAAATGCTTCTCC
This sequence comes from Todiramphus chloris collaris, assembly GCA_025345505.1. Classification (NCBI taxonomy): domain Eukaryota; kingdom Metazoa; phylum Chordata; class Aves; order Coraciiformes; family Alcedinidae; genus Todiramphus; species Todiramphus chloris. The sequence continues at coordinate 1,226,884 of JANVCC010000276.1, read as the reverse complement.
CAGTACAGCTAAGTGGGGAAGGAGAACCCTATTATATGGATGAGTGGGGCCGACAATGGCATCTTGTCATTCTAACTTGTATAAGTAAGCAAGCTTAATTGCTCCTTGTCTTTTCAAGATGACTTTCCACCAACAATCTCATTATCACACACATATGTTTATTGCACATATCTAAGTCTCTTCATGCAGACCTGAATGCAACGAGGAGAGCAGCAACGTTACATTATCCAATAACACTTCTCTTTTTTTTTTTTTTTTTTTGTCTTTTTAACCAGACAGATGTGACCTACCTTCTCCTTCTGTGACTAACAGGGTGACCAGAGGCACTGGAATGTACACCAGGATTGAAAAGAACAAAACCAGTGGGAAAGCAAGCTGTCAAGAGAACAGTGTACTGAAGAGGAAAAATGTAAACATGATTTCTATTTACCAAGATTAATATGTAAAGTTAACATGTTTGTCATGGAATATATTAATATGTATGTTTTCCCATTATGTAGATCTTTTCTTATATTCCTTATTACAAAGGGGTATTATCACAATGATGGGACAAGAATGCCACTTAAAAATTAGGTGATGCCCAGTCAACATAACATAACCACTACAGTGTCATTTCTGATTTAGATGTGGTGATATCAGTGTAATTGCCGCTGGGAAGAAATTATAATGGCTGTTAATGATAAATAAAATGACAAGAAGGAGGATCATCCTTCACATATAATTCCAAGCAAAATTCAACCGTTGACTTCTTCAAGCACTCAGTGCCATTCATTGATGAAGAGGAAACGAGCAGGTTTTGTGTAGCTGTGTGGCCAGAAGAACCACAATGTCATTTCTCAAGCCCAGGCTCAAACACTGCAGGTCTAGCAAGATTTCACCACACTACTTCCACTCAGGGGAGATGTAGTAATAAAGCTCACATGAAGTGAATCTTAACAGAAAGTTAATGTTATTCTAACAGAAAGCAGTGTGGTCGGCAAACACAAAGATAAGCAAAAATAGGGTAAAGGCAAGTGTACAATCACATGTGTGGATACTTATCAAAGCCTGCAAATACTCCAGTCTTGTCTCTGCAAACACAGGCAGCCTTAACCCACGGATCAAAGGACCTTCCTACATTTGTTTTATATCATAAATGTGTCAAGAATGAGCTATACAAAGCATCATTCACCTACTACACATGGCTTGTTAACCTAGTTGAGAGCATCTTTCAACTCATTCACACATTAAAAGCCAGGAAGCCAACATTTGATTACTAGTTCTAGCATTAAGATCAAAGACCAGATCTTCCCATCTGTGAAGAGCAAGAGCCCAATTCGTTTCTACTCACTCTGCAATTACAGAAGAATCAAAACACAAAATCAATGTTATACTCCTCATCCCATGAATAACACAGTTCTAATCTATAAAAGCACAAAGCACCCAGTATAACATACATACATACATTTTTGTCTAGGCATCTTGGAAAAAAAAGTAAGTCTAAGCAAATCTGTCGTCATATCTTCACAATACTGCCAGTGTGCAGCTATCCAAAGCTCAGAGACTGCTTGATCCACAGGTGTTATCATAGTGTACAAAATTGCACCACCTCTTAAAAGGGAAAATATCACATACCTGCCATTGACTCTTCATTTGGTGTCTTCAAAATCAATCAATTAATGGTGGTGTAAGGGCTAAATTAAAACAATGCGTTAAATTAAAACCACAAAAAAAGATACAGATAGCGTTGGTCAACTATTATTTCATTATCATAGCCAGGTTTTTAGGTACCTGTTGGTCAAAGAAGTTTAAAAGTATAAATAAGTAAAAACCAGCCTTAACCTGGAGAATGAACCTGTCCTCTTTCAGGTGAAACTCACTTGCTAATTCAGTTCTAGGCAATGCAAGTACTTTGCAGGTGGTTTACTCTTAGGCACATAAAGCCAAAGAGGGCAGGGGCAGTGAAAGAAAAGAAAGTACAAAGATGCAACATGCTTTATAAAATGCAGCAAATCATCCCCGAGAAGACCCTAGTCAAACATCTGAAGCACCAGTCTAGCATATCTGAGATACACAGGAATTTTTTTTTTTTGGTGGTCTGTTTTACTACAGAGTATGTCAAAGGAGTGCAGAGATCTGCCAAACCCCAGCTGATTACTTTGGCTCCTTTGCATGAAGATCATTTGCTGATAAATTGTTCCAGACACATTTAGGCAACAGGTTTTTATAGGATGCCTGGTGCTCTTTATAACACAATTAACTTTATTTAGTGTATGGTTTTTCTTAGGCATTGTTCTTCTGCTGGCAAACAATAATGATGAAGTCTGCACCCTTCAAATGACTGAATCTTCCTCCTTGTTTCCTGGATTTGAGGTCTTTTTTTTGGGAACAGTCAGGCATCAGATGGAAAGGCCTACCTAATATTTCATAACAGGAATTTTATTTTAGTGCCTGTTTTATGTTTGGGAGAGTTAGAAGAAGAGAATGTGAACTGAGATGGATCTGAATCATTTGCCAGCTTTGCAAAAGATGCTAGGAACACTTCCTTTTAGAAAGCAGAGCTTCCTGATGTGCTCCAAAAGCGTTGCAAAGATAAGCCTTCCTATGAGTTCACATGCTGAAAGACTCCTTGCAGTAGATACACAAGAATGTTTTGGATAGTTAATGAAAAAACACCTCCAAATCAAAAGCACCAAAGAACCAAGGAGGTACCTAAGGACCCCGGGTGTCTGCCTTTCTTCCAACAGCAGTAAGGTTCTCCAGGTGTGTGTCCGTTTCTGCAGGAAAAAGCACATCTAACATCGGGTACCACAAAGGTGTTATATTCCTGTTTTACCTTTAAGCTGTGCTGGCACTATCAGACAAGATTTGCCTTCCATGTGGGACTCAGTTTGGTAGGCATCCATCTGATACAAATAATCCAACCCCAAAAAAGAGGTGATCAGAGCACCTACCTGAGATGAAGGCAGAGAAAAGAATTAAATTCACCTCTTCCAAGGTGACTCAAATGCAGAGTTTTTAGAAGTGCCTTAACCACAAAAATATAGGGACTATTTTTGAACAGAGATTTCCCTTCTTGAAGGTGTACTGCTTGATATAAATTATATCAAATGTAGTAGGAGTCAGAACTTAGGCATCCTACTCCTGTCTGGCCATCAATCACTACATTGTAAAGTCACTTCTTTTCTCACTAGCCATAACATTTTCCTCTGCAATACCTGATTTTCTAGACTGTCTGTTGCCTAAAGCACAGAGGCACTGCTCTTCAGCCCAGGAGTTCTGTTAGTACAGAATCCAATTCACAGTTTCCCACTCTGCTACTGCTGCCTGAAAGCACCTAAAGCTTTGCATCTGGGCATCTCCAGGAGCACCTAGATCATGATCCACTCACTCTCAGTACTTGCACTAGATGCAGAAAGTATTTTTCACCTTCTAGAGCAGGCTCTGGGTCTTAGATGTGCACCAGATACTTAACAGGCTCAGGAAACAGGGCACAAATTGCCTCTCTCCCATGTGACCATGCTAACCACTGAGCTAAAGAGTCTGTTCAGGTTCTCTCAGTCTTCTTCATCTATTAAATATTTCTAAATCCCATGTGAAACACATCAGCAAGCGACCTTGGAGGAGCCCCACCCCAAAGCCAGTTATGCAGCATGTTGTGACAGCCCTTGGTGGTTCAGGCCAGGGATTAAGGACCACTGTGGCTTTCCCAGGTGAATCAGCAGCAGGAATTCCTTTGGGAAGAGTACAATTAACAGGGCTGGAATTTATCCAGAATTAACACCCAGCTCCTGTGAAAATTTCCATCCTTAATAATCATTGCCAGTCAGGACCTTGGCTTCACACCTTGCCATGCAAACGGTTGGGAGACACAGCAGATGTCTTCAGTGGGGTTCTTGCTCCAAGGACATGGTGTGGGGAAGTGCTGCCCACTGGCTCGCCTGTGCCCCCTTCAGAAGCAGGTCTCTGCCAGCTTCCTCCTAAAGCTCCTGCCTCGCCCCAGCCTAGTTCAGGCTGGTAACTTCCACTGGATTAAGTATTTTATAAAAGATTTTCAGTCATATACCCTGAAGAAATACCCAGAAACCTCAAAAACTTCATGCTTCCCCGCTTTTTCCCACATGATCAATTTGAAGTGCAAGTGTAAAAATGAACCAAACCATCTCTGCACCTTCCCAGAGCTCGTTTTCCTAGAGGCAGACCTTTCTAGGAAAAGTTATTCCCTTTGGCCTCTGCTGACCAAAAGGACATGGTCTGCAGTGGTGTGCAACTGGAGCTAGCACCCCGGTTTCCCTGCAAGGGCGCTTAACGCAGCTGATGCAATGCCTGGCCCTGCCCTCTCTGGTCATATGGTGCTTGTCTTCAGTGAGAGGTGGAGATGATGGAGAACTGTTGCAGTAAAAATGGATTGAAAAGTATTATTTATAGCTCAGAATGAAATGTGATGAGAAAAAAAGAAATCCCCCTGTTTGAATCCCGGTGTTACACTCAAAGAATCAACAAAATGTAATGAGCAATTATTATTGTACAGCTCTGTTACATTCTTCATGGAAATAGTTGCACATATTTCAAAATCTCCCCCCCTTCCTGAGCCTGAATAATCTTTGCTTTGAAGTACATTATTGCATGTATGTCAGCTTAGATGGGTTAGTGAGCTGGCGTATGACACACGCTGGCAAAAGGGGCCAACTAAACTAAAAGCAAAGTGGCGTTTTCTTCTGAGTGAGGGCCTGATTCAGCACAAACATGCCTGAAACATGCCTAACTTTAAGCAGGTACTTAAGCTCCATGTCGAAGGAGAAGAGGGGAATTCTTTGGGTGCTTGGAGTGAAGCACAGAGTTTAAGTGCATTGTGGAACCCCAGCCTAAACTAATAGCATTGTATTTCTTGTTCACTAAGAACAAAAGCAAGCCAGTTTGGGATCACTCTGACCTAGATGCTATCAGAGGTTAGCAAAAATGACTGGTCAGACCTGTCAGGACTAAACAGCTGCATCAAGCAATAGGGGGGGAGTTCTGCGGGGAGGAGGGCACTGGAGTTGCAAATAGAGAGACAGAGGAGCAGGAGGAAAAGATGAAAACTGCGTGTCCTGAATACGTATGAACGTGTGTGTGTGTGTGTGTGTGTGTGTGTTTGTGTTCACTGCAGCTGAAACTCCTTCTTATCATTTGCATATACACAGATCACCGGTCATTTTTTTGCACCAACCTTTCAGAAGCAACCTTGTGGCACCACGACTCCCATGCTCTCAGCACTCCTTGGGCTCTATTTCCATAAATTACAGTACCAAAGGATAATAGCCTGTTAGCAGCCCCAGCATT
>JANVCC010000276.1:1180395-1221483 GCA_025345505.1 Todiramphus chloris collaris | reverse complement strand
TTTTTTTTTTTTTTTTTTTTTTTTTTTTTTGGTGTGTGTTTTGTTTTTAATCCCCTTAGCAATTTATTTTCTGAATAGCAAAGTTTTCCCTAAGAATGTTCCAAAATATAGTCAAGGTTAACCATGCTGTGAGCTTATTCAATATTTATGATTCTTTTTTATTTGTACTAGGACTTTTTGGGGTCTCCAAACAGTCCATTAATCAAACAGAGTGACAAAACAGGCCATTTGACAATTTGTACAGGGTCTGAGTACTTTTTTTTCTGTTCAAGAATAAAGAACCAACTTAACTTCATCAACAGTTCCTGATTAATTGTTACAAAGTGTCATCCATAAATTTTCCTTCGATCTAATAATCCTTTCAGAAGACTTAACAATATCCCCAGTGATTTGGGTTTTATTGAGGGCTGAGTTCCTGGAGAAGCAGTGACACAAATAGCTCAAGTGAACTGAGACACCTCCGTGGACAGTCTTCACAGAGTTGACAGTTCTGAAATACAATTATCAGTGTGATCTGCTTAAGAATTCATCATCAGCTCCTGCCTTCTGAAGACTTAAAAAAATACTGAGGCATACAAAGAAAAAGAGGTGATAAGAAGGCATCATTTTCTTCCAGCCTCATAACTGTAAATTGAAGAAAATTATTTTCTTTGCCTGCAGCTCATTGGCATATAGGCAGCATTATATTATAATTTCATAAGCATAAATCCTTTGAATAAATTTCAGAAGAATAACTGAATTAGAAATGCAAGTAAAGTATCTAAAAAACTTAACTGTACTAGGCAGGAAAAACTGAATGTGAATAAAACTGGCATGGTGGGATTTACTGTCTGCCTGCTCATCCTCTGTCTGCGAAGGGAATACTCCCCCATTCCTCCCACTAACCTGATCCAGCTAAGGTAAATTTTAAGGAGGGAAAAAAAAATGTTAATTTCAACCATCATTTCCATACACAGCAGGAAAATGTGAAATCTAACCCACCTTGCTGCCTTCTTTTACAGTATTTCAGCTCTATTTCATCATTAATTAATCCTGGAGATACAACAGGCTTGGGGTTTGTTGTAATTATTGTTATTTGTTTATTTATTAGTAGTAAGCATATGGGAGATCAAAAGCATGCCTCCCAACAGTTCCCTAGCAACAAGTCAGTCAGTTATTCACACACAAGTCACCCAGGCTTCCCTCAAAATGAATCTGGGATGCAGCTCTCCCCCATCGTTGCCCTTGCCCCATCCCATGGGCTGAGGGATGCTGCAGATGCTGACGCTTTCCGATGTCCAGCCAGGTGAACTGTACAAGCGTTTGTGAAGGGGCAGAAAAAAACCTCACCTTTTCTGAGGAGCCCTGGGGAAAGGCTTGATTTTATAGTTGCATCGTAAGACGATTGCAAGTCAGGAGATCAAAGTTAAGCCCTGATATTGACTTTCTGTCCAATTTGGGCAAATGCTCGCTTCTCAGTTACCTGCCTGCCTTTGGGAATTTAGGCTCTTGTCTCTCTGTGACTCAGCTACTCATCTTTAAAGTGGGCATGTTAGTATCATATCCTTCACGACTTTTTCTTTTTTTTTCCTACTTTCTCTGTTGTGTGCATGTTACTGTTATGGTACACTTTTTGTTGACCTTGATTGCTAAGGCCAGGGCCAAATTTGGTGCATAACTCCTAGGATTTCAACTGGAGAAGGCTCAGTATGAACCGAAGAACGAAGAGCACTACCTACCACCCAGGTTGTCTGCAGCAGTGTGAAACCCACACTGCTGCAGTTACGGCCATGTGTGTATTTCCACTTTGCCTGAACTATTAGTTGCTCACAAAGGCAGCATAGCTCCAGGAGCATCCTGCAGGGACTACAGAGCCAGGGCCAGTGACTCAACTCTATTTTGCTCCTGTCTGCAGTGGATAACCAGATAATCTTCTCTGTTGCCCAATCTTTTCAGCAGAATATACCATGCCACAGTAACTTCTGTTTGGGAGAGATGCAAAGTTTCCTCTAGTATATCTGTCTGCCATGCAGACTAGAGCCAAAGTATGGCAACATGAGTGTGTCTTTAGTGTACGGGGCAATCTATAACCATCACATGGCATGGTGCTTCTCTCCTACCTTCAACACACTGCATAACTATTAATCAGTTACACCACATCTTTAATTTACTGCAGTTTCAACACAGAAAACTTGAATGCATTGCACAATGTGGGCTGCTCAGCGTGCATCAACCTGAAAGACCACAGGGGAAAACAAGAAATAATTCTGTAGTATTATATGCTATGGCTCACCGGTGGACTTAGATAAACAGATTTACACATGTGATGTAAAGCTTATATGGGACTTAAAGTATGAATCAGATGGCCATTTAGACTAGACAATAGGAAAATTAGGCTAGAGGAGGTTGTCTAGTTTATCTTACTAATCTCTATTGGGATCTCTGTACAGCTAAATTAGCCATGAACATGGAAAATATGGATCCCCTTGCTCCCAATGTTACCAAAGAAACAGTGTATGTGAGGGGAAAGTGGAAGGATCAACTTTCCGAAATAAATTGCATAAGCCCACTGGATGGACTCATAACCCTTTTGGACCACAGAGAAATTTCCCTGTAACACACTGGTCAATAACTATAACACGTTCTAGTCTCTAATGTCCCTCTCAGCAAGGGCTGTTTCATGCCAGGCTTCAGATCTGGTCCCTCAGAGATTTTAGCAGATGAACTATTAGGAAAAAAAAAAAAAATCACCAAAAAAAAAAATCTGTTTTCTTGATTCTTGGACTCTTCTCCTGCTCTAGACTAACTGAACCACTTTTATCTTGAACTATTAAAAATTTTCATTTTGCCAGACACCAGGCCTGGAATATTTTATCCTGATAAGTAAAGCATTCGGTAAGCTCTGAGCAACTCAAAACAGAGGATTAGGATGCAAATGCTCAGCTATCTACTACATACTTAGCTACTGCTCTTGCAGCTGCTCCTGTGGCGGGTTGGATCATGCACTCAGTGAACATGCTCTGTGTCTTTTCATCAGTTTCACTGAGATTCAGAGGAAAGAGATTCAAGTGGCCCCAGCTTTCTGGTTTTCATATGTTGTATGTGACCCCAAAAATAGAGGTTACCCGCTTATTAACATCCTACCAAATAATTAAATCAATCCTTACCCAGGTGAATTGAGGAGGTGTCCTCATATGCACCAACTCAACAAAGCAAAACAATGGAAGAAGTTTTCCAAGCTCGTTTGCAACAGTGATGAATGGAAGTGTAGCTTGTGTCTCCCATAGCTTTTCCCTGTTTCTACCATGGCTTGATGGGAATATGGGACTAGTAAATTTTTGTGATTTATAGCTTCCCTGAGGCTCTTGGCATGGGAACAGCCAGAGAGGAGGCAGCAGTGCCTTAGGCTGCATAGTATCTTTCTTGGCTTTTTCTCTTTTGGTCAATGAAGAGACAATTTGTATCCATCTCTAAGATGTTCCCACCTATTCAACTTTTGTCTCCTCAGACTTTGGTGCCAGGGTAGTGTACCAGGAGTTGCTGTGGTCTGCAGATGAACTAAAGTGGATGCTACTTACAGATAGAGAGCATCATTCTCTCATCTGAGATGTGGCTTTCAGCTCTGGATTCTGGGATTTCCACCTCCAGGATCAGCCGAGGTGGTGACTGTCATGTGAAGGAGAATTTGGTGGGTGATAAGAAGTAATCACAAATTTTAGGTGCTGGAAGGCTCGTGACTCAGAAGTGGGCAAACCAGCCTGTGAGCAGAGAGTGAAAGGAGCACTTCTGTTCATGGACCGAGGCATCGCTGTCAGCCCACCCTGGTCAAAACACACATGTGCACATGCAGGCACACGTGCGAGCAGGGTTGGTGAAATAACTAAACACTGGCAGACAGCCCTTTCCCTGCAGGCAAAGAGCAACATCTGGCCCGTGAGGCATCCCGGCAGTCTTGTCACTAAGGAAGACTACGGGACACATCCATTGTCCCCTGCTTGGCACAGCCACATCCAAGAAAAGATGGGAAGTTGAGCAGGTGGGGTACAAGCATGAGATATTTGCCATGCTACAAGTTCCATTTTTTTTTTTTCCTGGGGAAAAATATTGTCACTTTTTTCATCAATTTAATTAGATACAAGTTGTCTCAGCTTTTCTCTGCAGCATTTGTTTACTTTCTCATCAGGACCGACACAGGCCAATTAGCGTAGTGTAATTGTTTAACCTAGTCAGTGCACTGCACTGGGTAGGAGAGTGTGCTCGTTGAGAGGGAGGCAGAGATGAAGGAGCAGTCACTGGCTGTGGTGTGGTGCAAGGCCCTTCAAGAACTGCTGACATGACACTGTCCCTTGGAAGCGCAAGTTGCTCTGACATCCCGGCAGCCCCAATTCCTTGTTCTCTGTCACCACTATCATGGTACGATCAATTCCCAGAGCTAATTCTTCAACCGCACCGTGCCCAAAGCGCTGCGCAGCATTATCTCCTTCCTAGGATGCCCCCTGAAAGCAAAATCTACTGCAACCATAGAAACCAGAGGGCTTAAGTGATGTGTCATGTACATGTGCCGTCTCTGTTTTCAGTACCTTTGCCAAGAACACAGTGTGAGAGCCCGTAAGAAGGTTTATTTCATTCCTTCATCCCATACTTCTGTAAAGACAGACAGAAATCGGCCACAAAATAACTGACAGCTGCTCAGTTCTCTCTCTGATGTTACGCAGAGAAGCGGGGCTGTTCGTGCTGCGAGTGGGATGCAGGGAGAAGAAGGGTAGCTGGGCCGGTTCATTGGGGAGCCCAACGCCGAGAGCGGCTTTCACAGGGAGGGCAGCAAGAGGAAGCAAAGGCAGCAAGCGAGGTCCTTGTGACAAAACATTTGAAGTTCCTTTGGCTCTGTTCATCAAATGCATATAGCTGTGCCATGACATGGAAGCAGTTTTGCACGAGCCTGTAAAAGCCATTGACTTTTTTTTCTCCCTTTGCTGTGGAGAGTGGGGGAGGGGAAAAAGGACCACTCAAGTGACCATTGCAAACGAGCCTTGTTTGCCAGAGCTACCACAGCTGCAAAAGAAACAGGGGCATTTTAAAATGAAAAAATAACTGAAGGGAGGAAGAAAATACCTTGCTTTTTTTCTTCTTTTTTTTTTTTTTTCCTTTTCCTTCTCTTTCTTTCGTTCTTCTTTTAAATCAGACCGATGTTGTGATTAACTTGCATTCTGCAGCACAGTTGATGTGACAGTCAACCAAATTAATCCCATTATGCAAAATCCAGTTCACAAGTGGTTTTTCTTTTTTCTTTTTTCTTTCTTTTTTTTTTTTTTCAAAATTATGTCAATTTCCCTATAAATTGGAGAGACCATGTCAGTTTTCTGTACTGCACATAGACACTACACAGTGCTGTATGTCTATATTCCTTTAATGCAGTAAGATACAAATTTTAGCTCAGTGGCACAAATTAAGATTCATAACTTTAATGCTGATGTTTCTGTTTACATGAGGCTTGTAGGAGAATTTCCATTAGTTTTGGCATTCATTTTCATTCTTGCATTTCATAACATACCAACTATTAGGGGAAAAGAAAAAAAAAGGATGAAGAGCTTTAAAAAATAACCAACAAGCCACCTGAAATAAAAATACTTAATTATTTTGGTAATGAAAGCATGATTTTTTTCCTCTCTTATGTCTTTTTTTTTTACCCCCCATTCATTCCTTTTAAAGGAATTTGCTGCTGGTGGTAAACAAGCCTCCTTGAGTTCCCTGTCATGTGCATGGTGTCAGGCGGCTGGAGCAGGAGACATTTCCACAACTGCTACCCTTTTAGCTGAATGTGGCCATGCAGTAGGTGGCCAAATCTGTTTGGCTTTCACCGAGATCTGTGAATTCCCTGCATCCAACCAACTTGTCAAATTAAAACCTTGCCTGCTCTGTGCTGAAGAACAGACGTGCGATGGAAGCTTCTTGCACTCTAGCCCTTTGTCACCAGCACGCTGAGCTCCCAACATCTGCTCGCTGGACTCAGCTTTTGCACCTTGTTCATTTATAATGCAGCAAACCTCAGCTTCCTCATCACAGGAGTTAATGTGCCCCTTGTTTAAAAAAAAAGAAATCTAGAAAAGGGAAGGTCAGACAGGGAGGAGAAGAGAAATTGAGTCTCTAATGTCTATGTTCCTCACCAATTTGGGAATAAATATATTTTTAAGTGGGGGGGCTGTTGCATTGTACTTTTTTATCTCAGTAATGCTTTCTTGTACAGTGAATTGTTGACTTTTTTTCCATGCTTTAGATTTATTAGACATGTGTCAAGTTGTCAGCCTCCTACCGCTTGCATTTGTGTCCACCTTGCAAACAGCAGGGAAAAATATTTTTTCCCTTCTCTCTCTCTCTTTCTCTCTCTCCTGTGAATGTTCACTTCTTGGCAGCTCTGAAACAAATTTTGAACAGTTGCTGTTCCTATTGATAGCAGTAGTTTGATGTTAAAAAAAGGGGGTTTTATTTTCCCCCAAGTTTCTGACATATACTGTCATATCATCTCACATCCTACCCTGATGCATCAAAACTAAACCAAACCAAACCAAGGGAAAAAAAAAAAAAAAAAGGCAGAAAGAGGGGGAGGGCATAAACCAGCATGTTCACACAGCTCCTGAGCCACTGAAGAACACCCGCCCATCTGTTCACCATTTCAGTCCCTTTGTTCTATCTTTATTATATGTATTCTTCAATAAAATGAATTCCTGCTACTTTGACGACATTTCAACAGATGCCTCTTCGTCTGCGTTTGAACTGTCTGTGAGGATCTCCTCGCTCCCCTCCTCTCTCTTCCATCAGTGGCTGAGCTGAGGAGGTAGCTGCCAAACAAACTGAGCCAGGGGGGGATGAAGCCTCTGAGGCAGCGAACAGCTCCTGGTGGCAGAACCAGGGTCTCCAGGAAATTGTTCCAGGTGGGGAATCCTGCAGAGACGGGCCCACGTACTGAGAACAAGATGCTGGGTGTTACGTGTTTGCTGCCATCTGAATTTCATTGATGCTGAGGCGCTCTGTGCAGACACTAGCTATTTTTCAACCCTGCAGAGCAAATGCTTAGATATGATATTTTTTTCCCATTTTAAAGACTGGCTACAGATGTCCACTCTTGCTTGTATTCTCCTGCATGTATCTAATCTTCAGGTGGCTGAATTTTAGCCACAACTGTCCCTAGCTGTTAGCACTTCCTTTCCTTTCCTGACTCGCCTCCTTCTGTTCCAGCCATACACCTTCACAAATATTAAAATCTCCTGTAAGATGAACAGGTCTGAGATCTTAGATCCCCACCTGGCTTTCTGATTACAGCTCTCTCTCTTCATACAACTGTATTCTTAGAAATGGACTATCTTATGACAGAGAATTGAGAATGGCATGGAAATGTCATTTTTTCAAGTTGCTGCTTACCAGGTGCATCCTGTTGAGGAGAAACATGAACTAGGTGAAATAGGGTACCCCAGTACGCTTTGCTTTGGTTCCTATAACATCATCAGGAGAAGTCAAGTCATTAAGTGTCAGACAAACCAGGCCTCAGTAGCTTAGCTACAGAAGATTTGTTGCTAGCCCAGCCAGGAGGGGCAACTGCTGGAAGAAAACACCTCAGTCTGCCCAATGAGTTTACTCTCCCTGGACAAACAACCCTTAAATTAAGAACTGTCAGTCCCCAAAGAACCAGCAGTGTTCTGCCATACGTCCAGGTCAGCAGCCCCTCCCACCATCCCAGTGGCACCTTATCCATCGATGCCAGGTACCCTCTCAGCCCCAGGGATGTCAATGCCACAGCACATAACAAAGCCAGCTCGGTTCCCATGCAGACCTTGCTGCCTGGGAGCAAACAACCACTTAAGGAAACTGCACTGCGGCATGTCCCCGGAGCGGTGCAAACCGCAGAGCGCATGGAAATCGCTCCAATCCAAACACTATTCCACACCTGGCATTTCATTACACTGCAGCTATGCAGCTCCAGAGGTATGGGTAGCACTTCCCTTCCATCCAGAAACACTTTGCACCCTCTGCCTAATGTCTTACAGCGGTGGCAGCTGTCTGGGGGTAGAGAGGACATGCCCATTTGTTTAGCTACAATTAACATTCATCTGCCGTAATGATTCATCGGGTGATAAAGCAGTGATGAAATGTAACTTTCAGGCTCATCAGAATACATCACCTTCTATGTGGCAAGTCAGAAATTCCTGCCACAGGAGAATCTGAGAGTGGTGGCATTCTCCATCCCCAGAGGCACATTCCTCCCTTTCCCAAACGCAAAAGCCTGGAAATGCCATTGCTGTGCTGACAGAAGGATTCATGCAGCATCTCTGTTTTCACTGCAGCTGAATTCGCTCCTGCTGTAGGTTCAGCCTGTGTGGAATATTATGAACATCTCCACATGTACATTACACCCCAACTCATTGGCTGCTATTTGCTCTGGAGACTAAACATTCGATCTGCCAGCAATCACATTATCGTGCCAGCCAAAATGCAAACCTGAACCATATGGGCAGAAGAGGGACCCATTGCTTCCACACTGCTGTCTCTATTCTTATCCCTCCAGTTCCCCGATGTTGAAACAGACCATCTATTTCCACATGATATTATGAAGCGGAGTAAGAAAGGAGCTATTTGAGAAAATTACTCTGTTTATTAAAAACTAAAAAGTCTCTATGAAAAATGTGTACCCACTGTTTACCCACCAAACATAAGGTTTCATGCACAGACACAAAAAATAATGCAATAAAATAAATACAAGACATTTAGAAATCTGTGCTGCGGATTTTGCCAAAAATGGAGCAACAGAAGCTCACCCTGCCTGAGGGAATGACTGACTGGCTGAGGATTCATCCCATCAGAGCAAGCTGAGTTTAGGGCAAGCAACAGGGCATGCAAAGGGAAAGGTAAAGTATCTGTTAGAGAGGAGAAAATATAGTTTCATTAAGCTGGAGCTCATATCACTTAAAATTAAATTCGCAGCTGGACTTTCAAAGCCAGCCTCTGCAGCTCCTAGTTCGCTTCTGCGAGCACTGCTTGAAATCCCGTTGTGCAGAAAGGTGACGCAGAGCCCAGCCCCAGCTTCTCTCAGTCCTGTTTATGTTGAGAAGCAGCATGCATAGGTTGCTGGAAGAAGTGCTGTGCCATGGCATGCTATGGCATGGTGTGCTGTAGCACAGGGCATACCGTCTACTAGGGAGGTACTGGGGGAAATGGGGACCTGCTGCTGAATGGGAACAGGGCCCCGATAACAAAGGACATGGAAAAGGCCAAGGTACTCAATGTCGTCTTTACCTTGGTCTTTACTGGGAACTTCTGGAACAAGGTGGGCTTACCCTGGGTGTAGTTTAGGGTATACTTAAACTGGACAGATGCAAGTCCATGGGCCTTGATGCAAATGTCACTCCTGTCCTCAAGAACGGCAAGAAGGATCCAGGCAGCTACGGGCAGGACAGTCTCACCTCGATCCTTGGGAAAGTGATGGGGCAGCTAATCCTGGAAACCATTTCCAGACACCTGAAAGACAGAAAGGTGATCAGAAGTAGTCAGCACGGATTTATCAAAGGGAAATTATGTCTGACCAAACTGATAGCCTTTCATGATGAGATGACAGGCTTGGTGGGTGAGGGGAAAGCAGTGGATGTGGTTTATCTCTAGCAAGGCTTGTGACACTGTCGCTTGTTAAGATCCTCACAGACAACTTGGTGAAGTATGGGCTAAATATATGAGACAGTGAGGTGAATTGAAAACTGGCTGGAGTGCTGGGCTCGAAAGGGTTGTAATCAGCAGCTTGAAGCCTGTCACCAGTCATTAGCCACCCCAGGGCTGATATTGGGACTAACACCATTTAACCTGTTCATTAATGACCTGGATGATGGGACAGAGTGCACCATCAGAAAATTCACAGATGACACATAACTAGGAGAACTGGTTTCACAGACTGAATGGTTGTGCTGCCATTCAGAAAGACCTTAACAGGCTGGAGAAATGGGCCAACAGGAATCCCATGAGGTTCAACAAAGGGAAAAGAAAAGTCCTACACCAGAGGAGGAACATTCCCCTGTACTCTAGGACACCCTGGGGACTGGCCACCTAGAAAGCAGCTTGGCAGAAAAGGGCCAGGAGGACTTTGTGAGCAAGTTGACCAAGCAAGCTAGACTCTTGCAGCAAAGGTGGCGAACAGCATCCTGGGATGCATCAGGAAGAACTTTGCCAGCAGTTTAAAGGGGGTGATCCTTCCCCTCTACCTCAGTAGGGGTAGACACCATCTGGAGTGTTGTGTCCAGTCCTGGTCTTTCCAGTACAAGAGAGACGCAGACCTCCAGGAGTGAGTGCAGTGAAGGATCACCAAGGTGGTTAGTGGCATCTGGCATGTGAGTAGAGGCTGAGCGAGCTGGGACTGTCTAACCTGGAGAAGAGGAGGCTCAGGGGGGATCTTATCAATATATATAAACGCCCAGTGCAGGGATTAAAGCAGATAGAGACAGGTTCTTCTCAGTGCTGCCCAGTAATGGGACGAGGCAATGGGACAAACTGAAAAAATCCACTGAAATGCAAGAATTTTTGTGGTTTGGTTTTTTTGTGGTTTTTTGTTTGGTTGGTTGGTTGGTTGGTTGGGTTTTTTTGAGGGTGGTCAAATACTGGCACAGATTGCCAAGAGACTCTGTAGAGTCTGCATCCTTTAAGATATTCAAAACCCAAATGGACATGACCCTGAGTAGCCTCCCACAGCTGATCCTTCTTGAGCAGGGGGTTGAAGTAGATGATCTCGAGAAGTGCCTTCCAGCCTGAGATATTCTGTGATCTTTTAAGTTGCGTATCACTCCAGCTTTTCAGGAGCACAGAAAATATAAATCTACACCAGATACAAGAGTGATCCAGGCCACCACCTGGTGATGGCTTTGGGCAGATTCTCTGAAAGCTGAATGTTCATCATGCATTCAGAACTGGCGACTTGGGTGTTAGTACTCAAACTTTCAGGTCCTTCCAGATCTTCAGGGGAAGCTGGACCTTAAAACCGCTCAAGTATCTGGGCCTTGATCAACAAATCATCAGAGTCTGAGACTGTACAATGACTTCCTTGGGCTTTGGATCAGTCAGTCTCTTAATGATCGTTTCCTCTGGAAAAAAAAATATGCTGAAAGAGAACTGCAATCTTTCTGTTTAAAATAGGTAAAAATTAATGCCAATCAGGTAATACAGATGTGTGCACCCACACAGAGACAAGTTCTTTCTCTGAACACAGAGCTTAAATTACTTGTAGCGGTATTTGAAAAACAAGTGAGACATATCTCAGACTCAGGAGATATGCTTGAAACCAGGCAAAATTGATTTTTTTTTTCATATTCACTGCCAGATATTGTACAGTTACATGGCTATATGCAGATAGAAGACAATGTTCGTCTTATCATGCCTGTGATAGATTCCACCCTGGCTTTAAAGGAATAAATCATTAATTTAAATAATGGATTTTCTGTTTACAACACAAGCCTTTAAAAATATTTCACTCCCAGCTCTGCAGAAAGAAAAAAAGGCCTTTTAATATATGGGCCAATCTGATAAATGCTTCTGTGCACATGTAGGCATGATTTTAGTCTGTTTAATTTTGTTTGCTTGTTTTTTATTTAAATCAGTAGTAGCTTTGTCAATGGTGCATTGTAGACAAATGCTGAAGATTTTAAGAGAAATTAAAAGACAAACAACATTTCTCCCTCCTTTCTCTACATGTAATGACATATTTTGAAGCTCTGGTGAGCAGGAAATGGGATTCCAGCTGGTGCCAGCTGCCACTGAGGTTCTGTACAGCAATGCTGTTCAGCACCTGCAGAGCCTTAATCCTCATACAGGAGACCCCAAAATTATAATTATTAATAATAACATAATTAATTGTCTCCTTATTGTGGATACCGAATTCTGCCAATGTTATTTATAGGGTCTATTTCTCCCTGGCAGGAAAAGGAAAACTTTTGTGGTTGGGATATTCCAAAATGTTCAGATCCTAACACAGTGGAACATTGACCTAAGCCTAGACCTTTAAAACTGCATAAGTAATAGAGTCATGTAACAATGAAGACCAATACGAATGTTGTCCTGGAGGTAGACTGGGACAACTTCATTAAGTCCTAGAAAAAATCCAGAGCCGAGGAGTTTCGAAAATGAACGGTGAGTCAGGACTGACAAAATGGTGAGCATTTGCAAAGTAGTTTTTTAGGAGCAGCCAACCAGGTCCACGTGTCTTTGAATTCAAATCAGACTAAAAACCTGAGGGACAGGTTCAGAGTAAGATTTGATCAGATATGAACCTCATGAAAAAAACAAGAGGAGCTCAAATCTGAGGTCCATGGCTTAGACCTTTTTATTATTTTAATTAAAACTAATCTGTTTGCATCCTCCTACATGCTTATTTCATTGCCAGGATCTGACTGGGAACATTAGACTAAGTGAATCAGACTGCTTGGTGATTATCCAGCTGGAATATTGTATTTCTCTCTTGTTGCCATCTCTGTAGTTTAGTGGTCTTAAGATGAGGCATGTGGTCCCTCTTAGGATTCACAGGAAGCACATTTTTAGAATAAGGCAGTTGGAGATAGGGGCAAGAAAAGAGAAGATGATGCTTCTGAAATATTCTTCCTCTGCAGAAGCAGTCCAAAATCACCATTCTAGTTAAACTATTTTCTAGCATTTGATTGATGTTTAGACTCACAGAGCTGGGAAAGACAAGTAAACAAGTCAATTCCCTGACTCATGATATGATGCCTCTGAGCACCATATCTAATGCTAATGATTAAGTTAATTTAGTAATATAATCAAGAAATCCACCTTTGTCTATTACTAGTGGTTCTATTATTCATTAGCCCTTTACCTCTCGCAGTTATGAAACATTGCCCTTAGTTGATTGCTTGGGGTTTTTTTCATATTAACTAGGAAAAGGGTTATAGAGAGCCAAAGCAAAGGGCCACCCAAGATAAAAGGCCTTGAAGATTTCCTTCAGACGAATTCTAGCAACTAAGCAAACTTCTGATAGTTTCCAATTTAGACAGTTATTTGTGAGAAATAAGAAAACACACGGTGCAAAAAGTTAACTGGATGAGTGCTTCTTCAGAAGAATAAAAAAGACTACAAAAAAAACCCCACAAATATTTGCTTTACCTCAGATTTTGCCTATGTTTCAATTAAGTTGTCCAAAAGAAAGGAGAGAATCACTTACTTCCAGGTCAGGTAAACAGTATTCTGAGAACTCTCTGCTTGACTGAAATATTCCTACATTGCTTTCTACTCCATGCTTAAACACTGTTTAAGCAAATATTCCACACAATTGCACCATCCCTTAGACTGTTAAAAAAAAGGTGCAAAAAAAAAAAAGCAGGGGCAAAAGCTTTGTGAATTCAGTCACAATAAATTAGCTTACTATCTGCTTATTCAATTAATATTCAATGACTTTAATTAATTAACATTCTTTTGGGGGAAGTAGAGACAGCCTTCCAGATTAAAAACCTGTTTTCTGCACAGAGAACACATAGGTGTCCTTGCTGCTCAGAATCCTCCTCAAATTGGGGCCTAAGAAATTTCCCTCATTGCCTTGTAGCCCTTTGAATCAGGTTGGGAATATCCACTCTTGGACAATTATGATAACAGTGAGACATCTGCGTGGGGTCTCAAACTGCCAGAGAATGCAGGGCACATCCGTCTAAGGGATCATTTAGGTAGAAGTAGCTAGATAAAAGGAATGTCGCTGGCCATTTAAATATGTGGGAGTTGAATTTACACAGAGTTCACATCAACTTTATTGTCTGGATTTTTCCTTTATCTTCACCAAGATTCAAATGGATGTGATGCCTGGCTTGAAACAGGAGGCTCAGTAAACACATACCTCAAAATTTTCATTCTTAATGTATCAGTAGCTTTTCAGTTCATTACAGCGTTATTAGTCAGTCTTCATAAAAGAGCTATGCATCTTTATTAAAAATGGAAGTTCACATCATTTTATGTTCCCATAAAAATGGGTGGTGGTAGCTTTGATTAATTCCTTCACGTACAGTGAACTTTACAGCAAATTGGACAGTGTAATTCAATTCCTATTTCTGTGGAATTTTTTTTGTTGGTAGAAAATTGATATAATTCATATGTAATCGTATTGCCTTTGCAAGAGATATTTAAGAAATAATATCCTGAGGTAATGATTGCATGGCTTAATTATTAATATCATACTTTCAGGCACGACAGAGCGCACTCCTTTTATCAAGCTTGGCTTCTATCAAAAATATTTCCCCTATCCACAGTTTGTTACTTGATGTAAAGTGTATCCAAATTTTATACATATATGCACATAGGTGTACATGGAGTCGGAGTACCTGATATTAGCATGCTTCTCTTCAGAGTAAGTTTTCATTTTGGAATGGGTGGATGTTTAGAAGATAAAAAGAAAACCAGCTTGGTAACAGAGTGGAATTATATGCACAGATTTCAAGCAAGCTGGGAGAGCAATTTCGAAACAGTGTTTGCTGGAAATGATGATTTGCTGGGTCAGGATAACTACTGAATCCCTAAGGAAGCTGATCTAGCCACAAATGGACCGCACTAGGAAATCCAAGGGGACAGTCCAACATCACTAGGAGATCTAGAAGCTCCAGTACACCCTTAGGCTATATGAGAGGTCTGGTTAGGTCTTTTTAATAATGAGATTATCACAGTCTGCTGGGTAATCTTTAGAGATGTTGGGAACTGACTGTTCCTGTATTTAAAGTTCTGCCTTAAGGGATGAAAGAAAACTCTCCATCCAATCACAGACAATGCAATATATCATTATTTCTCTGTTGTTTTATGTTTAAGCCTCTGTTGATATTGAGAATTGCTTTCCTCTACTTCCTCTCTTATCTTTCCGTGATCACTTCATAAGGCCAACCTGCTGAAATGAGGGAAACTTCAAACTGTAGCAGCCACAGACATAATGTGTGGTCATGGACAATGTTCACAAGCAGTACTTTGCCATCATCCCATTTTGTCTTACTATGGAGGCAAAACCCCAAAGCAAGCCTTCCTTGAAGAACTGTAGACTATATCTGCTATTTTTGCTAAAGACCTTCCTATCCTAATGTGATATCTGTCTGATGATGTTACCATCACAGTGGTTTTTGCACATAGACAACAGAAAATCCAGAGAATGTATTTACTGAAGTTCAAGGTGCAGAAAGAAATATCTATACAGAGTAGTGGCAGACATATTTCTTCATAAAATGAATTGATGTGACAACTTCTGACTGAATAGATTATTTTTTAATACCATAGATATGATTTGTATGTGGAGGTCAATCCCAGGAGATCTTATCAGGACATTTCCCTTACTTACATTTTTGTCAACCAATAAAAGCATTTGCATGAAGAGGTGGTCTCACAATGTTCTGGATATTGATGGCAAACCTACAAAGAAAAAAAAATGAATGTAAGAAACACTATCTTAACCAGGTCCAAAATGCTCTGTTAGAGGGATGGTCTTAAAAGAGCACCTGTCAATCTCTGCTATCAAAATTAAATGGAGAAAAAACCAACCCCAAAACAACAAGAATCGCAAGCAGATAAATGATAAATCATGCTGGTATTTACAGATCAGTATTGACAACTGTAAATGAATCTGCAAATCAATTAGAAAGCAAAATGTTCCTTGGAGGACAAATAACTTCGAAGCCAAGTTGAGTCCATGGAACTTGTAATTTTAAAGTAGACTTCAGGTACAGGATCAAGCAGAATGGGGTCAGAGTAGTAGGTGGAAGGGTTATTTCCAGCCTTATCTCCCCAGGACTGGCATGCTTTCTAACCACACTCAGATAAACAAGGTAGAAGAGAATGAGAATTTTAATGTATTGGAGTTCCCAGCAGGCTAGTCCCATGTGAGTAACTTTAATTTCTGTTGGACGTTTGTGGATCCTCTTCTCAGCAGCAATGCTCTGGGTGTCTGAACAGAACAGAGCTGAATGCAGATTGAATGAGATCTTCCATCAGTCCCTCTGATTCACCTGGGCTTCAGCTCACAGTAATTAAGGAACTTATTGAGCTAACTAGAAAAAATCATGAATAAATGATATGATTCAAAGATATACATTTATCATACTCATAATAGCTTATCCTATTTATTTATTTCATATTCCACTTGATTGTGTTTGGGGTTTATATACATTTCTGTGTTCAGATATAAACTAGTAAGTGGACAACTGTAAAACTGTGACCATGTTAGACCTAACAAATAAAGAAATACATATGCTTGCCTTCAAAGTATCACCTTTGTACATTTTGCTATTGTATTCTGTTCTTCTGAGAAATGCTGTAAGAAGCAAAATGCCAGGCAATACCCAACATATCATATTTAAACAAAACACAACCATTTCTCTTGTGCATACTGGAACTCTACAGTTTGTGGAAATCTTTTATTATTTCAAGATAGTGACTTCTGCTTTCTGTTCAAAAGGAATTTTATTATGCTGTCATATTATTCAAAATATTTATAATAAGGATAATTGAAGTCTTTATTGTCCACATGAGCTCCTGACAGCTCACTTGATTTTTCTAGGGATTTACCAATTCCTTGAAAGCAAAAATTTTACATCCTCAGTCCATGGACATCTGGGGTTTGTGAACTGTTTCCAAAGAGTCTTTAAAAGGTCTGGGAGAAAAACAAACCAGTTGTGAGGACATTGTATAGGTCCTGAACTTCTAGTAGAAAATTTGAAGGAGGTTGAAAACCACAGTTCAGGTGTTTAAGTATAATTAAGGCCTTAGTCTTTTCTTGCTCATCTCAGTGTAAGTTAAAAATAGCCAGCCAGTGTTGTCACTCTGGGGTAGCACAGCTTAGTTGTACCATCACAGCCATGCTCATAAATCACAGGTAAGGCTTGTCATGCCAGATAAGACAATTAGTTCGCCACATCCTGTATCTGGTGCCTAATACTAACCAGTGCTTGTTATATTAGAACAAAATCGCTGTTTGTGCAATGCTGCACAGGGGGAGACAAATTCCTTCCAGTTTCCTGTGGTAATCCTCTTATGCCAGAGGCGGAATAGATGATTAACCTTTGATAAATATTTTTTCCTCACATATTTCCTGACTCTTCCACTCATTGCGGCCCTGAATCAGCAAGGTACTTAAGCATATGAACAGTCCACACTGGTGCCATTCAGGTCCCTAATGTTGTGCACATGTGAGGTCTTTGTTGAATCAGTTTTTGAGCTGCTTTTAATTCCAGGTATAAAGGTGTTAGGGAAAATCCTCCACAGAGCAGCTCAATATCAACATACAATATGAGCAATACAAATATAATACAATTAAAGTTCTTGATGTGTCTTCTTTTGTAATGAGCTGAAGTCAGACAAAACATAGGTTGTACTGACCATTTTATACATTGTGATGCATCTCAACCAATTAATAAATTTGAGTTCCCTGTGATAATGGCACTGATGTTAGTGCTGGTAAAGGCCTATGTACTTAAAATAACAGAGTTATTGTACTGTCACAGAGCAGAGCACTGACCTGAATGATGTGAATGCGGCACATGACAATAACCAAATCAACGTGCAAAAATATAGCAATGCCCAGTTACATCAGAGCAGGAGGAATTAAGTTCAGAGGACTGTTCAGGCAGCATAGTGTCTCCCTTGTGAGAACTATATCAGGGACTGCTCTTTAATACACAACACGCTGAGCGAGTTGCCTAATAAGACAAACGGCAAATAAATATGATTTGTGTTGAGAGAGGTACAGAGCAGAGACAGACGAACTGGGAAAACCAGGTAGGGCATTAGAAGACATCTTTAACTTGTAGACAATGGACTGCTTCAGTTCACTAGGAGAAAAAAATTAGTATCTGTGGGAACTTCTTTGTTACTAGTACTGCTTCAGAAGCCGTTTTCAGAGTCCAGCTGTAAATTGTATATAAGCACTTGCCAAATGTGAGGGGAGTGGTTTCCACTTTGGTCTTTGTGTTTATTGTTTCTGCACTGGCAACAGAATTGAATTCATAGCGGCAGCAAAACAAAGACAGCTCTGAGTTATACTGTAATTCACTGCTGGAGATTTATGAATATTATTTTCCTGTAAAATCCAGCATTTTTCGCTTTACTACTTGTAACCTGTAAGTGGCATAAAATTGTGTACGTAGCAGGATTTCCTATTGCAGAGAGTGCCAAACACCAGTGTGAGAACTGCACTACATGCACATGTGGTTATGCAGTATGCATAAATTGTACCTTTATGTTTAACTTGTCTAATCAGCTCACCATATCAAAACTTAATAAGTAGCTGCTTCTCATTTAAAGGTCTAGTAAAACTGCAATTACTATGGCTGTAAGATGCCTTGTTTCGAAAAGAGTATTAAATAGTTTTATAGATATGGTTAGAAGCACTTGTGTAGTTGTTTTTATGAAAGCGAATGAGTTCATTAATAATGGCAGTCAGAGACAGAAATATAAGTTGGGAGTTGGTGAAGTATTCTGTCTTTGCATCCCTTCCTTACTGGTTAGCCTTAAAGTGTAAGCCACTCCTGCCATTATGCAGAAAACCAGTCATGGCTAGACCTCAGTAACACACCCAGAGGTGATGTTCTCCGAGCCCTCCTTCCTCTCACAGACAGAAATGAAGGGCTTGATTATCATTTCTACTTGATTTTCCACCAGGAAAAAATGAATTGTCTTCAGTGCAGTTACACTGAATTGAATTCAAAACCATGACCTGCAGCCTCTTTCATACAGTGAGACTATCACAAAAAAAAAAAAAAAAAAAAAAAAAAAAAAAGTAAAAAAATAGTCTTATTATAGTCATGAACTAATGAGCTACGTGTCACATGATATGTGCTGGGGGATTGGCATTGCTTTTCAGACATGGTAACTGCGAGTGAGGCACCTGATTTGGAGGACACAGAGCAGAAGGTCTTGCTCCTCCTCCTTACTGCTCTTTGCACTGGAGCCTTCCCACAGGCTTCAGTGGATTCTGGTCCTGATCCCAGGGAGACTCAACTTTCTTTACTCTCCATAAAAACTGGAAAATGGGTACCCTGCCTAATTAGGGTTCAAGCTCCCACATCACCTTCTTTTCTAGAAACTCCTGAAGCAAACACCAAGACTGGAGCAGAAAATTCCCTGCCTCTAGTGTGCAGGGAAACCATTGTTTTAGATACTGGTACATTAAATTAGACTTCTCAGTATCTCTACAGGCACTGTTGGCCAAATCTGTAAATGTTTTAAAATGTAGTTTTTGAAAAAGGAAATATCAGATTTACTGTTAATGCAGATGAGGGAGTAAAGAGCAGATGGGCAGTGTTTAAGTTGCAAACCTAAGGGAAGCTTTTTCATACAAAACTCTTAAACTGCAGCTCTTAAAATAAAGAAAGATTTTCTGTTTTCCACAGTGACTCACTAAACCTTTATTTAGACAGTTGGTAAAAATACCACAGCACATAATTCACTGTTTCTTTTTTTTTGGTTTTGTTTTTTTTTTTTTCTATTGCCCCCCACCCCTTTTGCTCAGCTGTAGTTTAGAACGACGATGTTTTTCCTTTTAAAGGGAGTCAGAAATCTACATTAAGGCATCTTGCCTTTTATTTGTTATTGGTAATCTAAATGTAGTTTGGAGTGGCTAATAGTCCTGTTCAGACCCAGAGCACAGCACCCTCTGGTGCGCATATTAAACAGGAGGATTAGAATTGTTATGAGGGTTTTGTTCCTTTTGTGGTAGACATTTTTCAGAGATGAGTTTTCATACTCATTCAGAAATCCAAAACCAAAAAGCAGCCCCAAAACACAATGATTTTGGAATAAATAGATCATCTTACCCTTGAAGCTCTCTTACCATGCTTCTTGCAGCAGCTGGACAACTTCCTTTCCACAGAACTAGTTCATGACAATTACTCATCTTCAGAAAGGCTACAAGTTGCACAGGAGCTGCTGTTTGCTCTCAGCTGACCTGCTGCTGGGTGATAATGAACACCTTGGTTTCCCACCAAAGCCAATGGTAACCGAAAATACTCAGATTTTGTGAGCAGTTCTTAAAACCAACAGTAGGTTTTCATGCAGGACTGTGGAAGTTTCTCCTAGCACATAGTTATGGACTTCATGGGATTTTCCCAATTCATTGCTGCTAGCCTGATTCCAGGAGATTTTAAGCACCCCAGTTTATTTCCTGAGAAACTAAGAGTGTAAACACTTCAAGATATACAGCAAGCACACATAAAAGTAGACAGGCTTTCCCGTACCACTGTTAAAGAGGGTTGCTTTAAGGTCTCCTCTAATGGTTTCTGCACCTTCAAGCTTCTGTTGTAGGTGTTACTCATGGAAGTTGTTACCTTCAGTCACTGCCCTTGCTGGACCATACAGTCACATTGCCCCTTTAGTGCCACAGAGAAACCCAAGATAACCTTTATTTTGCCAAAGCAGATCAGAAATGAAGAAGACTCAAAAAACAGGAGGATCTCACATAAGAAAAGTCTTGCTCCTTGCACTGGAAATTATTCTACTTAAGAGTCAAGATAATTTTTTTTTTAATCTTCTCAGAGATACTGCATTGGTCCCTGGGGGGCTCTTTTTTTCATAGCTGTATGTTTTCTGCACTTTTACATTTAAAGTCAAATTCTGCCACAGACAGTTGAGTTCAGTGACTGAACAGAAGAGCTGCATGTGAATATCTGAGGAGATAATGTGGCCTTTGGTCATCTGATAATTGGGTACATTACCTGCTAGGCAACTGGAGGGCGATTTCTGCCAGCTCTGATAGGAGCTACATGGGCCTAGGGAGGCACTGGGATAATACAGACAAAAGTAAACAGGCAAGAATAGTTTAAAAAAGCAGGAAATAGCCTTACCTGAAGGAATAATGGCTTGCCAGAGAGGTTTAGTAAAACAAGGAAGGGAGGGAGGAAGGGAGGGAGGAAGGGAGGGAGGAAGGGAGGAAGGGAGGAAGGAAGGAAGGAAGGAAGGAAGGAAGGAAGGAAGGAAGGAAGGAGCGAGCTATTTTAATAGAAAAAAAAAACCGAGAAAATTTTCACTGGCTTGCATTTGGAAAAGCTGATAACCTTTCCCAGAAGCCTGCTGTACTCCCTTTTTCTTTTGAACAGCCATGCTTATTTGCAGAAATCGTCAAATAAAAAAGATTCCATTTCTGGGTAGAACATGAATATTTGTGGTACTAGCATCTGTGGTGGCCTTTCAATTTACTAGACCAAAATCAAAGAACATGAGGAATTGGGCCAGTCTAGTGGTTGAGAGTCTTTATGACTTCCAAACCACACATGGACTCACTTGTGTTGTTTGCATCAATTTTTTTACTTAGGGTGGTTCCAAGAAAAAAAACAACTGGCTTTTTCTTAGAAGTAGCATATCAAAGATACGAGGCTTTTACAACCTACTGCACATCACGTCTCCTATTCGCTTGCATTTCCCAAGATGCTCTGGTATCATTCTCAGCATTTCAGAGAAGATGTGTGTAAAGACTACAGATAAGAAACAGTGACAGAAAGTCGTATTGGCCTGAGGGGTGGACAAGTTGTAGAGTGGGAAATCAGAATCCTTTCTGTATGCAGGTGTCTAAAACCTCCCCACCTACAGGTGCCTCTGCTGTGCCGCTGATCAATTATGTAAATAATAATCCATTTCACTTCTCAAGAATCCTTCTCTTTGAAGGTGACCCATTCAGAATTGATCATGGATTTTCTTTCTTTGACATACATCTGGTTTCTCCTGAAATTTCAGCTCTCTACAGCATTGCTCTGTCTTCTTCAGTAGTCCTTGCTGCCTACACTCACCCACCATCTCCCCCGAACCTGGTAGATAGCCTCGTGGAGCAAGTTTGGAGAAGGATAGCTGAGACTGATGCCGAGTTAGGAAACATTTAATCTTCATGTAGCTGAGAAGTAAATGAGCAGCTGTTTCTCATGGTTAATTAATAGCACATGCTCTGCAAAGCGAAGTGCATCTTACAGGCTGGATTCTCCTCTGGCTGTACAGCACTGCGTGACTCCAAACGGCTCCTGTGGAGCCGCTCCAGGTTTTTCACAGGGAAAATAGATTCAGGACCACTAAATAGAAATTAATGTTCACATAAGGTGGTCCAGCTGACCATGGTGTTTTCATTCAAAGTACCTAAATGCTGAGTTCCCAGAACCAGTGCCTGAAAATGTGGAAGTGGGTTTGGTAAGTGTTTCTGGAGAAACTGGAATAAATCCAACATTTCCGTAAGAATATTTAGTCTTCTTTTCTGCACTGTGGGAGGTTTGGGATGCTACTTTGCACATTTTTTAAGTGCCTTTCCCTTTGAGACACCTAGGGCAAAGGCCTCAGGCTCTGATATTATCCGTTTTCCTAAGAAGCACTTTTTCCGTACCACAGTAAATAAAAAAGAACAAAAAAACCCAACAAAAAACCCTGTACTTCTGTGGGTTGCCAGTGAACACCATAGTCTCTGTGTGTCCAAACCTTCCACTGTCATCACTGAAGAGCTGCATATAGAATAAACACAGCCCATGCAATACAGATTTGTGAACAGAGTAAGTCATGAAGGGACAGTAATATTCAGAAGATACCCAGACACACAAGGTATGTCAGGCAAGACAAGAACCTGGATAAAACAACTGATGTAGTCAAAAAGGAGTCTAAAGTCTTAGCTACAAAAGGCTAAGAGAAGACCTATGCTTGAATTCCTTCAGAGGTAATTTTGGTAGAGGTATACTGAAAGAAACAGTTTTTAAAGTTATTATTATTATTTTTTTTTAGTTTTTCCTCTTCCTGAAGTACTTTAAATCCAGAATTTCGAGTCTCTTTACGAGTCACTGAAGAGATGCCTAGAAAGGACAAAAGGGTGAAAGATTTTGTGCTTGCAGTTGAAAGGTAAAAGTTGTCCAGTTGCTGAAGCTGCTCAGGGCAAGTGCATGTTCCATGTGTTAGGTAACAGGAGCGGGAACCGTTTCACCCTCTTGCATCACCCTGCAGAACTCTGACCTGCCCTCACAAATTGCCCAGAGTGGATTGCAGACATGCGGGCTGCTGTCTTGAGCGGTAAGGGCTCAGGGGAACATCTGGCTCCCTCCTGACTTCAGGCTCTGTGTTCAGCACCTGCCTTCCACACAGGCATGGGCTGGTGGGCTGGCAGCCCAAGGGCCATGCTCTGAACACCAGCATGGCACCAAGCTCCCTTCCCAGCTCTGGCTGCACCTCTTCTTTTTCCCAGTGGAGATCTCCAGTCTGGTGAAAGGTACAGCAGCAATCTGCATTCATGTGCTTGTGCTGTAGGCCATATATTGTCTCACCTGGGAATCCCAACCTCCCAACCATCCCAGGTCACTCTCGCCCCCAATTCCCAGCACATATTTTCTGTTTGCATACCTTGGTGGTTTATCATCCGTCTGCACGGCACACCACCCAAGTCTGTGTGTCATCAGAGCAGGCAGCTGCATTCACAAAAGCTGGATGGAAGTCGGATGTGGTTTGCCTAAACCCTGTGGAAATCTTGGAGGGTCTTGGCTCTAAAGACATTTAAAAAAACTAAAACACCCTACCTTTCAAGATGTGCTTGGCAGAGCGTTATAAACAAACAAAACCAGTTTGCCCTTGGGATATTTGCTTTTCCTCTAAGATCTGCTTGCTTCTGAGCAGGTGTCAGAGAAGGGAGTGACGGTGTCTGGAGAAAAGGACAAGGAAATACTCCAGCCTTTTCTTCAAGTGGAGAGGTTGAGGTGAGGATGCCGAGCAGCACCACACCAAAACCAAAACAATACTAAATCATTGAAAAAAAGAAAACAAACAAGCAAACAAACAAAAACCACTTCTGCTGGGACAATATAATCTATTTTACGATTACTGTCCAACTGATTTCCTGGTTTTTATTCCTTCCTTTGGACATATAATTAGTTTCTCTTGGTGTTTATCTGTGTGCGGCGTTGCAATGGTTTTATCTGAGCATGAACTGATTTTGTTAAATCACAACAAGCTGGATACTTTTACTGTACTTTGTACCACTTTTATTTCTGTTTATTCTAAATTAATTAGCACCAGTGTCAGGCTGGAGCAAAGCACATCATTCTTCAGCCACAATAAGTGTCCACTGGTTTAACTCAATCAGTACAAGTTCATCTGAATGAAATACAGGAGCAGCTGGAGTGGACCAGACCAAAATCCACCAGGACCTGTGCCCTGCTGGGAGATCAAAGTGATCTAGTGTGGCTGCCTTGGGATGGGTACAGTAAGAAGACAAGCACGCATCATAGCGTTCCCTGTGTATTTATGACTCAGGGGCTTCCTCTCTTTGTGCCTGTGAACACTCTCTTTTGGTAGAGTCCTACCTTCATTTGCTTCCCCTATTTTTTCCAAGGGACCATTCATCTGAACACTCACCCAGTCCATCAGGCATCTGACCCAGAGTGTGTGGGTTGAAAGGTTTCTGCAAGAAAACCACTACACTTCCTGCCACATCTCTAATGTGCTGAGTTTGAAGGGAGGGAAGATCCTCTCTTTAGAATTAGGTGACCCCATCTTCTATTGAGGAAAATGTAATTCAAAGGCTAAAATGTGGGTTTTTTTTTTTCTCCAAGCTTCTGCTAAATCAAATATTTAGTATCTGTAGAGCAGATTAAACTCTCTCCCTCATTTAATGAACACTGTTAATATTGCCCTGACTTCTCAAATTGTATTTTTCAAGCAAGACAGCAGAATGCCTACAGAGGTATGCAGCACTACATGCGTTTGTGCACAAAAATGAAGCAGCAGTACACAACTTTGTGCCAATGAAAACTGAGCTCTCCTCCAGTGACCAGCCTGAGGCCTTTCCAGGGTTTCATTTTGGTTGCCTCTCATTCCCAGAAGTGGTGTTTGCCACCTTTGCCACCAGATTTGGCAATCTCATCTCAAGTAATTAAAAGCTGCAAGCAGCAATACCCACAGGGAAAGGTGGCTTCCCAGCTCACCAGGAGTAACCCAGGGATTGTAGCTTTTTGCTTCTAATAATTTCACTGCACAGCAAGTGGGAGGTGCCCCTTTCTTTTCTCCATCCTCACTGAAAGAACAGAAAGGCTACTTTCCTACAGAGAGCAGCCTGCACCCCAAAGGGGTTTAGTTGCACTGCTGGGACAGAGTCCCCTGATGTTGGCTGAGGGTAAGACAGCTCCAATGGAGAAGCATTTAAGGCACAAAAATGCTGTCCCTTGAATCCTGAGCATGTCTGTCCGTGAGCACAAGTCTTTTTGCCTCTCTGGGGCAAGAGGAGGGAGGTGGCAGGAGGAGTGAGGAGGGTGAGGGCTGGGTTGCAAGCAGCTGCCAGTTGCTGTTGCACAGCATGATAGATAAAGTGAGTGAGAACTTCCCTCCCTGTTAACAAACAGGCAGCACTTTGCCTCTGTTGTGCCAAGAGGAATTCATTTTACATTGATATGGCATAAACTTTCAAGCTCTTAATATGTTATGTCAGAAAAATGAGCTTTATTTCATATTTCCAGCATCTGGTGGTGATGAGGAGGAGGGAGGGTTTGCAAAGGAGGAGTCTGCTATTAGCAGCAGCTCTGCTGTGGAAAAAAAATCCCTGGGCCTTTCCCCCCTCTTGCAAGAGCAGCTGAGCCTTTGTCACTTGCTGGGGACTGCCACCTTCCCAGTGATGCTGCAGGGACCAGCCTGATGGGCCAGGTCTACTGAGGAAAATGATGGCACCAGGGACTGCAGAGAAGGCTCAGGGCTCCTCACCACCCCAGCTGTGCTGGGGGCACAGCTGGGCCAAAAAAACCCAGCCCAAGAGGGTTTAGACAGCGTGAAGTGTCTGTGGGTGTTCCTCCTGGCTGCACTGGTGGTCTTGCTTGGGCTCTACCCCCCAGGCCAATGGGCACCAGCATCACCCCAGCTTCAAAGGGAGCAGCCCTGCCTCATTGCAGCCTTCACACGCCTATGTCACTGGCTGCCCAGAGAGCACCATGCTGCAGCCTCATCATCTTTTACTTGTTTCTTTTTATTATTATTTTGTCCAGATGGCACTCTGCCCCCCTGTGCTCTCAGCTCACAGAAAGAAAAGTGGAAGACTTCTACAAAAATCTCAATAGCTCCAGCTGCTTATCCAACAACAGGATATGGATTTTAAACCTACTATATATATGTATATATATGTCATAACTGTGAAAGGAAAAGCAGTTTGCTCTCTCTGTTTTTTATTATATGTAATCTCAGCAGGCAATCAAAACATACTCACCCACCACAGAGACCAGAAAACAATACATTTGTACTCTTATCAGACCTAGGCATTGACTCACGGGGAGGCCCTGGGGTTACCCCTCCCACACCAGCCTTCAGCTTTGGCACAAACACTTTGTGTATGAACACAGGCTTTGGTGTACACTACTGCTCGTGGTCTTCTAAAAGCTGTTTTGCTCATGTTCTCAGGCTCTTAGATGAGAAACCTTGCCCTGGGGCCCACCACCAGCACGTAGGTGGTTACAGAAGTTTGCTCCTTGCTTTCGTGCAGCACAATTTTGTTGGCCTCACAGCAGTGTGTTTGCACAAGGGGACTGTTGTGCAACGTCCTTGGATACCTCTTGGCTTTTGGGAAGTCTTTTAGTAGTTCAAAGTTGTGCTTTACACCCTTCGGGTCGGTTTGGCGTCATGGATCTGCCAAGTTATTACTGGTTGTTTTGTGAAAGCCCTGCTGTGCAAAGCCTCTTTATGACAGGGCTTGTTAAGCTTCTGGGCTTGAATTTCAGAGGGCAGCAGGAGAAATGAACCGGCACTGCAAGCTGCCATTCACATCCTGGGGATGTGGGTCCATCTTGAGGACAACGCTGAGGAAAGAACCTGGCTCCAGTCACCTGCCGAAGCAGGCAAGACACATAAGGCCTGGCCTCTGGACACGTGCTCTGAGAGCAAACACAACCTCAGTGCACAAAGGTTGATCCTGGCTCTCTGCTCTCTAGGCAGAGGTGGACGCCAAGCTCCTGGCATAGGCACCTCTGCCTTTGGTCAAAGCTTGGACTCTGAGCACATTTCCTTCTGCTGCTGGGGACAGCTGTCCTGAGCAAGACTTTGGCCATCCATCACTGCAGGACATCAAAGGAGGCTTGGATTCAGAAATCAGCGCATTTGTTGGGACGATTTCCTATCACCAGCTTGTAACCTAGCCATGAAGCTGCGATCACACCTTCAAACAACGCCTTGTTCATGGAATGTATTTCAAAGACTGGCAGATCTGGCTGGCAGAATGGGGTCCCATATATGAATTAAAGTCTTTACTTTTTTCTTCCAGAAGTTTTCAAGAGTGCTAGTGACAGAAGAGGAAGGGAGGGAGGCAAATTAAAAACTTTTTATACATTAGGAAGGTAAATGAAGCAAGTGAATGCAAAGACAAAGAGATGAAAGTCATATTTTATGGTAAGCATCATGCAATAGCTTCTTATTGGTGATGGGTGCACAAAATAAGACACCAGAAGCCAATGAAAGAAACGGTTGTTAATACTCTGTCTAGAAATGATAGTTAGTACTGTGACTTTCTTTTTTCACCCCACTGATTAAATAATTTATATCAGAATACTTTTGTAATTTGAGTCTGTCAGATGGGAGCGCTTTTATATATAAATATATTTTTTTCTTTCCTGCTTTCTAATTAGCAGGGTACAAAACAGAACAGTAATGTATTACACAGGCGGAGAAGTGACATTGTCTGGAGAGCCTTGCCGTGTCCTGATTCCCAGTGATGAGCGCTGTGATACCGTGCTTGGGAAGCCCAGACTCCCCTCCTTTCAGCAGCTAAAGAGTTAAAGAGATAGATCAAAGCAAAAAAAAAAAAAAAAGGAAAATATTCCTTTCAGACTTTGAAACACTGTTGCCACCATGGAGAAGAGTAGTAGAAAATTAATAAGGTGGTGTTGGAGCAGATGCATGACCTGCAGTATAGTACAGAGGGCAAGAGTTCAAATATAAATAAATATGTATGGCTGTGCTATGTCTTATTAGATAAGAGTGCTGTCTCGTAAGCAGTTTAGGTGCAACGAAGTGGCATCTGTAGTACTTGCGAGACAAGGAGCTGTACCATAAACAAGCCTCCTGATTAAGCCTGGATTTTCTAAGAGGCCAGCAAGAGCCGGGAGCGAGATTTGCTGTTTCATCTCTCTGGGATGAAGGTATCGGGAGTGGCAGGGGAGAGGGGGTGAGACTCCTGCAGTGATCCTGGCAGGATTGTTGTCATTTGGGAGGCAGCACTGCTGGGTTTGGCATCCCAAAAGATTCCCTGTGAGCAAAAACTCCCATCCATTTTGACAGAAAAGTTAAGGTGCACGGTGGGTGGTAGGAATCCTCAGCTTCCATTCCCCAGGTCAAAACCTGCAACACAACGTATGGGTCATTTCAGAGTCACCATTTCAGAGTCCCTGTTTGAGCATCCCAAAGTCACTGAATGCTTGGGCTGGGTGACAGGCTGATGGCAACCGGTCCAGATCTCAACCTTCCCCAAGATAACCAGGAAGCTGAGACCTGTTTGTGTCCAGAGATATTTGAAATAAATCTAATAAAAATCATTTCACAGTAATTTGCCAGTCAGAGGCTAATTTAAAAGTTATATATATATAAAAGTATATGGATTTTATCACAATTAGATCTTCATGATGAACTCTTTTCTTTTTTTCTGCCTGGCAGAGTCACTTGGAAAAAGAAAGCAAGCATAATTTGAGGCTGAACTGAGATGATTACAAATAGTCTTAAGAACAAAAAATTGACACAGACAAAACATAGATTGTCATTCCTCATCAGTCACAAATAAACTTCACCTCAGATTTTCCACTCGAGTTCACTTTCCCCTCTATTTTTCAGCAAAATATTTCCCAAATAGTTCCAATGACCCAAAACAGGCATTTTTCACAAGATGAATTTCTCAGCTGCAGAAGTTCATTCATCCCAAGGCAGACTCCTGGAAAGCCATGGGCAAGACTTGTCAAGGCATTTGGAAACAAATGTAGACAAAAGACAGAATCGGTTTCACACAAGTTTTGCCCCTCCCCACTGTGCCTCCCTTCTCTAGTTTTAGAGAGGGGGATTAGTGACACGGATAAGCCACGGGAGTAAAGCTCACGTGGTTTGTACATGTCACCAGAACCCCTACAGAAAAACGCAGCTTTATAATATGTACAATTTCGGTTTAGTTTATTATTTATAATACCTGGGTACCAACAAAAAAGCTCAGACACTAATGCAAAGTTTTTAATTTCTTAGTGCGTTGACATCACTTACTGTCTTTCTCAATGTATTTTTATTTGTTTGATCTTCTATAAATTTTTCTCTTTGTTCTTCAGATGGAATAGCAAATCTAGTTCATTCCAAAGACACTCTGCTGCTATAAAGTAACTGAAACACCTTTAAAAATTTAGAGTTTTAAGTGTGATATCATGTCCCATAGGAATATTTGTATCATTACAGGACACAGTATCACCTTGTTCTATGGAAATCTGAAATTCACAAATTTTAAGAACACCTATCACCTCAGCCGTCTGCATTATTTTAGTGCAGACAATTTATTGGAGACAAGGAACTAAATATTCTGTTCCTGCTCTGGTTCAACATGTGATTTTGGCTATGCCAACATTTGCAAACCTTTCTTCCTTTCTAACACCTTCATATTGAGGCATCTCAGTTAAAGATTTCAGTGCAGGTTTCTGCTCACAGATTAGGTTTGTGGCACTTGCTGATTACGTGTCCTACTTTCATCTTATCTTACCTATGGCTGGGCCCATCACTGTTTTAAAGTGAAACACTTCCCATAGACTTGTGGTCAGACCGGGTTTTTAATTGTCCAGGGAAAGAATAGGGCCAATGGTGGTTGATGGTAGGTGGATGGTAGAGGGTTTAGGATTATGGGTGGGGGACTTGGCAGGGCCAGGGAACAGCAGGTATCAGATAGTAGTGAGAAGGGGAAAGGGTTTGGCCAGAGAAGGTCTAGTCAGCATCAGGATAGAGGGAGGACTGGTGTAAGAGGCAAGGGCTTCTGGAGGGCCAGAGCTACCCGTCCAGCATAGGGCCACAGGGACATCTCGATAGTGAGATGTACCCTTTGACTTGGATTCCACCTGGGAACAGTGACATATGCTCAGGAGTGTTGTCCTCTCTCACTATGCAAGCCTGGCACCCACTCCACCTCCTTCTCAGCAGGGATGGATGCCATGCCAGCCACACAGCCCTGCAGCCTCTTTCTTTGCCACTGGGAGCACTACCTTTACCTACTCCAGACACAGCACTCCCCCTAGTTTATATTCTTTGACAATTATGTGTTCTAAAAGGGAAGAACCAGCTATGTAAATCTTAATGCAGTCCTTGCAATGATTGAGTGGGACTGTCAACTGACCATAAGAAATTTAACGAAAATTGGGAAGTATTCAAAGATGCTAAAATTGATATTGTTGTACCCTCCTTTCCTCTTCTTCCCCCCCCCCCCCCCCATACACACATACACACACACACACAAAGCTGCAAGAAATCAGTGGAGAATCAGTGGCCAGCAGAATGATGGATAATAAAAGATCCCAGAAGACTCTAAAAGGAGCAAGAAAAACCCTGAACCGTTGTGGGACCATTACTAGAGACAGCTCACAGCCTTGCAAGGATTAACAAAGAAAGATCAGAAGTGTTGACTAGACACTTTTGTTCTGTATTTGCAATGAAGCTGGAGGGTGTATCTATCCCGTCTGACGTTTCTGCAGGAGCAGAACATTTATCTCTGCAACAAAGGAAGATCTGAGGCAGCACCTGCTAAAATTAAGCTTTCCCAAAAACAGCTCTATTAATTTGCACCCAGGAGTTTTAAAGGAAGTGGCTAAGGAACTTTCTGAACCACCGTCATTAATAATTCACAGATGTCGGGAGAATGAGTTAATTCTTGAGTCTGAAGGTCAGCAAACACTGCTCTAAAGGGAAAAAAACCTGCTAGAAAGGGGGAAAAAAAGGTAATATAGAGAAGTAGAGACCTGCTAGGCTGACAGTTCCAGATAGAGCTTGGAAACAGATTTTTAGGGCAACTATAATGAAAGATTTAGAGTGTAGTATACATGTATATATTCATATAACACAAAGGCTAGCCATAAAAGGTGCATAGTAGTAGGTCGAGTAATTTAACAAGGCTTAGGATGTGAGGTTTCATAAACTCACATTACCAAGGTTAGTGTAAAGGAGGCCAAAGGATGGTTTGGTGACAGTTTGTCACTCAGAGTGGGGGCGTTGGTCTGGGGATGCCACTGCCCCAGGCATTCCTCCGTCCCTGGGGAGGACACAGTGGTCCGGACCCACAGGGACCACACTGCAGAGGACACCCATGGGAAGGTCCTGGGTGGCCCCCTCCAGACCTTGCCCGGGTGTTTGCAGTGGGGCTGATGGCAGCTTTGGGCTCAGGAAGAGGTCTGCCTTTGGTTCAGAGGGGGCAAGAATCTTGACCTGTACCCTGAGTGCTTTGACAGCCCAGACGGCAGCTGGCAGGTAACCCCAGCCAGCTCAGGGCTGGGGTCTACAATCCCTATTTTTGTTTTAGAGGATCCACTTTCTTGCAAACCTAAACGGCATTTTTATTATTATTTCCAGTTGTTACATGATTCTTATTATAGTTCAGCACTGACGTCAGCAATAAACAATAATAGGATTGTGAACTATTGCTCTTTCTAATAAAATTATGTTTCTTCTCTGCATTATAAATCTAATAGCTATTACATCAGTACCCATAAATATATATCATTGCTTACCTTTTTAATATATACAGGGCATTGCATGCCCCAACAGAAAATAATCAGATTTTTTTTATAAGTTAGCCACAGCCATTATTAGATCATGAATGCCTAATAAGTAGAAGTAGAAGATATAATTAATGGGCAGTTTTCATATCATTTTCTTCTTTTGAAGGGGGAGAAAGAGGTGGCTTTTACCTGCAATTTCTTTTCCCTCTAGAGCTGCAGCCTCTAGTCTGTCCTCAGCTTTTCTCCATACTTTTCCTGATGGTTTCTTTGCCTTTCCTCATCTGAAGCTAAATGCTGGTCAAACAGCTCAGTGCAAAAACCCTGCAATTTCTCCATCACAGTGGCATCAAAAAGCCTCTTCTTCCTGAGAAAGAGCCAAGGAAACAACCCTTTCCTCCACTGCTTTGTACTAATGCACAGCCCTGCTGCACTTGTGGCCAACTGTCTCCACTCATCCCCCAGCACATCATGGTAGAGCCCCCCCGTTTCCCCCTTCCCCTAGTTTTTGGTGATGCTGCCTTCAGCCAAGCCCTCCCAGATGGTTGAACCTCATGGTGCTCATCCTCAGCCTCGGGAGTGCCCAAAGGCTTAGGGCCAGGGCTTACCTCCTAAGCAGAATGGCGGTGATGGCACCACCACCCCAGCCCCTTCCCCATGCTGGTGTTCCCCCAGCAGCCCACCAAGCCTTTCTGGAGAGGACGTGCCCAGCGGCACCCCGGGGCACTGCTCGACACGAGCGCGACTGTGATCTATGGAAGTGTGTGCGAGATCTGTATAAATAAGGCAGATTCCCCCCCACCTCCGCCCCCCTCCTCCTCCTCCTGCTCCTCCTCCTCTCCTCTCTCTCAGCACTGATTAATGTGTTGAATGAAACCTTTAAATGTTTGATTTCAAAGCAGAGGGATTTTTTATTCCCCCCCTCTTCCTGCCTATCTGTAAAGAAGAAAAAAAAAAAACCACGCGATCATGTGGGAAATGTTGATTTTAATGGAAAAATTGCATTGTGCCGACTTTCATAGAGTAGAAAATCCACAGAGTGAGACTTCAGGCTTGGCACCTGCTCCAGAACCTTCCTGATGAAGCAAAGGTTGTCTTCATTAAGAGCATTAATATTCATGCAGCATGGTAATTTTGACACAGAAAAGGTCTCTGTAACCTTTTCTTGTGTGAGAATTTTTTACTTCTCAAGGAAATTACAGTCCAGCAATGACTTAATTAATGCTGGGTTTCTTCGGCGGATTTTGAAGAGCTGTCAGTTTGGGCTTGCAGTATCTGTCAAGCAGGGAGAGGGCTCTGGCTAGGTAGATTGAAGGGAGGGAGGGAAGATACCCGAGCCCCCAGCATAGATCCTCCTGACTGGGGTGCGGTGACGGCGGGGGGGAGGACAGGGGAACACGCACCTCTCGCATTAGTTTTAATTTAGCAACTTGAATTCCCCAGTGCTGGGTCATTTATTACTGGTATAAAGGACACAGCTTGAATTATTCCTCCATTTCTCACTTGGCTTATTTGTTATTTTTATTGTTATTATTACTATTTTATAATTCTCGTTTTGCTCTTCCCTTTCTCTAGCGGCAGGGATGGAAGTTCTCTGGAGGAGCCCGCTTTGAACGGTGCCCACCCTCTGTTGCACGCATGGGGAAGAAAGAGAAGTAGCCTTCTGCTTTTAACAAAATATTTATATATGTGCATATACATATGTAATCAGATAAAAATACTCCAAAGAAATGAGATCTGCTGCCAAGGAGGAGCCGCAGCAAGCGGTATTTTTTTTTAAATCAAAGTTTACATTCTTCACCAGTGATGTCAGTCATGTTTGCAGACAGGGCATTTTGGTGTGCAGCAGTGAAGGAAGGAGCTTCTGATTTCTACCTTTTTTCCTTAATTTGATTTTTTTTTGGGGGTAGCTTTTGGAAGAGATCCTTTTAGGATCTATCATTTCCTGATGCTGTTTTCTTTTTCTTTCTTCAGATCACTCTGAAGTGTCCTGGCTGCTTTCCCAGATCCAGGTCTGCTCTCTGGGCTGTGATCTCTATCTCAGCCCCCTCCGTTTGGGCCTCCGTGCCACCAGGGAGATGCACCACAACCTCTTCCTTCCACCTGGAGACCAAGAAGGAGTCTTCAGCAGCAAGATATTGAAGACAAATTCAGCTGGTCAGTACTCAAGCTGCAAATCCCCCCCCGCCACCCCTAAATGGCTTTGAGAAGAAATTGAAGTTTCGGTCTTCTGTCAAATATATTTAAAACAATTGGGTTTTCTTTGGTATTCTTTGGTAGCGTACTTAAAGCATGTTTCTTTCACCTGGTCCCAAGGCAAGACTCTTCCAGTCTTCAAAATCTAGATGTCCAAACACCCTCCCTCTAAGTGTCAGAAAATACAAGAGATTGTTGGTTATTCTTTAGTCTAAGTAATGCAGCAGTGTTACATCAGCACCTTGTTTAAAGGTGATGCAGAAGGCTAAAATGAACATTTAACTTAGGTCCTTGAGGTATGAGCATTTGGAATAGTTTAAGAAGGGAGACTGCATATGACACTCACTTCAGCCAGCTGTAGTCCTCTACTCGTGATTTCTTATATTGTCAGAAGTGAAATCCCAACAATGTTGCCGATCCAAATTTCTATTTCATGGTATTGGTACCTTGAAATGCAAAGGCAAGCTGCTAAGTACATGAAACCAAGGCTAATGGCACAAAAAATGGCCCGAATGACACAAGTAGCAAAACTGAAAAGCACACGTATGTATGCATGTGTATAAATATACAAACATTTTTAAATAAACTGCACATTATCCTCCATTCATTTTACTTCTTTTTTAGATGTTGCTCATTTACTGTGGACATTTTAGCTTGCAGGACTCACTGAGTTTCAGAGCAAAGGAAATGGATACCTGCCAAAAAACCCAAAGGTAGGGATCAAGTGAAGGGAATCCATACCTCTTCTGTGTCCACCTAGACATTCAAAAGCTCTAAAAGGGTCTGTGCTATTATGGGACAACTTCTAGAGGACCACAAAAATCAAGAAGACCAAGACTCTTCACATCAAATTCTTCATACAAATCTCCTCTACAAACACACACTGTGGAGTTTATCTCAGAGTGTAACCCACTTCATGACACCCTTTCAAAAAGACTTATTCAAGGCTGCATCACTAAAAAGGGAGATCCTGGTGAAATATGTAACTGCTTCAGTCAACAACTTGAGAGTTTGTTAGAAGTTGGGTAAAGTGATAAGATGGTCAGTAGAGTCAGTAGAGTACCAGTTGGTATCTTAGGAGACTTTGGACCCTTTCTAGGTTTGCTTTCTTTAGACATCATGTCACTTCTTCCTCCCTGCATGGTGCTCTTTGGAAAGCACTCTGAGACAGAGATGCTGTTGTTATTCTTGCCCACCTGCCTTTCCTGCTGCCTTACCTGGGACAATTCCCTTGTTTCAGGGGTTACACTTGCTTTTTCTCTCTGTTGTTTTGCCATTAAATACAGTGCTAACTCACATTTTTTTGCCAGCTGCTAATCAGCATTTTTACTGAGGATGATCCAGAAGGACGGGTTCTGCTGAAGAGCAGCGATTTCATGTGGGTATCTTGCAGAAACGCTGTTTCAGTAATAAACTCTTTGGTCCAATATGAGACCCAGTCCCACTTCACAAAGCTCTCTACCTTGCCTTTCTCATACTAGAGAAAAGAAATGAGAGCATTTTACTGATCAAAATGTGATTTCTTTTCAGGTACCAAAGCTATGCCAGAGTAAAATGAGGTTTTATTTATGCACACAGGCCTGAAGGATTGCCGCAAAGGGAATTTTCTAGTGCAGGGGACAAATAATAGGAGTTGTATTTCTTATCATCACGGCAAATGAAATAAATACCTAATATTTCTTCTGCCTAACAAAGTAAGTAATTAGCAGTGCCATAGTCAAGGGAACGTGCAGGTAAATGGAGCAATAATTGGGGTGATACAACATTTGCCCACTTCTCAGATGAGGGATAAGGAGCAGGCCAGCAAGTGAACCCACATTTTATTTACTGCTACACCACTGGTAATTAGACAGCTTGCCGTAATGGATTAGCAGCAACCAGTGACACCCGTTATCCCTGGCAGACAGAGCAGTGCGTGCTGCAGGAGAAGCTGTTAAAGGCCAAGAAATACAAGTGTGTAAAAGATAAGAATAGCAAGTGCCCTCCCCACGTCAGGCTGACTGGGAGTTGAAAGCAAGCAAGCAAGTCAATCTTTAAATATGCCAGTTAATTTTAATGACATTGAGATTTTACTGACAAGTCTGAAGTATTTTAAGTAACATCAGAATTATCTTACTTGAGAGAAAACTGATTTTGATGATCTTTTTTTTCATGTATAAGCTGCATTACTGTTTTATGAGGGAAGCCTGTCAATTTGCCTGCTTTGAACAAAACACCTCTGCAGAGATGTACTCATCACATTATATGCTCTGCTCTGTCACCGCTGGAAGAGGGCATGTCGGGAAGGATCGGTGTGGGCTATGCCCACGGTGTCACGCTGCCCACATAACCTCGCTGCCAGCCTAGAGCCAGGCTGATGGACAGCGGCTCTGCGCCCTGGGCCAATCCCTCTGACAAGGCACGGTGACCTTTCCTGGACGCCTGCTCCATCGGCACTGTCATTTCCCAAGCGTAAGGCTGGCCTCGCGTAGGGATGCCCAGAGAGCCACCCCCCCCATCAAGGCAGCACAAGCATCACCACAGCAAGTGTGGAGGCCTGCATTGTCCCAGGGAAATGAGAGAAGGTCTTGGCTTGTTCACTTGATTGAGTGATTGATGATCTTCCAGAAAGGGTATAAATCTCCTCTGATCTCTCTGTCTTTCTCTGGACTGAACAACAAAGAAATACAGACCTCTCCTCCCTGTGATGCTAAGGGAGCTGTGTGCTTCCCAGCTCATACATCTACTCACTCCTTCCAGGGACAAAAGTGGTGCCATAGGATTTAATAGTCTACCATCACTGTGCTATAGGCATTTTTAAAACCATTTTGTTGACATTAACACTGGTTTTATTCCTGAGCAGCCATCTAGTGAGTTCATCAAACAAGGGCACACTAGCACCCAAGTGCACTTCCCAACCCTGCAGCAGGAAGAAGTAAACCCCAAATTGCTCCTCACAGCTGGAGCATTTCTTTTTGGGGTCTTGCTGTCACTGGGCTCTTCCTGAGACCAACAGCATTGCCTTGTTTTCCCTCGGTGCTTTCTACCAACATACCGTGGTCACATTCCTTTTCTGGCCCTGTATGAGAGCCTTTGGTCACATCTCTACCTGCTTCCCCAGTTCTGCATCTGCTTAGTGAAGGTGACTGTGAAGAGAGCTGTGCCCCCTCCTTCCCACACCCACATTCCTTCCCACATTGTGAAGGAGCCTCTCCTCTGCAGTACTCAGCTCCCAGTGGCCTCTGGTCACTTATGTTGGGCCATGGCCCCAGCCAGAGACTTAACCTTCTGGCAAACACCACAGGATTTCTTCCAGTGATTTTAACCATTAAAAGGCTATTGCCTTTTTAGAGCAATCTCTATAAAACCCTGCTGGGTTTGCCCCTATGAAGTTCAATGTTTATTCCCACTGGGGAAAGCCCATCTCTGGTCTCAGGCAGAGGCTCTTCTCCCCTGCCTCTTCACTTTGCTCCTCTCTGACACACAGCAGCAGCGAGATCCCAACTCGGGGAGGCTCCCAGCAAAGCCCCAGCTCCTAGCAGGCAAAAACTCCCTTCCCTCTGCCGACGGTGTTCCCTCCCACCCCTATTCCCCACTGCCAATTGCTGTATCCTGCTTAATGGTATTACAGCCATGAAATATGATTTTCTTCCAGTTGGGAATAGGAATTTTGCCATGTTTTGCTGAGCAGCACATTTAAAATAAATAATTCCTGCTGCTCACAGGCTCCCACTTTTATGCAAAGGTTTACACTGAGCCCACAGCAAAGGATTTTAGGGAAAGGCTATTCATTAAGACCCTGCCTTACTTGTCTGTCACCTTCAGAGATCTCCCACTGGCAGAAGGGGTCATGTAATGTCTTATTTATATCAAGCCTTCCAGTAATTAATTTTCTCCACACCATTTTAGCACACACCTGGGTTTTTTTCCTCATTTCTCTATTTGTGGTGCTTTTTGATTTTTTTTTTCCCCACCCCAAGTTGCTTGTTCTGATGCTAGTATGAGACATCCAACCTTTTAAAGAAATCATTCATTTTTTTTAAAGGTTGAACATGTCATAGTAAGTTGGTGCACCTAATATTAAATCCCAGCTGTTTCTTTTAAAGTTCTTGAACAGTGGGTAACTTGCAGAGGTGCTCGTGAGCTCAGCGATCCCAGCACAAAGGGTTGACATGGCATACAAAACCACTGATGGAAACTTATTTTTTGAAATGCATTTATAAACCAGTTATGTTTGAGGTTGGCATCCACTTTGCTATCTGGTAATAAGTTTAAGGGGTCAAAACCACAGTCAAGGGGCACTGGAATTGCACTGTTAGGCCTTCGGAAGCACAGAGATGTGCAAAACAGGGACTGATTTGTCTTGTCTTGCGTACCCTGGCCTTAAGTTGGAAGATCACATGCAGGAATGAGCTATTATCATTTTGCTGCTTACCAGTTGCTCCACAAGAGCTGTTCATAGGAGCCCTTGTCACAAGTAAACCATCACAACATGGATCTTCACTGGCAGCCTCGGGGCAGGCACTGGCTGCTCTCCCATCACCCAGGTAGCACTGCTACAAGCAGTCAGGGCACCTAAATCAGGTGAAGATAGACTCGGGCGTCAGTTGTGCACTGCTTACATCTTCTGTTTGCACAACATCTGTTTGCTTGGGTTTGTGTGAGCTCCACGGCTGCAAATGCCAGTTTCTGTGGTGTTGCCCAGCCCTTCTCTATTGGCCTCGTGAGCAGAGCAAGGGCGGAAACAGAAGAAGAGAACATTACAGAAAGAGATGAAGGAGACAAAATAAGGAGCAAGGTGACCCACCTTGAGAGGGACTGCTCTTTGTGAGCACAGAGGAGCTGGCAGCAGTGGGGAGGGCACTACAACAGTACATCCTGCATGCTCGCCACAGGACTCCATGGAGTGGCAGAAGAATAAGTTTCCCCATCCCTGGCTCAGCTGCCAGCTCAAACCAGACCCCAGCAGA
Organism: Todiramphus chloris collaris; assembly: GCA_025345505.1. NCBI lineage: Eukaryota > Metazoa > Chordata > Aves > Coraciiformes > Alcedinidae > Todiramphus > Todiramphus chloris. Next base: position 1,182,668 of record JANVCC010000276.1, on the reverse strand, counting down.
GCAGTTAATGACCCAGCGCAGTTGGCATTAGCAGCCAGCATTGACCCTGAGGTGCCACCTCATGGTTTTGAAATGTCACATCCTGAGAGGCCTTTCCTGTGAGCTCAGGGAAATAACTGAATACCTCTGTGACCAAACATGGGTACATGTGAGCGTTTTAAAGGTGGCCACTGACAAAACAACAAATCAGGACTAACTCAAAATGCTTTTTTTTTAAGAAGCTGCAAAACCAGGTTGTAGCAGGCCAGTGTTTGCACAGGTTCAAAGAAGACAAATGAAGAATCAGGGAGGGCAACACTGGGTGATGGGAGAGGATTTAAAACTCAGCCTAAGGAGCCTAAGCTGCAGGAAGAAGCAGATGGAAGTGAGCAGGAAGGTGGAAATGAGCAGAGCTCAGAAAATCCTCGAGAAGAAGGACATCCTGACAGGTATGAAGAGCGATGGGGGAGTAGCCTTACTGCAAAAGCCAGGGGTGCAAGGACAGTGTGTAAACTTCATGGTGCATTTACACAGAAGAACTGATGTGTTACAGACTATGTGAAGACATTATTTTAAAAAACAGCTGGTGATTTTGGGTGTCATGTGGAAGAGCTGACAGCCTGCAACACCTTCAAGTGATGTGACTGTTTCGGTTTTGGAAAATGAGACACCCATAAGGCCTCTCAGGTTTAATGCGCATAACCCCTCCAAATTTCTAGAAACACAGCCAGCCTAACGCTGCTTTCCAGAAGACCTTCATCCTCATTTCTAAAGCAAGTAGCCCAAGAGTGAGCTGCAGCTGCATCCTGTAGTGGTCTGGATCTCCACACACCACCCAGCCAGGCTGCACACACCCCCACAGATGCTGCCCTAGCCCTTGTCCTCAGCACAGGCAACTCTCCAGGTTGCTGCCAGAGGCAGTGAAGGCCAGGCTTTAGCAATGCCCCACTGCTCTTACAGATCTATTCCTTGCTCATTTGCTTTGAACTTTCCCTCCATGGCCCAGTGCAGAACACCCTGAACCCTCCAGTAACTTGTCAGGATAGCCCATGCAGCAGCAAACAGGCAACTCAATCTGCATGAACCCATCCAGGTGGAGCAAGCCTCCAGATCTCTGCAGCTGTTAAGTGTGCTCACATGGGTATCTTCTCTGCCTCACACTGGGGTGACCATCCTCAGCTCTGCAGGGCTCCCACCAGAGACCAAACTCCAAAGACCAGCCCCTGCAGAAGCCGTGCAGCCCGATGCCTAGCCTGGTCAGGACTATGAAGACTGACAAGCTGAAGTTTGTTAGCATTTAACCATGCTTAACCCTTGAACTTGGGCTACTTTCAGCTGCCCTAAGATGATTGATAAAAGACCCTGCGTGGCATCACTAATCTGGGGGCAGTGCAAGCTGTTTGGGTTCCCTTGTGCACATATGGAAGAGCTTCAGAGTGTCAGATCCAATATTTGATCACTGTATCAGGAAAGGTGTAACGAAATGCACGTTATTGCTCCTTGAATTCGTTAGATTTAAGGTTCTGTAGAAGAGGACTCAAGTCTCAGGGCCACTATTTGGTTAAAAACTTGGAGAAATAATTTCCCCGCTTGTGCTATTAAGCATGTGGTTTTCTTTATTTTGAGATCTCACTTTGCCTGGGTATACGTACATCCATATATCTCACAATGCATATATGGAAACCATACACAATAACAAAATAGCCTTATGTACTGTTAAGACTGGTTTTAAAATTTACAGGGTACAACCCTCTTTTTTTTTGTTGTTGTTGTTGTTGAAAAGAATAATTTTAAAACAGTTCCATATAGTTAATGTAGTGTTTGGCCTTCCATTAAAAAGATACTATTAAACCAGTCACAGAAATACTAGCAAGTGAGTAAATGTTTAAACCACAAATCTCCCTGAACTCCTATGGGAAGGAAGAGGGTGAGGGGCTCAACCAGTTCCAAAATGGCAAGATCATATATCATAGGTGAATAATAATGTGCAAAAAAATATGTTTCAAGGAATAAAACAAACTAGGAGGGGTGGGAAAGAAAAGACTTTAGGGATGAAAAAGCTTAATGCCAGGAAAGATGGAGATTCTGGAAGTGTAAGGGTGACCAGGATGTAAAGGAGTTGGGGGAAGCAGAAAGGGACAAAAGGAAAGGAAAAAGGAAAGGGAAAAGGAAAGGGGGAAAAGGGAAAAAAAGGGAAAAGGGAAAAAAAGGGAAAAGGGAAGGGAAGGGAAGGAAAGGGAAGGGAAGAAGAAAAGAAAAGAAAAGAAAAGAAAAGAAAAGAAAAGAAAAGAAAA
>JANVCC010000276.1:1160479-1180385 GCA_025345505.1 Todiramphus chloris collaris | reverse complement strand
AAAAGAAAAGAAAAGAAAAGAAAAGAAAAGAAAAGAAAAGAAAAGAAGAAAAGAAAGAAGGATGACTGAATGGGAGTGAAGTAGCAGAGTGAAAACCACCCTAGCTGTGACAATGTAAATGAGGCCTCTCTGAAGTGTAGTGTGTGAAGTGCGACTGTATATTCCATACATGAGACAGTTAAAAATTTGAACATAAGGTAGCATTTCCTTTATCATATCCCATAAAAATAGCAATTTGCTAAAGCCCTTGTAGCACAGTATGGAGGTAGTGTATTTTACTGATAATGTAGAGATGACAGATAGTCCTATACTAGGAGGTTTCAATGGTGTCTTGCTGTATAGCATAATAAATTGTGAGGAGCAGAGACAGAGGACAGTGCAGGCACTGCTCCACCTCCAGTAGCCAAATAATTCAGCCCCAGCTCAGTAATTATGCTGTGTGAAAATATGGGATTAATTAGACTGGTACACTAACACACTGTAGTCTCATTAAAGGCTGAACAGCATTTTCATAGATACTGCCACTTGAGCAGGGCTGCTGCTAATGTGAAAAGACAAAGTCTTCTCTTTTCACACTCCTTGCTTATTATCTTACTTAAGGCCACTTAAGCAAACTTCCAAAGGCAGCCTGGCAGAAAGCCCTTTGTGGGATTTATTTTGTTATTTTACCTGTATGGCAGGGAAGCAAGGGGAAAAAAAAACAAGGGGGGAAATGCTAACATTAGCAATAACCACAAATTCTCCCTTTGTACCAACCAGACTTTTTACTTTCCTTCCTTCTTTCTTATTTTTTCCTCAGTCTTTTGGAAGTGAAGCATGGGGGGGTGGGATGGCAGGTGATGAAGGGAAAGGACGTCTCAAAATAAAGAGATAAAAGTTGTCCTCCATTACAAGCCTCAAGTGGTTGATTTCAGTTTAAGGGGTCAGCTTCTCAGAGGGATCTGCTCAGCCTGACACGGGGAGCAGGAGCCCTGCTCCGGTGAGGCAGCCCAACGGAGGAGTGCCTGGGTAAGACATGTGTCTTTTGAACTGAGAGGCGATTAGCAAGCCAGAAGACATAATTTATGCTAAACAGTTACTGTTTCACAATCTTCTATCTGCAGAGAAAAACCTCCTCCTGGTTACTCCAAGCCACTGATAAGGTCTCAGTTGCCCAGCAAGTACAAATGTTACTACACTTACCGTTATAGCTCTGTGGCTTCTTACAAACTGCATGGAAGAAACAATCACCTGATGTAGGACGATTGTGCTTTGCAGACAATAAGACCATCTCCCTGAGAATCCAGCACCTGGGAGAAAATTGGTGTTGGAAAGGAAGGAGGGCTATAGCGCAGCCCCTGCTAAAGAAGCAGATTCCTCCATCGACTCCCCATGCTGCCCACACCCCATGGGTTGGCACTGTCCAGACAATGGGGACCCCCCGCTCCCCTCTGTGCTGCTCTGTGGCTTTGGCCCCACCTAGGGACACCTGGGGACACTGGCTGCAGCTGGAGGGAGGCAGCATCATCCGGCAGCTCCTGACAGGGAATGGGTTCAGTCCTTGTGCGCTTTAATTCTGGGTAAATGGTGGGGACATCATCTGCTGCACGGGGAGCAGACTGCCACAGGGGTGTTAATATATAAAGCTTGTCCTTTAAAATTAACAGGCCTCTGTAAAGACCTGCTTCACCCTGCTCTCAAGAGAGCTATTAGAGCAGAGAGAGACTTTGCCACAAATGTAGGAAGGAAGCAGGGGGTGAGAGAGGCAGGAGAGGAGCCCAGCATATCCTGATGACAGACAATAATAGAGGTATGTGTGCAGAAATACTGTGGGCTTGAGATGCCTTTGAAATAGGCAACCGTAACATTCAAGTCAGAGAAATAGCTGACGTTGAATAGACTGAAACCTGCTTTGTGGCTTAACAAAAGTGGGCAACAGAGAGAGGCTGACATGAAACAAGTCAGTTTGCAGCAGGCTCGAAGGTTAGCATCATTAGCAAAGGGGAAAAATGATTAGCAGTAAAAAGCGAGACATTAAAAAGAAATTTAAAAGGAGAGCTAGAGGGAGCTAGGGGATGGGGGGGTGCTTTATTTGTACCTCAGGAAAATAAAAGAGATTCCTCCCAGACACATTTGAATTCTCTCTGCTGCCTTTGCACACGCAAGTTTTATGAATATTTACCTTTCACATGGTTTGGGGAAGGATAAATTCTTTGGCACTGGTATTGAAAACTGAGAGCAGTATGCAAATTGCTCATACGAAATCAAAAGCGGAGAGCATCCCAAATAATGTCCCTCAAACAGGTAAGTGCTTTTTCACTCCTTATTTAAATATAGGTTGATGGACAACCAGGATTGTTGGACCTTGTTGATCTGAGCTAGGTTCATCAGCTACAGCTTTAGCTCAGTTACTTCAGAAACAGGACTTTAGATCTCAAATGACAATGTCACCTTAAATAAATAGTATTTAGGCTTCTAAATCTTGTAAGTGCTTTTGAAATCGTTACCTCCTGACTCACTGCAGGTAGTACTTTAAGGACTTCACGACAAGATGGAGACAGCATGCAGCCAACCAGGTCTTCTTTATGCTCACCGTAAACACTAGTGGTGTCCTGAAGATAAGGGAGAAGAATTTTAGTTTCTGGTGTCATGATGCTTTTTAAATATGTCTTCCAGACCACAAATGTATTCACATTACACCACTTTCATGCAGGGAGAGTATAAAGGAGCAGAGTGGCCATGGAGGAGCTCATGTCGCCAAGGCACATATGTGTTGATGCTCCACAGAGTGACACATCTTGGTGGCATGTCAGGAGCCTTGGCGAGGAGCCAAGCCACATGATGCTCCATCAGTGGCTGCATGTCTGTCATGCTGTCTGATGGAGCAGCCCGGAGGGCACTGATGGTGAAGCCTGCAGAGATGGTTGCCAGAAGCCCCTCCAACACATGTAATAGTGCTCTTGAGCCATACTGTCCATGTAAATGGTAGGTGTTATCCCCTCCCACAGCATGGGAAGGATAAGTAAATTGTCCCTCTGGCACTCCTGAGGTGAGGGCATTTTGCTGTCTTGGCTTTCACCCCGTGGCAGGAAAGATGGTCTGGGTTTCGTGGCCGTGAGAAGGTGACAGCACTGGTGTGAGATGGGTGCAGTGTGAGGCCCTCCTCTTGGCCAGCCCTGCCCATACAGAGCCGCCCCAGCTGGCAGTGCTCCCCATGGACACTGAACATGGACTGTGGGGTAACCATGAAATGCCTTTCTACTGGTGACCTCAAATGGCTTTTGGACCTGAGTGCAGGCAAGAGATGGCCCCAGCATCACAGGCTGTGCTCAGCCTACGACGGAAGGCTTCCTCCCCCAAAACAAAGAGACCCGCTGTCCAGCCTCCGTCTGCCCTCCCACACTGTGGCCTCTAGGAGGCTAAAGGACAAACTCCCTGGCTCCCTTTGCTGGGGGTTGTCTCCCTCTCAGCCCCACAGTTTTGCTCGTGACCTGGGGACCTGCAGTCCCTCTTATCTGGAGAAAGGAACCAAGGCAAGGGTGAGAGCTGTGTTGTGACAAGCACACTGCACCGTGAGCAGCCAGTGTCTCGACCACCCCTGTGCAGCTAAGGCATGACCTGCGTGACCTACCGAGGGCCAGCTCGCTCAGGCACAGAGCAGCCACCACCCCGTTGAAGCCTCACCCATGGGTCTGGAGGGACCCGTGGTGGTTGTGGGAGGTCACCCACCACCCACCAGCTCCAGGAAGGCAGCTCCCATGCCCCAGTAGCTGTCCCCGCTGCTGCTGCTCCCCTCAGACTTCCTTCTGTTCTTCAGGCCATCGCCCCACTCCTGGTGTGGCTGGTGCTGCCTCAAACAAGCTACATAAGGATGAGTTCACAATTTTTGGATGGGGAGACCCAGAAGAAAAGAAGAAGGCTGGACAAGTGGTTCCCCTTTACCTGGGGGAGGCTTGTTTACAGCAGGAGCTCCTTCTGCCTTCCCAAACCCAGGTCCATCAACGGTTAAGCAGGGCCACAGGGGTCAAGTCCTGTGTAGCACTGTATGCTATTGTGTGAATCGGGGTAGCAGCCTGCTCTCCTTGATGTGGCCACAACACAGAGAAAGTCCAGGGAGTAGAATGAGGGGAGGGAAAGTTATAACTGACAATGGGCTCTAACGGGTGAGAGTTGGGCTTTTCTCCTTCTCCCCCCATAAGGGACTGCAGAGCTCCATCCCCACCAGCCATCTAGCTCTGGTGTGCGTCTGAGCACCGAGAGGTGAAACCTCTCAACGTGCTAAACCCCAGCCCTAAAGGAAACCTGGGTGCACAGTTGTCTTGTAGCCCTTGCACAGAGCAAGCACAGTTGGCTTCAGCAGCACTGCTCCTGGCCCTAGTGTATGGATCTGCTTCAGTCCTGAAGCTGGTCCTACTCCACCACACCAGCACAAGCCTTTGGAGACTACAGGTAAAACACTAATGGAAGGAAATATGGGAATGCAATTTTGACATGCTGGTGGAAAAAAATGAGTGCTGATTATGAGAGCTGTCAGCTTCATCCTTCTCTCATCTCATTGTGTCTGTGTGAATAGAGAAATCAAATTAAAAATGCCTGGATGCACTCAGGAACCCAAAGGGGAACATATTGATCTTCAGATAAGGTCAGAAACAGGCTGTCCAGTTTTTTGAGCTGGGGGGGGAACTTCAGATAAGTATGAAAGAGGGACTGAGTATCTTCAAGGCTGTCCAAAAGAGGACCTTTTCTTATGTTCTTTCTCATGTGAAATACACTTCAAAATTTAGATAACAAAAACCAGCTGTCTTGAATATCTATAGAGAGCAACACCCATGGGCAAACCTGAAAAACAGTACCCTTCAAACAGCCTCTTACAAGTGGAGATGGAAGGAAATAAAAATGACAAGGACGTTAGGTAAACACAGCCCAGAAGGGCCATGTGAGGTGTCCCCTGCCCCCTGGAAAAGGGTCACTGGTGGAACTGAGCTCAAATCTGTGGAGAGCAAAGAGGGACCTGATTTCCTCCCTAAGCCAGAATGACTTTAGTTAGTGGAGTCAAGAATATCAATTACCTGAATGTTAAAATTTCCCCCAACTTCTTTATCAAACTTCTTAATCTCCTGAGAGAGTTCAGACTAAAAAGTTATTAAAATATCATTTTCTCTCTGTGTCCCTTGTTATTTTTGCATTTCATCTCAAGGCCCATTGTTGCTATTTAAAGGGAAGAATAGGTTTTTGACTGGAATAATGACAATTTGGAGGCCATAATTTTGCTCCGTTGCAGATCTATGCCTTATTCTGATATACGTGAATTCAAAGGCTGGTGCTTAGATCTCAAACAGGATAAAGCCAATGTTTGCTTCAGAAGGATTTTCTTCGCGAAGAGGACATTTTTTATAATCACAGAATGACATATTGGTCTGGGGTTATAAAGAGAATTTTATATTTAAAAAGCTGTCTCTGAGATATGTGCTCCTTTTACTCTGCTACAAGCTAAGCAAAACACAGTGAGAAAGGGAGAGAAAATGAATTAGCTTGAACTTTTTCTGAGATAAATATGGCCTGATCTTTTAAGTTCAGTTCATCCAAGCAATCTCACTGGAATCAGTGGGGTTTTCACCCATGTACTTGGAAGCAGACCTTGGCCCCAAATGGCTTAGGAATAAAAAAAATGCCTTCAATACCTCAAATAAACTTGTCTCTAATTAGAGATGGGACTCAGCGAAGTACCTGCCTCTCCACAGCTACCTCTGAAGTCACGTGTTTCATGGCTGTGTCAGGATCAGGTGTCCTTGCAGTTCCTCATCCCTCTTCCTGGGCACACCAAACCCTGCCAGCTGGCTGCTGGTGCTTTTGGCAGGAGTCCCTGGAATGATACCGGACGGAGCAGCCACGCACATCGGTCTGGAGGTAACCCGGGTGGCCAGGAGACCATCATGTGAGGGAAAATGTCTCTGCTCGGCGCGCTGGGCTGGGAATGGCAATGTTGACTGCACGTGTGCAAAGCAGCAGGGGACAAACTGGGCTCTCCTTTGGCTGAAACTGTGTGGAACTGGGAGAAAGAGGGAGGGTGTGTGCACACACGTGTCCGTGTGCGGGAGGGCGAGGGGTCCCTCCCTCTGCCCCTACCCCCAGCTCTAACCAGTTCTTTGCAGGGGTTTCAGGTTATCTGCTTTTCACAGGCATTGAAAACTAGGGGGAAAACCGAGGCCTGGTTGTGACTGTAAGCTAATGTAGTCTACATGCAGCAGACATCTAATATGATGTTATTTATTCCCACAGATCTGTTTATTTTGTTTTCAATTTACCAAACCCTGTGACACATTCCCAAAGGTGCCTTGTTGTACAATACATTGCACACAGTAAGATATTCAGCCTAATTCACTCTTTGTTTTGTTTCAGTTCAGCTGCATGAGGGCACAAATGCGTCTGTGTTATATCTTCTCCTGTGACTGATGTTGCAGACTATTGCCATAGGGTTTTGTGAAATGGGATCTTAGTTAATCTAGGGCATTGTCTTTGTAGTGCTAAATTCTTATTTGCAAACATAATGTTCTGGCATTGATGCAACAGGGGAACATTAGTGATTTTTTTTTTTTCCCCCGTTTAGAATAGACTGTATGTATGTGTTTTTAATAAACTTCTATTCTAAAGCTTTTTCTCCCTGTTCTACATTTGATCTGAGACATTTATAACACATTGCATCATGTCACATTGATGTCTTTAGCCAGTCAAGCCAAATATTCATAAAACCCATGTGCCCCAGACAGAAAATGTACAATGCTAAGGAGAAAAGTACATGATATTGTTTAAAGCATCCACAGGAAGGCAATTCTAGACTTTAAACATACACACGCATACAGACAAGGTTTGGATAAAAATTGTCTGTCCATAGCCTGTTCTCAGCTTGGAAGGGTAGTATCACTTAGAAATCAACGGCTTGTCTTTGCACTTTATTGAAAGCTCTCATGCTTTCATTTTTCTTTTATTTCAGGAATGTGTTGTTATTCAGTATACTGGGGACCTGGTCTGAGGAACTGGTGCAGAATCAGGAATTCCAAATTGGATGATATTATAAAAGTGTGCTGCAAACAAAATGTAATGTAAATGTAATGTAAACAGGATCTGGAAGAGATTTTATGAGATTGTGAAAAAATGAAGATGGGATGCAGATTCATTAATAAAACAGCCCATGGCTAGTGAACATAAAGACTGATTGATCACAATTACTGCAGTTCATAACTGGAAAACCAGACGTTGGAGGACATGCATAAGGTGAAGCTGGCCTGACATCAGAACTGAGCCTCATGTATTTATTGGGTGGCAACTGCAGAAATCCAGCTCTTGCTTGTGATGGGTATGTTTCCATAACAGGATTTAAAGTGGTTTAATTTTCACTTCAGCAAGCTTTCAGGCTGATTATCAAAAGGGCTTTCTTAGAAACCTGCTTGGATGAATAAAACAGATCTCCCACACGTGCCTCCCAATGTGCACACATTTGTGTCTGGCACAGCAGAACTGGGCGCTTCACTTTGAATTAACACTGACCGTGCACTGGGCAAGCAGATGACTCCCCATCACCAGCTATTACTGCAGTGAGCTGTGCTCATCCCCCTGGAATTGCAGGCAAAAAAAGCCCTGTGAGGTGCCACTTGCCCGACGGGACAGCTCTCTGTTGCGTGGCTGGGTGTGTGCATGTGGTGAGCAACCACGGCTGGCAGGTCAGTTAAGGATCTCCTTGCAGGAATGCTTAAAGCCTGGCTCTCCCGTTCGTGCAAGCGCCTATATGCCCCAAAGACACAACCCCATGCAGTACCATTGCCTATATCTTTAATATCCATGTGAACTCTGTGCTTCGTATACAGAAGGGGAAATTTGCTATTACATAGCAGCAGCAGAAACCCCCAAAGCTAACAGGAACATTCAGGGGCCAGGAGAAGAGATAGTGCACAGCAGAGCCAACTGAGAAATGCTCTTTTCTTACCAGTGTCTATAATCAGCCTTAGTATCTGGTTTGTGGGTACACTGTGCATGCTCACAGCACGAGACACCAAGGCCAAGATGAAGCATTAGAAAAGTGATATGATGGTCCCGCAGCAGGGATCTCCCCCATTTACCAAAGGCTAAGACCTTTGGAAAGATAATAACTACATTAGCTCCAATGAAGCTCCCAAATGGTTGGAGACCTTTCTCTGCAATCTGTAGTTCATCTGTGGAAGAGGAAAAATATTGCCTCATGGTACCTAAATGGGGCTAAAGGAGGACAAAGCCGTGAGGGACCGGGAGGCACTCAGCTACCGGAGTGACAAGTACCAAAAGAAACATCCATTGAAAATGACTCATCCTGCCTCTGGAGCAGACTTTCAACAGCATGGAATAAACTAGGCACGGGGCCACCCACTAAAGCACCAAGACAAATGATTGCAAAGCTGCGTGCTGCGAGCCCCTGGCCACCACCCGTGGCATGGCTGAGTGCGGGGGGATGCTGGGGTGAGGACACCCACTGCCACGGCTGCCAAACCACAGCAGGGCTGCTCCGGCAGGAGCCTCGCTCATGCCACTGAGGTGTCAAGTGAGGAAGCAGGAGCTAAGACATGAAACCCTCAGAGAAGAAGAGAGGAGAAGAAAAGAATCCCTGCCCTTATGCAGGGACTTTGCGAACTTGCTACTGGAAAAGGGTAATTTTTTGTCCCTCTAGTAGGAAGGCCTAGCAAATGGGGACAGGAGGAATGAGGACAAACCCAGCACCCAGTGCAGAAGAGAAGAATCATGACAATTTCTGTTGTGTTAGCACTTTGTCTGCTGTATCTTGGAGTCAGTTCCCAACAGACTGCAAGAGCAAATGAGTTTGGTTATCTTCTCTTGCTGACTTCAACAGGCATGTTGCCTAAGACTTGGCTCCTGCTCCTCAGCAGCAGGCTTTTGTCCACATCATCGATCTACCACAGATCACATCACAACACTTCCTATAGCAGAGTGGTCAGCTGGCAGGATTACCATGTGTGCAGCAAGCCCTTTACCAGCAGGAACAAGAAATTCACTTGTGTAATTGAGAGAAAATAGTACCAAAAAGGAGACAGGGGGAGTAGAGACCAGGGGGAGTAGTGACCAGGTTACTCAGAAGTTCTCCCATCGATCCAAGATCCAAGCTACTAGACAGAAATGCACCTGGAAATTCCTGCTTCCATTTGCTCTAAATATCTGCAGGACCTGCTGTCCCTAAATTTCATCATCATAACTTGCATATGGATTTAAGGCAGGAGTCTGAGCAGAAGAACCCCAGACAGTGTCTAGCTGCTCTGAGCCAAAGCAAGGCAGCCATCCTGGTGTTTTGGATGAAACTCTCTAGGTTTCCTTTCACCTGCCATCCCCACCAGGCTGCTGCCAGCCTACAGTGCCATTGCCTTCTGTTCAACATGCCACAGCAGCCCCAGACCCTCTGCTGCCCTGGCAAGGCTGGCGGTGGTCTTGGGACTTATAAATCTCTGTTTGGGTCCCAAGAGGCAAACACAACCCCAGGCTTGCTTCTGCTGACTCCTTCTTAACCTTGAATTAAAGCAGAATAAATCAGCTAAACAATCTGCTTTGCAAATTCATAGGCAAGGCTTACAGATTGCAAGCAAAAATGAGAAGAAGAAAGAGCAAGGCCAAGAGGATGGCCAGATGTCCCTACCAAAGGAAAAAATCCTCCTAGAGCTGGGCATCTGGATTTCACAGTTACCAAACACCAGCAGTCACCACCATATGCTGAGTAGAAAACAGAAACCTGTTCCACACCCCAGCAACACGGGAACACATTGGCAGGTTGAAGAAGCTTAGCAGGATTCAGAGGAAAACCCTGAAACTCTCTCAGCATAAGACATCCACTAGCAAAGACCTTATTTGCAACAGAAATGAGTCTTTTCCTTCCCCTGTTGACCCTCCATCCTACCTGGATGACGTGTGTCTTCTCTATGGGTGTCTCCCTGTCCTGGTTTGAGTGAGAACAGAACTAATTCTGTTCAGTGATTTTACTTTTCAGGTCAGTTCTTCTAACTCACTGCACTGTCTGAAGTCAGCAGCCTGTTCTCACAGGCAGTGTCTGCTCCCAGCAGTGACAGCACCCCATGGGTAGAGTTACTATCAAGGGTTGGTGTGCAGACCAAGGCCACTGCTGGGTCTTGTGTTTCACTTTGGGTGTGCAGAATGTACCAGAATCCAGCTCCTGAACACAGCCCCTGTCTGCTGCTGGGCCCAGTCTGGGACTCTCCCAGTGCCTGCTCCACAGCATCAGTGGTGACAGTGATGTAATTACCATCAGGGGGGTTGGGTTGGTTTTATATATATATTTCTATATATTCCATTTTTATTCATATTCATTTCATTTTCATTAAAGCTGTTCTAGTTTCCTTTTCTAATCACTGAGTCTCTCTCTCTCCCTTATTCCCTTTCTCTTCCCCTTTGGGGAGGGAGGGGGGTTAACAGAAAGTGTCTGTTATAGGTCTAAGGGGCTGCCCTGACCCTAAACTGTGACACTCCCCTTGCAGGAATTTGCAGGCACCAGAAGCCCATTCCTGACCTGTGGCCACCCATCTGCAGCACTGAACTTGCTATGGTCAGATTTTCAAGCCAGATGCTGTGTCCTGTGTGCCACAGTGGGGTCAGTGGAATGTGGCTAACAAATTGCTTGTCTGTGCCCTGTGCACTGGTGGAGGAGTGGAGAGCAGAGAGGGAAAGGGAGCTGGATTTAAGTTGTGGGTGTGTACTGGAAAGTACTGGGTGTACTGGATTTTTAGTTCTTGTTTCGTCTGCTCCTTGTCTCTCAGCTCGTATGTAAGGCTTTGTTACACGTGAGCAGTCACTGCTTTCAGTTCCTGGTAATTCAGTTCCATTTCTGCTTTCAGAAGCTCCTCATCAAGCTCAGTTCCTAGCAGACTAAAAATCAAAGGCTCTGCCTCCTACCCTTGGATTTTCTCAGTCTTTTATTCTCCTCTTTCTGACCAGATGTCCCCTGGTGACACTGAACTTACCCAACCAGCCCTCCTCAGGAGCTGTATGCCTTTCAAAAATCTGTCTGTTGACCATTGCATGGATCTCCAAACTCATGGATACTTGTGTGCCAAGGGATGCAACCCAGCAGAGGTAACAAACCAATCACCTGTTCTCCTGCTCCCTGTGTATCCAGGTGGGTCACTGCTAACGTGACAAACTGGCAACGGGAGTCTGCGGGCAGAACTTCCCAGACACTGAACCAGCACATGGAAAAGCTGCAGTAAGGAAGAATGGGGGAGTATTCAAAAAAAGCCACCCTAAAATTAAGCTATTGCTGCCCAGGGGATTGCTATTCTTACTAAGCAGAAACTCCCAGAACCTGATGGTCCTCTGTTAATGCTGACCTCCAGGGCAGGGCTACACATTACAACCAGTCATTCAACACAGCCTTGATAAATGTGGTGCTGCCAGAGGACAAGAATGTGTTTTAAACAAGGTCAGGTGTCCTGTTATGTTGCAGGACATAATCCCAGTTTCTTTACTAGTCGTCTATCACATTTCAGTTGCATGAGACATGCTGGATCTGCCCACCTGCTGTGGATCTTCCCCCCTCCACCCCTGCTCCCAAAGCCTTGATCATCATTTAAGAACATCCTAATAGATAAATGGCAAAGCTGGGTTTGCTCAAATGGTGCTGGTGGAAACTACTGGTTCTTGCTCTTCCCAATCAAAAATTATCTTCTGATGATGGTGAAAGTCCTATTATATTCTAACATTTTGAACCATAAAATTTTTAAATATTCATCATGTGTTTCTGTTTTGTTTTTTTTTTCCGCAGTTAAAGAAAAACCTGGCTTCCTTTTCTGTGCATACGAAATACCTGATTTAAGTAGCTGAAAACAAGTAGTCCTTTAAAGAAGGACCAAACATGCACAGACACAGAAGAAATTAGTCTTTGAGGGCTTTCTATTAGCTTCATTTAATACATATAAAAGACTCTGTGATGCTGTCCCTATTACATGCACAAGGCAGATTCCACAGTGGGTCTTGCATGCCTGTTTTCTCCATAGTTTTACTTACCATTCTTACAAAGGATAAACAGAGAAGCATGTGCTTATCTACTTTGAAGAGCATATTTCCTCATACTTTACAAGAGACTTCTCTGCATACCCTTTCATCATTTGCAATTGTGCCCTTGGAAGTTTTAGAAATATTTGTTTCAGATAAGTTTATTTTTGTGTGATTGATTGAAATCTCAAGCTGCAATTAAGAAAATTGCAGCAAGAACCATTAAAGGGATAGCGTCATTTTCTCCCCTTTCCACTAAAATGTCAGGTTTCAATGTCACCGCAAGATAACCCAATCGCGTGCTTGTACACCGTTCACCCAGGCTGGAGTAAGTGTAAAACTGTCTGGAGTACTAATTACAAATGACTAGAAATAATGACACGTGGCAGAAGGAAAATGAAAGGCCCCGGTCCTTATTACTTAACCGCCGAGGTGTATACGCGCAGTAATACGGGTTATTGTGGAGTAGTCTATTTAGTAAATACACAACCATCCATCCCCACTTGTAGATTAGCCTCCATCCCTCCCCCATCTCCCTCTGTCTCCCTGCCCTTTCTTTCTCTCCAATTATAAACCAGCACCAGGTTTTCTCATCAGCCATCTCCATGTCTCCAAATGGCTTTTCAGTGTCAGGCCTATCAGGAAATTAACTCATCATGCAGTGACAGCTGCTAATTTTTTCCCCTTACATGTCAGATGGATCGTCTGCTGAAGCTAATAATGAATCACCAATCCCTGATTAGAAGGTGCTTCCGAAACATATAACTGCCATCTGAGCTAACTTTTTTCTTCATATAAAATGATATCACCCTAGAGGAGTAGAAAACGAATTGTATTCTTCAACAAGATGGAACAGGGGTAGGCTGTTTAAGTGAGCCGTGTGCTATCTTAAATTATGGGCTAATATTGCACAGTAAAATAAGTGAAAACTCACAGCTCTTTTTTATTTTGCCAAATGAACGACCTTTCTTTCTGTTACTTAATCCTCTCACTAGAACTAACTTTGTTTCACATTTCAAGAGTAGCTTTGTCTTCATCCTTTGCTCTTTTTTTTTAATTCTGTTTACAACTTTTGTGATCGGGAAGGCTACTGAGCAGGGAAAAGTTGGAAAAAATCCCCACAAGTTACTTTCCGAGGCCTGAACCTACCACAGTGCCAGCTCCCTGCACTACTCTGCCGATAGCTCCAACCCCATCTCTCAATCCCCATGATTTTCTGAAGGGGACTCACCTGCATTTTAAGCTCAGGTTCAGCTCAACACTAGCCCGAGGTGCAAGAATTTTGATGCGCAGAGATTCCTACCAGCGATTATACAAGAAGAATCCACTGTCCACAAAGATCACAAATATATTTCTTCCAGGACTCACAGCTAACATTTCTGGTATGAAAGCAGCGTTGATAAATGACAGCAGTGCTTGCAGCACTCTGCACAACCCACATGTGCATACCTTAGCACATCAGCTATTGGCTCGGCCTCACCTCGCTTCCATAGCGCAGTGCAGCTGGTAGCCAGGCAGAATGGTATGTAGCTGTGGGCGCTCTGGGCTGCATTGGGGTTTGGGTTCTTTTTGTTTTGTTTTTGTTGTAGGAAATATTTCTCCAAATGTAGTTTCCAGCTATCCCTTATCTCCCATTTCTCCCCAGAGACGGAGCCTGAATGCAGGGGCCAAGAGACTGCCTCAGGAGGTGTGTATCTGATTCTTAAGAAATGGAAGGTGAAACTCTTTGCCAGAAACATTTCTTCTGCCTCTGGTTTTGTTTTCATTCAGAGTTCTTTTGTTCACTTGTGGTTGTTGTTGGGTTTAGTTTTTCTGCCCCTCTCCCCCCCCCAAGTAGTTCAACATTTCCTAAACGTGTTTGTACATGTCACAGTATCACCCAACATTGTTGATGCTTACTTGGAATAGGTAACGAAGAGGAAATTAAGCAAGTGGCTCTGGCAGCTGGAACATCAGAAGGTAACTCACCAGCACAGGAATACTGCACTCTCAACAACCACTTCCACTACAGTGTAGCCCTTGAAGGCAGCTGAAGGTGTTCAAACCAAAGAGCACGTTCAGGAGTGAATGGCTGCCTGGGCTCCACACCTTGGCAGATCCAGGGCAGAAGTAGTTCTGGAATGCTACCTGTGTCGAAGGGCTCCTGCTGCCCCTGAGCCTGCTCCCCAGCACACCACGGGTCCCTGGCCAGCACCGTGCGTGGCTGTCCTGGGGGCTCAGGGTCTCTTCAGGAGCTGCTCTACCCAGAGTGCCTCCCTCGGCTGCCTCCTTCCCTGCTCCAGGGCAGAAGGCAGAGGAAATCCTGGCAGATCCAGGGATTCGTCCAGCTAATTGCCTCCCAGTCTACAATATGGCATAGTGCCAGGATAGGTTGGGCATGGGAGGGAGAGAAATGCCAGAGATGAGTTTCCTAAGCCCTGGGAGAGAGCTGCTGTAGCCTCAACTTTTGGTGTATGGGAGAGAGCATTTTATCATGAGGTTGAGACAGTGCGTGGAGTCCTTAAGCAGGCTATCTGCACAGGAATGAATGTGTCACCCTTGATTTCTAACATTACATTTGTAGGGCACTAATAAGTTAACTTTAAAGTGCACATTAAAAAGAAGAAAAAGGGGAAAAAGAAAAACCCAAAGCCCTAGAAAAATATTATCTCTCCTGATTGGGCTGCACTCAGAGAGAAGCGTCATTAACCTGAGCTTTCAGGTAATTACAGCACATGGTAGGTTAGTGAATCCTTTCCAGTGCTCCCAAGCACGGGAACACCTACCCACTGTTGGTTGGGGTTTTTTTTTTATGCAAAGGTCTGCTCTTTTCATTGTGCATACAATGTGATTGCTGGTTTGACACTGCAGGCTACACTGGTTTTATGAAGGATTAAATGCCACCTGAGACATATTTATCCTAAATAAATCACAAATGGTAAACTGCAGCATGTCAGTGTCAACACCCTGTACTGCAGCAGAAAGGTTAGCCATACAGGACTAAGCACAGCGAAGAATTAGCATCCAAGCTGCAAGACCACAGGGCTACAGTTAACAGGAGAAATGATCAAGAAGAAATATTTCCGCTGAAAAACATTCTGGTTTTTGAACATCTGTGAGAGTCTTGCAGAGGGCCATCATTTTGTAAAGGTCACCTTTTTCCTGATAACAAACGGGAGTTGATCCTGTCACTGTTTGCTGAAGACAGTATTTAAGAGTAAGTGAACAGCCTGTCACTTTTAAGAAAGATGAGCAAGTCAAACTCGGCTAATTATGAATCTCGATGTCTAACTTGAAATTTACTTTTTTGGGGGGTTGACAAAGACACAACCTTAATTCCTGGAAAATAATAAAATTTCAAAAATAATAATAATAAAAAGAGATGAAAAGACAGCAGGATCTTAAAGCCCCAGAATGAAGCACCTTTTCTCAGCAGCTCTATCAGAAAATACATTTTTAAACAGTTGCTTCAGGAAGGAACTATTGTTTTACCTCACCCCAACTTTCTTACAGTTGATAATTTTAAGATATTAAACATGATAGGAAACCAGGTTATCTCTAGAGTCAGCATGGCTTATACCCTAAACACTTACACAATTATATTAAGCATGCATGAGGCACACTTCAGAAATTAGATTCTTTTATCTTTATCTATCTAGTGAGCTGGAGAAAGGAAAAGAGAAAAGAGAAAATGCACAGACATAACAGATAGCATTTGTTTGCTCCTGCTGAATGCCAGTTCTGTTTATTGCTTAATATTAAAAATCATGATGCTTCATTTTAATGCTAACATTTTATTTGAAAGACGAAAAAAAAAAATAATCCCCAAACCTTGCCTGTTTATATTTTACATTTTTTTTAAAGAAACAAGAGCAATTGTATCATGAAACGAATCTTTTTCAACGTGAACTTGCATTGACCAATTGCAGTATATCCACAAGTAAATAACTGACATTCTGGACTAAGGAAGAAATACAAGGTCACCTTTTTTTTTTTCCTACTTGTTAATGTCAATGTCAGAATTCTCTTTAAAAACCCCCATAACATTTCAGAAGTCGCTCACAAAATGAACTGCAAAACGGTATTTATATGAAGCACTATTTATAAGAAAAGCAAAACATTGACAGCGACAATTTATTTTTTTTTTCCCCCCTGAAAAAATTGCACATTTCTTATGTAGGACTCTCATCTAAAATTAAGTGGAAGTTACAGTCATGAAGTTCTTCTTCCTGAATACATATAAACAAAAATTTTCTGAAGTGTAGCTTTTTAGAGCTCTTCTTCAGGGAAAGTCCTATGTGACACCATGAGAGAGTCAGCTACTATGAAAAGTCTGAATTTAGATGCAAAAGATACTTATATTGATGACATATTTTCATCCAGAAAAGATTCTAGAAGGCAAAATGTCACCTGTTCTTCTTTAAAATGAAGGGCACTGACTACAATATGTAAGCTTACCTGTTCACCTTGGTATCGTGGGGTTTGTATTTTTTGCTTATTTATCTGTTCACAAAACATACACATAAATGGAATTATTTTATTCCTGTGATTATGTTAGACAAAAATGACAGAAGGCAGGGAATGAGCCTGAGATAAACAACATTAAAAAACCCCAAATCAACAACAGAGAATGCCTATTAGGGGGTAGGGGAGGGGGGCTTTTAATCCTCTTTTGTACCTTAAGATGCTTATTTTATAATAATTCCATATAATAATTCTTAGAGCTATTGTAACAATATTGTACTATCCTTTTCAGTGAACTCCTCCTAGTAGCTGACCTTGACCTCCCGCAGGGTGTGTATTTGATATCTGGCTTAGGAGGATGTGTCACTGAGAAGGTTTTACAGAAAATATTCCAGGAATACAGTGCCTCTGTGGATCTGGTAATTTCCAGTTTTGCCTTGCATCAAGCCTAGGAGATGAAGCTCTTCATGCTTCTTATACTTCGTTATCATCGCTCTGGCCTTCAATTACTTGTGAGCCACCCTCTGTATAAATGACCATGCTTGTTAACTGTTCTCCTGCGCTGTCAGGGGACACGGGTTCTGCTTTTATAGCAGTACCAGCCTGCAGAATCTCTGGAGACCCAGCTGCCTCTATCACAGCATGCGAGTACACCCCAGGCTCATCCTGCATGTCTGGTGGCAATTCTGTGACAATGTAGTGGGTTGCACCTTCAGAGAAGTCACCATCAGAACCCTGAACCATGGCTTGAGCTATTTCTTCTGTGACAATAATCTGTGATATTTCCCCATCCGACTCAACTAAATCCATGTGCTCGCTCTGGACACTGAGCGCATGGCTACCAGCTTCCTGCATAATTATCTGAGAGCCCTCTCTAGCTACCATATGCACAGTCCCCTCCTCATTTACAATGACCTGAGTGACACCTTCCTTCATCAGCTGGTCAGCTGCAGCTGTATCACACACAGCAAACTGTAATACGCCTTGGACCATTTTCTTGAAGGCAGCCTGAGCTCTCTCCTGAGATGCAATTATAGTCGATGGGTGCATGACCCGCGTCACTACTTCCATAGGTTCGGTATCTTCCTGAGCCTCCTGAACTTCATGGAACATTTGTATTTCTTGTCCCTCTGCGTCACTGGGAATGCTGGGCGTGTCTGGGTTTGGTATTTGCAAGAAATCCTTGTGACTAGACCTGCATCTGTCAAGGAGTCCAGATTTGTTTTCCACTTCACCCAGCTCTGTTACAGCACAAAGCAGGGCATCTAATGCTGAGGAGGAGTCTGGAGGATGGACCGTAGCTTCAGATGCATCTAAAACTTCTTGTCGCATTATCTGCTGCAGTACAGTGCTACTGGAGTCAGGAACTGTGTCTATTTGAACCGTCTCCTCCATATCAGGTCCTGTTCCTTCAACCACCACCACCTGTGTTGCACCATCTGCTAACTGCTCGGTAAGTATCTGCCCTGGAACCACACTGGTCATGTGTGAGCCATTCTGATTTGTAGCTATGACTTGCCCATCTTCTGTAATATGGACCACCCTGGCCATCTGACCAGCCATTGCCAGAGTCTGAAGGGTAGCTGCTGCTGTTTCTTCCACAGAGGCATCAATTGCAAAGTCCCCATCGTATCCTTGAATAATAATAACCTGCTGAACCTCTTCAGGTGACTCTGGCTGTCTTCTGCTGCCCCGAAAGACCTTCTCTTTAACTGGAGAAACCTCTCCCAGTGCTGCTGCAGTAAAAGGACTCGTAGTTTCCACAAAGGTTGCTCCTTGGCCCTTCAGTCGGCACTCATAAGACTTGGACACAATGCCTACAAGATAAAATACACTGTTAACATGGTATCATGGCAAATATCAGATCATTAACAAATTGTAGCTTAAATGGAAAAAAATACCTTGACAATTTTTACATTTCCCTGGCAGAAAACACAGATAAAATGAGCAAGCGAACAAAACCAATTTGCATTTTTTCCAAATAACATATTTACAGGTTGAAATAATTGCTGAGTTTAACAATTCTGCAGCCTATTAACAATTTAAATGTGTTTTTAAAAATATGCTGTATAAAAAAGCCCAGATAAATACAGTATACAGTTAAAAGCCATTAACACATCTTTTATAGAAGATCCTATTGGTGATATTTCAGTACTTCGGTAATGAATTTTAGGATCATATATTACATGAAACATATCTGGGTGTGAAAAACCGTGGCTGATCTTCTTAATACCCTGCTTTTGTTGGAATGGTAATTGCCATGCTGTCATTCTGATGCCATTGTCTTCCCCTTCATTTCCCACCTAGCATCTTCTTCAGCACACCTGACTGACTCCATCACTAGCCTAGTTACCTGGAGAAAACACTTGGTAGTTGTCTTACCTTAAGCAGGGTATTCTATAAAATATCATCCAGCGAAACCTCAATTACACTTCTTATTTATTTCTGCATGAAATCAATTTACAAGTTAAAATACCAGTAGCTTGCTGTGCCACTTGGCGTGGTTTTGAGTCATTGAAGGTTTCCTTCTCAGTTCTCATCACTAACAATAAAGCATCAACAAAGTGAATGGTGCCCACAGCTGCACAAAGTCAAGCCCTCCATCCTCAGAGCATGGCCTCAGTGTTGCCATCAGCATTTTTGAGAAGACAAAACTGAGAGCACCCTGCGACCACCTTTGTGGATGTTCATGGTAGAACCGCTGTAGCATCCACTGTCTTTCCATGGCAGTGCCATTCTGATGCACCTCTGCAGCTCCTGCAGGTGATGGGAAGCAAGCTTTGGGCCACAACCAGTGCACACAGAGAGAAGAGTTGGTCCTGGACACTGAGAGCTAGGTGAAGGTCTAATGCCAGATGGGTCTTGGGAAGGCTGATTAAGTCCATGCTGCTGAGACCACCCACATCTACACTCTAGTTTAAATTCACCTACACAAACTGAAATCACATCTCTGGAATAAGAGCTGTAGCATCTTATCCCTAACACACATAACACCGTTGCTTGTTTGGGATAACAAGGAAAGAAAAAAAAATGACTCTTACAGTCAAATTTCAGGCTAGCACTGTACTTTTCAGGCCACCGAGACACTTCTAGTGAACAACATGCTCCGTTGAACACAAGAGGCCAAGAAAATTATATTAAAGCTGATCTAAGAGGACTCTTTTACCCAAAGCAGAGAGCTGTCAGGCCCTGATCCCACAGAAAACTAAACAGGGCTCTGAAACCCAGAGATTATTTGCTTAAAGGTAAATTCACACTTAGGAGCTGTGTTACTCCGAGACTGAGTACTTGGCATCTTGCAGCCTCTGGCAACGTAATATGCTAAGGTGTGTATCTAGCTAATATTCCAAGAGAACACCAAGGCTTAAAAGACAGAGCTCTTGCTGGCATGCATCCATCTATCTATCTATCTATCTATCTATCTATCTATCTATCTATCTATCTATCT
>JANVCC010000276.1:1121867-1160469 GCA_025345505.1 Todiramphus chloris collaris | reverse complement strand
TCTATCTATCTATCTATCTATCTATCTATCTATCTATCTATCTATCTTATCTATCTATCTTATCTATCATCTGTCTACCTTTTTTTCTATTACAATGTGTCTGGTGGAGAGCCATACAGTAAAGTGTAGGAAGTAATTTTGCAAATCACCTTCACAAGTCTAAACTGTTGATATACAACTTCCTCCATCTTGGTTTGCAAGGCAGGTTATCTTTGGAAAAGAAAATTAACAGTAAAACCCATTAGAGTGTTTTGGAGTGATGCTGTATGATAAATCTGGCACATGTAATTGAAGTACATTTTGTCAGGCACAGGCGAGAGGGAAGCTTTCTGTGGTATGACTGGTTCTTATCCCCACTTCTCCTGTGCTCTCTGTAGGCACTGACATTCACAAGACCCCCCAAAGAGCAGAAAAATAAGAAGGGGAAATCAACATAAAATGACAATTATCTTGGCTCCTCCACATTTTATAATAGAGTAGAAGTAATTAATTCTCTCAGGAATCTTGCTTTGTTGACATGATAAAAGGGGAGCCTGGCAGTGATGTGGCACGAAATCAAAATAACTCCACAAATCATGCATTTTCCACTGGATTTCAAAATCAAAATAACTCTACGATCATAATTTTCACACGCGCGCAGCAAAATCATGACATCTTTCCCCTAAGATCATGATAATTTATGTATGGGACACAGCATCGCTGCACTGAGGAGAAGCTCCGGTCTGGGGAAGGGAAAGAAAAAGGAAAATCATCCTGTTTTCATCTCCTCAAATAAATGCTGCTCTGTACCCGTGAATCTATGCAACTCCAGGCTTTGCTGTGCAATTGAATGGGAAGTCTCCTGGGTGAAGAGCTATCCGGTGAATCCCTCGCAGCACTGATAATTATGCCATTCTGACTGCTTACTTAATCTATTTGAATCCAGAGGTGAGTTAAGCCACTTCCTGACCATTAAAGTAAACTACATGGGTAAATACTGCTGTCACTAAGGGGTGTGATGAAGCTTAACTACACCAACATCTTAACCTCAGTTCAGTGCAACCCCAGCTATTCCATCACAGTTCATAAATGCGATTGCAGGTCCATCTTTTGATTCAGCAATTTAATAACTTCGAGTGCTGTCAGTACTGCTTTGAAAAATGGCTCCTATAAAATGTAACAGCCTCAATCAGATTGTAAAAGATTCACCCACTGAAGATTCTTCCATTTCAACTATAATGAATTAATGTTGAGCTGTGTAGAAGTTCAAGTGTCATTTAAACTAATGTGGATCTACTGTAACTTTAAATTTGAACTGGACTATGACCAAGAATTTACTGGGAACATCAACTTCAATTTTAGTGATTTTTCACGGTAAATATGAATTGCAGATTTTACTGGTTTTCTTTTGTTTTAACAGTGAAAAGCCAAGTAGGGAAGATACTCAAAAAACAACATATTTTGAGACTTAGCTGCTATTTTCCCGTTGGAACAGCGCATTTCTGTAACAGAGAGCTGTTATCCAGCACTACATTTGTAGGAATTTTTATGTATTTAAGGAACATGTCGCATTATTGTATCGTATGTAGCAACAAATCATGTTGTCCTACTAAATCCAGCCTGCCTCTTGCCCCCTCTTAAAAAACGGGTAAAGAGAAGGGTAAGTGTTGGCTGACATGGCAAACATAAGCTGCAATACAAGCCCACATTAATATTAGGAAAAGTGGACTTGTTGCTGATTGCATGTCATTGCAAATTAAAAAGATACACAAATAGGCATTAAAATGACAAAATATAATGATACGAGAGCTCATATTCAGACAATTTGTAAAGAGGTGTTTCATATCTAGGGGTGCAATGATCACAGAATTGGTTTCTTTCCAAGAAGTCTGTCATTTCAGCAGAGCCATTATATATCAGTTGGAGTCCTGAGCGACTGTTAGGATTTTTTATTTGAAAATGTCAGGTTTTTTTAGACATTAAATCCATATTCGCAGGTTATTTTAATTCTCAGAGACCACAAACTCCCGAAATAGGGGTAAAAAGAAATGCTTTGCTGTTTAATGTGCTTCTGGGAAACTACAAATAGGGCTTAGTACCTTTTTCCCTCTCTTTTACTCAATACCTGACTTCCTTTTGTGTGTCTGTTTTATTCTTTTGTTACTGTCATCATTTGTTCCCCACAGAATAAATACCTTATTCTTTTGTTAAGCTTACATTTAATTAAAATGTACAGGATTTGTGCAGTAAACCCGAATGAAACAAATAAAACAAGGGCCCCCTCTCTTGAAGGCATACGTTGTGAATGAAAAATGTCATTACAGACTAAAAAATTTTGCAGTAAACAGGGCCTACAGAGAGAAGTTTCCCCCGTAATGACATCCATAAAATACACAAATGGCACTTTTAGTACCATCCTGAATATGGCATTTTCTGTGCTCTACACACAATCTAAATGGTTTGATCATAGAGCATAATACTCCATCGGGTTTATAGAACAATCAATGTTCCATAAAATGATGTATTTATCCAATAGTAGGCTCAGCAGTTACTGGTGTATGACATTGTAGGACACTGGCTTTGTACTGTTCAGCAGCGCACATGCTGGCTGTAAAACTTATCTAACACTACTTCAACAACTTCATCTCATCTGTGTCAAGTAATTTGTTGAAGCCTCAGCTTGGTTTAAAAAAACTTGTAATAAAAATTCATAGAATTTTCAGGAGAATGAAAGCTGATGACAATAGAAAGGTCACATTGTGGCATCACTCGCGGGGTCGGGGGTCAGCCGCAGTTCTAAAACAGAAAGTAGATTTCATGCATCGTGTAGCAGATAAAGATGGCATTAAGGAGACTTGTCTCAGAAAGAAATGCGTAACGCGTTAGGAAAGTCTGGGCTAATATTATATGTAAAGCACCACTTTGCTCTCAGCCAGCAGCCTCTTTAGAATTCTAACCCTTCTCTAAAAGTTGTAGCAAGCGGTTGTGCATGGTGAGGCTAGGCTGAGGACATCCTTCACGAGGAGCACCTTTAGGACAAAGCAGTAAGTCATAAATGAAATAATCTATTACGACGACGGAAATGATCTGCATTTACACAGCAAGCTTAAACCAGCTATTTTTCCTTTTCTGCAAAAGTTCTAGGAGGCTTGATTTATAGCACCCTATTCAGCAACACTTAATTTTTCATACTTTGGTGATTGGGTATGTTATTTATTGACACATACGAATATTTGGTATCTACTAAAATGCAATGAATATTAAATAATGCAAATGCAAAGAAACATCTTTTCCTTCAATTAAATACAACCTTCAAGGAATCTAAAAGATATAGAAAATGCAACTTACATTGGGCATCACTTGAATGTGCAACTGATTTTGTTGTTTTGAAAGCTACTGTCTACATGGAAGCACAATATTTTGAATGTAGTAAGTCCACCATTAGAATTCATAAAGAAATAATGTAGGTTTTGATCAAGCTCCAAGTTTCTGCTGTTTTTTGTGTTTTTTTTCTTTTTTCCCATTTCCTTTTTTAAAAAAAATAATTTTTGCATTGATCTCTAATTAATTAAGTGTCGTCTAAGTACTGTGGCATAATGTTATAACTCTGGGATTTCCTTCACTTTCAGAGGCCATAATAACAAGCCACATTTTTCAGATCTCTGTTCCTTAACCACAGTAAAAACTATTCTTTCTCATTTGTAAGGTTTTTATGTGCCAGCAATGCATGGGCCAGCATTTTCTAAACCAGCTAGTTAAGCTACTAAATAACGTGTTGTGAAGGCTTATTCACGTCTTCTGCTGAAGGAAAGAAAATAGGATGGGTCAAACCAAGAAGTGAAATAAATCAGCAACCCGAAATGGCTCTGTCAGAACTATTATGTCCACAAAGGCAGCAAATATTTGTAAAGCAGTACAAATAAGTATATCTATAGGGGACTCAACCATCTCCCTAAGAGACATAAAAAAATTCTAAAAAAATCCCCCATTGACACAAAGTATGTAAATCTCAAGAGATATCAATGTAGTAAGGTTTTTTGCCTTTCAGTGTATTATTACTGTAAAAAGAAAATTAAATATCAAAACCAATTCCCAAATAACGTTCATAGTTCATGTTATAGTTAAAAACCCAGTAATGCCATATTTCAGTGCTGAAACTCAAAACATCCTTCTAGCTTTGTCCTTAACCACTCAATCATGTTTAGAAACTTCAAGGTCTTCTACGAATTGCTTGAATAAAGGATGAAGTTTTAACCTTTCAGGTATCTTGAACAAAGCAGCAGATGTCCTTTTAGCTCCCTTAAAACGTAAAGGGAAATATTTTTGTAATTTTTTTTTTCTTTTGAAAAACTGACTGGAATTTCACGCTTGTTATTTTTACCTCCCACACCTTAGAGGGCTAAGACAACAGCAACAAAAAGAAACAAAAGAAAAAACAAGCACCAAAATAAATAGCTGAGCTGTTCAGTTAGGGTGTTTGGGCAGTTTGTTTGGTTTCGTTTAGTTTCCCTCCAGTGTCCAATTAACCTTTGGGAAAAGGCCTTCTCTGTGAAAAATTTCAGTTTCTCTTTTCTTGCACTCAAGGTCAAAAAGGGAGCACTATAGAGCCCAATGCTACAGAAGCCATGCAAATAAAAGATATACATACCAAAAGTCCCCCTGATCACAACAAACATGTGTGATTTTAACACTGCCTAGCCTGCACATAACCCATTTTCTTGTAGACCACTTTTCCTCTGTACCTGCCTGCCACCAGGTAGGCTTGTCTTCTCAACTGCGTGTGAGCCAAAACCCTCCCCGTGGCATACACAGCCATTACCTATATGTGCAAGCAGCATTAGGAATGTATTTAGAGCATTTTAGCTTGCTCTTCCAGTGCAGTTTAGCAGCTGGAGATGAGGACAGCCAGTCTAGATGTTTATTGTCAGTCCAGCTTCAAAGGCTACTCTGGCCCTCAGTTTAGGAACAACTGACAATGATGTGACACAGATGCACTTTCTCTGGTTTATGCCCCGTAGCACAACTGGAAAGTGCATTTTTAGCACTTCTACATCAGAATCCCAATTTCAAGAAGTACCAGTTGTGCTTGGTCAAACAGAGATTTCTGTTTCCTAGGCAGACAGAACACATAATGTAATACAAAAGATAATATGAACACTAACATGAGAAAAACAGACTCCCCCCCCCCCCCCCCACCCTTTTTTCATAAGAAAAATAATCTGGGTTTTTGAGATCTGTCTAGTCCCACACAGTAACTGCTTTGTCAAAAAAAAAAAAAAGTTAAAACCTCTTTTTGTCATTATCTCAGCAAGAGTTTTTGTTTTTCAAGAATATATACATTTAGATCCTGGTCTTATAAACATTTATTTATCAAGAGTACGGCTTACTGCCATAGTTAGCCTCAATAGTCTCAGAGGGACTAAACATGGTAGCTTGCATTATGCATTGTGTTTGCATAATCAGGCCCTTGGGATTAACAATTCTGAAAGTGGTGAGCCTTCCCTAATGCCTGATGTACACACATGCTCTGAAGAGAACAGACACTTGCAAGGGGTACCAAAAATAAAGCAACATGTTATTAAATGATTAAGCAGAAATCATACTCTTCTGCATACCTATCAAATATGAATATCATGATTTCCTGTATTTATTTCTTCTGCTTTACGCACCCGTTCAGTAAAAAAGAGCACCTGTTCTTTGCTCCAGGGCATGTCTCAATCCATTGGAAAAGCACAGCAGCTTTTAGGGGAATAACTAGAAATAGTAAGCTCTTTTTGTTAGTTAAGATAGTAGAAACTAGCGTTTCCAATGCGATAGCCAGGTCTGTATTTCATTTATAAATTCAACTCTGTTACAGTGCATTTTCATATCTTTCCAGAGTAAATTACAAGAAATAACCATTTGTCTTCATTGTAGACACTTTTGTATGTATAGTAGAAAACAAACCTCTATTCAATAACTGCACAGAGGCACCATTAAAATCAAATTTACAGTAAACAGAACCTGCAGCTGGGGTAAAACACTAACTGTTAGTATTTTAATTATCAGCGAAGCTTTCGGAGGTCTAACATCTGCTCGTAGCCAAATGACAGCAGCTGCTTGTGTACACTTAAACCAATGTGAATTTCTTCTATAAATATTAAAATGAATTATATGTTGTATGTTCATTGTGGCTATATTCCTATTGAGCTGTTTAAGTATATAGGGTATTTTGAACTTCTTTCCTGTGGCAAATTCATAAAGGGCTGACCTCTTCAAAAGAATGAGAGGCAAAGACAGCAAAAATTCTTGAGTCTGTAAATTGAAAATGTTTAGAGACAGTACTAGAGGTCACCCTCTGCCAAGACGTTGCTAACAAAACATCAGCGATAAGTTCTGATCATTGTGCAGTATTGTAACTTCAAGGACAGGACTTCTCAGCATGCAAGGTGTCAGGAATCTATGGGATGGGTTATATCAAAAGGTAACGCTCATCTAATAAGCACCATCTTATCAGAAAAAAAGTGTTCTGTTTCAATATCCAAAGCACTGGAGGAAGTGAGTGTACTCTCTTCTTTGGACTTCATCAAAACCATACTGGAATGTGCAGTGATTTGTGTGATTAGAAGTAATAAACTGCTGGGAGGAAGAGGCTATGCTGGGCCAACGTAAGGTCAGCTAATTTTCCTAAAAAGCTTGTGCTTCATAACTTAATTTTGCAGCTTTTTATCTGGACACTGACATACAGTTGAAATTTTCCTTTTTGCCTCTCACCTGCTCAGGAATATAGCAAAGAAAACTGGAGGAGTGATGTACATCTGTCTGGTCAAATGGTAGAGGCTGGTACAGTGAGAGAAAAGAGAGCACCACAACCACTTTCAGAAGAAAACCAGGGAAAGGGGTTATATAGTTTTAACTTGTACAGGTTTTCCGTGGAGAAAGATCTATTCCTTTGCTTTTATAGCAACAAAAGTAATGCCAGAGGCCAATAATATTCATATATTTTTGCAATAGATCTGCAGCTGGAAAGGGGCACTATGATCATGCAGGTCTGAAAGCTGTAGGTCATGCAAACTTGTGTTTTGAAAAAGTGACCAATCAGATGCTTCAACCTTACACGTGTAACCATGATATAGGATCAACCACCAGTACAGCCGTCCCCAAACTGGTACATGGCATAAGATGAGGGTGAATTAATGATGAAAGCAGTTCCCAAGCTTCTGACATCAGATTTCCCACCCAAAAAGTCAGTCTCGGTGCAAGAGATCCAACAGCTTCCGAGGAGGAAGGGATAAGGCTGGTCATAGGCAGTCCATTTACAATGCCAGGGCTTCCCAGCTGCTGGCCTCTCCCTCCTCCCGAGGCACTGACAGCAGCAAGGCCAAAATGACGATCGCCGGAAAAGATGCTGAATTTTCAGCTCAGAGTGTCACAGGCTTAGCAGTAATGCTAGGACTACTTAGGAAGCATGAAGCAGGGGTACATGCTGGTTCTGGGAGGTGGGATGGGAAGTAGGGGCTGTAGAGATGGGTAACTCTTTTATACCACTTTCAAGGGTCGAGTTTGTGACAGAGTCCTCTTTTCATGATTCACCTCTGGTGAAGGATGGAAGCAGCATGTTTCCAGCATATCTTCAAAGGAAGAGCTGTTCATATAATTGACCCTTCTACTGACAGAAATATATTTT
The DNA here is from genome assembly GCA_025345505.1 of Todiramphus chloris collaris. Lineage (NCBI taxonomy): Eukaryota > Metazoa > Chordata > Aves > Coraciiformes > Alcedinidae > Todiramphus > Todiramphus chloris. Next base: position 1,152,824 of record JANVCC010000276.1, on the reverse strand, counting down.
CAGTGCTACTGATAGAGCAGTACTTAAATAAGCTGTCTTCCACTTCCAGTGTTAGAAGGCACTAGGCTGTACGTAGATAAAACAAGAGAGAAGACACCAAAGGTGGTGCTTTCTGAGCCATCACTGAGCACTACCAAGGCAGGATTTGCTAGGATGGTGTGAGTGCCAGGGCTACACGGGGAGTGCAAAGCAAACGGCTGCGCTGCAGCTCTGCCTAAGTGCTCAGAAGCTCCTTACTCGAGTTGCTTCCACTCGGCTGCAAAATTGTGCTTTCCAGATCTGAATAATTTTCATGCTACTCTGTCGACAAAACTACTTATATTGTTGGTTAGTTGAGGGAGGAATCAACAGCTTTTAGATGGCATATGCAGCTAATCCTAAATTGTGAGGAAGTGTTAACATCATTACGAAGAAAAACAGGACGTAACAGAAGTAAATACAAAAATAACAATGCAAGATTCAGCTTGTGTACTGCATACTAGCACTTTTGTGAAAGTAAATATGCAAAAATGACATTCAATGAGAGAGGAGTCCCTTGAGAACTGTAATGCTGAAGAAATTTAAAGAATGACAGTGTTCATCAAATTACATTGAGTTTATGAAAATGTAGAACAGGAAAAGAAAAAAGGCCAAAGCAATTTTTAATTGTACATCCAAAGGCCCGTCTACTGCACATTGTTCTGGTACAGATACAACTGAATTATGTCTTGACCTCTCTAGAGGAGAGATCTTGACTCAGAGATACTCGGAACAGTGAAACAAGAACTATTAGAAGGCTTACTTGCATGGAAGTACTGAAAGTTTAAGTGCGCATATTCTGGCTAAATATTCTGCAAATGCTGACTAGGGAGAAGAAATTCTGTCGCTTTTACATCATCAGAATCTGATTTCTATGAAACACTAGAACATTCATGCCATACTATAGGAAGACGTTTGGACATAGTGAGCAATGGAAAGATAATCCAGCTACCTCATCCACTTCCAGGTGCCAGGGTGACACGGCTCCCAGATGGAATGAGTTGACTGCACAGTAGTTAGAATATGATTTAACCTGACTCATCACCATTTGTACTGCAAATCCATACTATTCTGGAACAGTTCAGTGAAACATAGCACGCAGTACTGCAGGAACTACTTAGTTAACTTTTGTAAACAACTCCATTCTGAACTAAAGTTCACCCAAGACCATGGCGCCTTAAGTCTTAAAAAGCCAAAGAATTTGCAAGGACTGTCAATCATATGAAGCATGAATCTTATTCAAATATGGACTAGTAAACAAACGCTGCCACCCTGTCAGGTCATTTCATTAGCTCTTCTGATTTTTTTCCTGAGTCCCAATTTAGACTAGGAAAAGAGGGAACATTTTAAAAGTTATTAGTGATCACAATTTTTTCTAATATACTTTAAATGCCACTTAGCTCTTATTTCTGATAGCATTTGTTTAAAGATTTATTATGTGTATCTGTCTACAACTGAAGCCAAATAATTCCTAAAAAAGCCTGTTAACTAAACAATGCCAAAGGGTTTAAAAACACTGGTTTCCAGCTTACTTATGTGTAGCATGACACACAGTGCAGTGAACGCGCTTCTTATTCTGCTGTTACTTAGGACCTGCTACAGCATCATTAGTGGTAACATAAGTGGACCTGGAGGCCTTTTGCTATTGCTGGAACTTAGTTCACATTTTTCAGTGCAGTAGACAAAATTTCAGGGGAATTTATGACCATCTTTGTGAAAGCGGTAAAACTTGTGATATATGACAAGACAGAGACCAGATAACACCCCCACAAAAACCCAACAAACAACAGAAGCCTGGAGCTAGATACCTGGAAGATCTGATTTTCAAAAACACTGAGAAACTAACAGCTCCTGCTGACACTTATGTTAGAGGGTTCTTATTTCAGCTACCATTTTTTTTAATACTTCTTACACTTTTTCTAGCTACTGTAGTTTAGTGAGCTAACAGTTTCCTAAATTCTGGCACATACCAGACAAAATGGGCAGGAGGACCCATTGTGGTCTGTCATTTAAAAGATGTGCAGATTAAAGAGCTTCTGAGCAGCCCGTGGCATCACAGGTCGAAACAGCTGCTACGAGTCCCAGGTGGGGATTACTTAGAGATTTCATAGCTCTATCTTTTGCTATATGTTCCAGTGCTCCAAAACACGTTCAGGTTCACACTGTTTCTTTCAGTCTGTCTCCAAGTACCCTTAAAACATTATTCAGGTGCTTCTACTGAAATAAAAATATAGAATTATTTGAATGTGATTATTTTCTTTACAAAAAACCCCAACACATATGAAAATGGACACAGAGAAAAAAAAAAAACTATACCAGTGTCTAAAAGAACAAGCTGAAAGAAATAAAAAATTAATGTATTTTTTCTTCCACATATTATTTTTCAGGGTCTCTTGCACAACAGGATGCATTTTATGCAAGGTTTTTAGGTCTGTGTGCCTAAAGTTCATTTCCTAAATGCAGAGTTAGGAAGCTAGATAAAACAGGCCTTCTCTCTTTCCACTAGTGCAAGGCACAAGTACATACAAACGCAAACTGAACAGAACACATTTACAATCTAGTAACATTTATCTAACCCAGTGCTTCTAAAACTGTACCTCCTCAACCGCTCAGAATTAGTAATATATTTATCACCAAATAACATGAAAAAGCATAATTCTAACTTTTCAGGCAGAGAAGTGAAAAACAACAAAAAATGTGTTGCCAGGGTCACACAAGAATTCCCATGTGGACTGAGTCCCAGCTTTATGTCTTAATCACAGCATTATCATTTCTTAGGAGAGCCTATTGTCAACTCCAAGAGTTGAGGTACTCCATTTACCCACAGTGAAGCACTAGTCACATCATTGCAATTTCCCTGATAACGCCCTGTCAATGAATCAACCCCATGTTCATGAGCAGAGAGGAGTTCAGTGTCCATGTATCCTATAATGAGGAATGCCGGGCTGTAATCTCTGCTGAGATTGTCATAGGTGTCCACTGATACCATCTGCAATTACAGAATTTTATGAGATGGAAACTGGTTCATTATGAAAAAGACTCAAGTCTACCAGCTCATTTCACAGATGTCAGATGGTAGGCTTCCTGATGATCACAATTCTTGCGAGCGCATAAGAAGAGGCCTGTAGTTAGACTTTTGGGAATTAAGTATATAGCTAATGCTACTCTTAGGCTTAAATGCTTTCCTAAGCCGGACCCTCAGTTAGCCCCTGTCTATGACATTCAAAACTTAAGACATTCAAACCTATGACATTCAAAACTCAAGACTTTAATTTCAGCTTTACAAGGGCCAAAGCAGCACTGCTTGTTCCCAGAGGAAGGCAGTCACAGAGTCAGCCAGAACCACTTCTGCCCCAGCCAAATATATCTCACTCATCCTGATTTAAGCCTGATTCTGACTATGTGAACTGACTGTACGAACATGTTCAAAAGTGTCAGCTGAATTCCATTTTGAATTGTCACCTATTCAGATAAATGAATGCATTCCTTTTAAAAGGCTGGAGTACACTAGCTGTAATTACACATTTTGGTAGTTTAAGTAAGTTTTATCAAAAAATTTCATTGTTACATTTAAGAAGAACATGTAGCGTGGAAACTGTTGTTGATAAACCTTCCTTCTCACAGAGTAATCCCTCTCATACATGAATGTTTTTGCACACTCAGACAATCATATTTACACCTTCAAATCTGGTAACTATCAGCTTAAACAAACATCTTAACTTTGGACAATTCTGTCTATTTAAGAACACAGAAATTAAACCCATTCTCTAGGCACTGGAAGAAGTATAGATTTCTTCTGCAGCCATCTAGAAATGAAACACTGTCTGCTATAATATAGCCCCCTCCACCCCTTCCAAAATGACCCTGTTTCGGTTGGAGGTGAACCTTGCTACATTTATTCATTCGCTTTTAACAAGAGCCCACAGAAAAATCCAAGCTAACAGTGCAAGATTTAAAATCCTAAAATGCAGGGCACAGCACTGGTCCAAGCTCTGGGTGAACTCTGATACCCTGCAGTGTGAGTGGAAGGTGATGATGACGACCTCTATCCTCCTAAATATTAGGAAACCTGCTTATCTGAGAGGCTTCCTTTCTCCTCGTGCAGCTACCTCAAGTGGCAGTGACAGACACGCTCAAACCGTGGTCTCTGGCCTTTCATATGTTCTTTCACAGGCCAGTTTCCATAACAAAGATATACTCCCTCTTGGTCAATTTATCACAACCTCCCCAAATGCTTCCCCTCACACACGTGCATTTGGTATCCCCTCTGCCTCACCACGGAAAAAACCAGAACAAAAGCCCACCAACCATACAAAAATTATATTGTAGATTTGTAGATTAATGGGCTGATTCTGGCATCTCAATTCAAATGGATTTACAACCACCGTGTTTAGCCCTGTGTGATTTCAAATAGAATTACTTCTGATGAATTTGAATGCAAATTCACAAAGCATTAAAACAAACCATGTTTAAACTCATTGGTTCATCAGATGCAAATATCGTGCATTAAGCAGGGAATACCCATTCATGAAAATAATGAAAACTGACACCAATATAATAAAATCATTACAGGTTTATGGATTCTGGGACTTAAACAAGCCATACCCTTGCTTCTCCTAACTGATTAAATGCTTCTTTGCAGTTTATGTTTGATCTGCAATTCAAAAACAAATTAGTTTAGTCTTTGAGCCCAGAACCTTGGAAAATTGCTAGGAGGTTCTACCTCGGATTTGTCTGGGGAGAAGGGCTGGGTGAAGAGAGGAAACCGTGGGGGCAGGGAAGCCAGCAGTGCAACTGAGAGCAGACAGCAGAGGAGAGGAAGCAGTCAGATAAATCGAGGCTTACAGACTCTACCGGCAAGCATTCATAAAACCACTGCGTGAACAGCATTGTGCAGAACAAAAGGCAATGATGATAAAATTGGGCACTTTTGTTTTATAAAGCTGGCACAGATGGGTCTGTCACACCATGTGCCTGATTTTTATGAAACCTCAGCCACCTTCACTTTGCATCATGTTTGCAGACAAGGGGTTTAAGGGCAATGGATTGCCAATTATTTCTTGGATTGTCCCATAGCAAGCAAGCAAAAATGAATGCAGCCATGTTCTAGCTGAGAAAGTAGATCTCAGGGGTTGCATCTAAACAGTATATATAGTGTAGGTCTTCTACTAATTGCCCTTGTCTAATTACCATAAACAAGTTTTCATTTTCAGTTAGATGACAACAGCCTAGCTCAAAAGTTTCCAGTAAAATCTTTCTGTTTAGATATTAAATTCTTCTCATAAAGATCAAATTTGAAACAGCAAAACATTCCTCACTGAAGCATGTAATGCTGATAATGCACTATTTTGCTGCACAATCTATGCCATATAATAAGTTCTTTGCTGCATCATGATCTGCTCCAATTTGTGTATAAATAGCACTTGTAATAAAAGGAAATGTAACACCAAGTTTTACTTAAATAACAGGTCCAAAAGAGGTTGGGAGATAATGTAGCTAACACACAACAAAAAAAAAAATGAAGGGCAACTGCAATAGCTCTTTCTCACAATCATTTTGTTTTCAATTCACTCACACCAACATCAAGTATTTTAAACCAAAATACTTAGACATTCATATGGTGGGGTGGTTTGAGGGCAACTTGATTTGTAGAGTCCAGGTACCATGTAAAAGTGCAGCAAACACCAGAAAACCCAACTTTGAAAGTAACTCTCTCCGTACCTTCAACCAGCCATCCCAAGAAAGCTCCTGCTTCTGAGGACAGAGATGCACAAGTGAAAAGATCTAACTAGCTCTGAAGTCCTTAAGGTCTACATTTCCAAATGTGAGTGCCTTGAAACAGATATGTGTTTAAATGACCATTAGGCATTTCTATGAGGCAACACACACTGAGAACGTAGCTGACGCTGGGCCACAGGGCATTTGAGAAGCCTGTTCTAGCATTGTAGCAATCCAGTGCCCACGGTCTGCATCAGATTTTACAAATCCATACCAGGCCAGCAGATTAAGGATTTCCATTCCTACAACAGCCTTGCAATTTGTACCTATGGCTCCATTACCTCCAGTGAAGGGCACATGGAACAAAACATCTCAGAGGTTAAGAGTAAAATCATGGTCACATTCAGGACATGGGCAAAATTCCCACTGATTCACAATGTGATTAATACAATTTTGGATTAAAATGAACAAAAGAAAATCTGTACCCTGCTAATTCTTCACCATTTAGTGCCAGTGCTCCAAGACCCATCTTGGCTTCCAACTGGCATTAGGATGTTGGTTAAAGGCTACTTAGTCCTGAATCAACGGGGATACTGATTACATTTAATTCTGTTACTCTTCATAGAATAGAATAGAATCATTCAGATTGGAAAAGACCCTTAGGATCATCAAATCCAACCATTAACCCCACTATACAAGTTCACCCCTAAACCACGTCCCCCAACACCACATCTAAACACCCTTTCTCACAAGCGCAGTCAACAGAAGTATTTAGGATGGACGTGTTACAAGGAGAGAGAAATGTCTGTCACATTCTCTTATAAATTCTGAAACTGGTCCTGAATCTAGGCTAAAATAGCTTCTGATTACAGATATTTTCTGTGAACCATGAGGAAGGTGAGGACTTGTTTTTTTCCTCATGACCTATTGGCAAAATTCTTGAGTAATGCTCAGAAGCTGCTGTAGCATTAATTAAAATTTGTACTAGCTGAAGTGATCTATCATGAAACTTTGGCTTTAGGAGTCCCTGAATACTAAATCAAATGCAACTTCTCAGTGTTACATGCAACTTCTGGGTGGTTTTTTTTTATCACTGTATGAATGTGGAAGAAACACAGTACTCAAGCATAGACAGCCTTAATCTGCATTAGAATAAGATATATGTGTATGTAGTAAGTGCCAACGTGAGCACACGGATGTGGAATTAGGACTTCGTATATAGGCACTTTCTTTAGAAAGCGTATCTCAGAGGATATATAGGGTTGCCCACTTAGCTTGGAAAACCCTGCTAGTTTTAAAAGCTACTTGTCACTGCAGAGCAATTTTGAAGTGAAGTGGTTATGTTTGGTGGCCTCATTTGCATGACAATACCCAGAATGCTCTCCTAACTCACAGCTATTTCACGGAAGGGCTGATGCATTCAAGCTTTGAGAATAAGCCCTAAATCATGTGGGTGTACCAGTGTGTGTAATTTTAATACTTCCCCCCAATCCATGTGCAAAAGGTAGAACTGTTGAAGGGGGTAATCACTGTAGGTAACTGAACTAACCTGTTCATCATCAACACTCACTAGAAATCAAAATTACAAACGGTAGTTTGGCAAGTCTCTAACACAGTCATTGATTACCTGATCACCTTGTACCCGCGTGTCTATGCTTTATGTGTTGACATCAGTTATCAAGGCCTCTGTGAAAAGCTGTCCCAATACGCTAACAATCAATTAGAAAAACTAAATAACTTACACCACGAAGCACGAGTATAGAATAATAGCTCATCGAGATGGACTTTGCTTGTCTCCTCCACTTCTCTCCTCCTCTCTCACAGCTTGCTACACAAAATAAATGCACTACACTGACTTACAGTGCAGTACAGAATATCACAGCCTGTTCTATTGTGTGGATTTCATTGCTGAGAAGCTGTAACACTAATTGTCAGTTTCCCACGATCAAAGTAATTTGGTTAAATAATTGGTTTACGTTTACTATATTTTATTTGCCTCACAAAAATAAATGTTATAACAAAAGATCATCTGAAGAGGAGGGAATTGTGTGGTGATAACACCAATATGGTGCCAACATATGGAGAAATATGTGTGGTTTGTGGATACAAACAATGGCATGAAGCTTCAGCTGTTTAGAGAACAAAGCTTTACACCTGAGTTAACTTAATATTATGATATGTGCATTCTGGTGTGAGTGTGTATGAGGGGTGAAATTCTGCTACTGGTTTTTGGCACTGAAATTAAAAAGTGCTGTTTTAAATGCTAATTAACTTGCGGTCATTTGTAACTTATTCCTGATAGGTGATAAATGATTGCATTTCTTCTTTTCTATTTACTCGATCGGTCACATGAAGTCTGCACTCACATGCAAAACAATGGCTTTTCTACACCTAAAATCAGGTGGATGACATCATGCTAAAGCTTCAAGCCATTCTTCACTTTTCAGATATTTTTCTCTTTTATTTTATCTAACATGTGGATTTGTCCGCAATTTTTACAGCTCCTCCTCAGATACAGAAAGGGAACACGGTAACTCAGTGCCTGCAGCAGTCGATAGACGCTGTTTCCTCTAACCTCCCTCTAGACTACCAGGTGTGAAGAATGGCTGAAACATTTTCCTTCAGCCACCAGAGTGTCTCTTTTTCCAAATGTTGCTAGAACAGCTTTATTCAGAATAGTCTGACACCGGAGTTCCTTCAAAATTCTGCCAGAATGGCTTAAACTCAAAAGTAATTAAAAGCCTCTGAAAAACTCGTAAGTCAAAGGAGTGGCATAACACCCATCAATTCCAGTGCTCAGTGATGTCACACCTGTGACTTATTGGAGGCTACTCCTGAAGTGGGTTCAGAGCTGCTGTTCAGAATTTATAATGGTATTTTGAAGACTGCGTGTTCCAAAGCAGTATCTAATTGGGATGGCACATATCTAATAATAGCCGATTGCATCACATAAAGGATAATGTGGTGGCTTTCACTGGAACACTACTGCGGATGAACACAAGTTTAGATACCAAACACCCCACTGCAAAATGGTGCACTTGCAGTGGAATCATGACCCGGTGAGAACTCCGATCTGGTTTGACTAGCTCAGTTAACTTCAATCAACAGTCAACTCTACAAAGGACATAAAAAAGAACTTCAAACAACAGAGTGATTGCTGTTTTTTCCCAGTGGGTCCTGATGCTGACTAATTTTCAATATGTTAATACTGTTACTGGAACCAGGAGGTCTATATACTTTTGCTTAATTATGCTTAGCTGTACTTGCAGGATTTAAACACTTGTAAGGAAAGTAAACGCCTGACCAGGTTACCTGAAATAAACAGGGGTATGTTTATTTCCATCAGTCTTCAGATGCTATTTTTGCTAGAATATAGGACATGTGGTCCATAGAACATCAAATTAAATTATATACAACACTACTACATTTTATGAATTTACAAACTTGTTTGCATTTGATAGTCATTTACAGAAAAAATATTGCAATGTTTCTGCAACAGATTAAAACCTGCAATTTGCTTTTTTTCCTTTGTCTGTTTTGAGTTTAAATGGAAACAAACCTTACAGTATAGAATTGGCTTAAGGTCACCTGTCTACAAGGGATTACTGTATAGTTCCTTTTACATTTTTTCCCCTACTAGTTTGAGGGACAAAAGGGCAGCAGTACCCTAAGGGCTTTTTCAAATAACCTCTTTAGCAAATAAAGTCATACCCTATGTATAGAGGCCATTTCATCCCAGTCCCATGGGCTGCCTGTAGGGTAAAATACTGAATTTTTCTGGCATATGTCAGTGAATGTGAAAAAGAGGATCACTACTTACAGAAAGTTAAAGGCTGAATGAAAGAATGTGAAATTCCTTAATGCGCTAATTTAAAACATTGCATACTGAAGCTGAAAACATCAGCTATAAGCATCACAGAGAAACGCTGCAATACATTTATGTGAACCATATAGAGACTCACATACCAACAACTGATTTACTGTGGCTTAAAACCGCAACAGATTCAGCTTGTCTGAAATCTTAAACAAACAAACAAATAGATTTTCTCTGGGGAAAATAAATAAAACTAAATTGGGTCTTTTCTTTATGGATGTAATCTTATGACTGTATCAACTTAACATTACCATAAACATCTCTGAAATCAACTGTCTAGAAGGAATCTGTTAGGCTTACATAAATTACTATTATTGTTAGTTTTCTTGCTGCACTTGAAGCACCCCACTTCTGTAATTGGTTAAAAGATAATGTGCAAAACCCCAAACTTTCAAGTATTTGTAAGGTATAAAATAATGGTTTTAAACCAAATGATTTGACAGCTGCAAATGCAGGATAACACCTAGTTACATTATAGAAACAGTGTGGATAATTACTTTTTTCAAAAGGAAAGACTCCATGGACCACGGTCCTGTCTGAATTTCCCTGCAGCTCAGATAATGTGCAGTAATAAAAATCCTGTTGTCACCTCAACCTAAGTCTTTTTATCATCCATACATCAGTAAGAATGATGAGAGACGTCCCATGATTCTCACAGTCTTCCTTTGAAGGATCCACATGTTAATTACTGCACTAATTATGGTTTTTGAATAACCAAATGAAGTAAGCAGTCTATGGGAGGTACAGGCATAAACCTAAGACTGAGAAAATACTAGTTACTGAAGTCATCAGTGTAAACTGACACATTGAACATGCTTAAAAGAAGTAGAAGAAGCAGACTGTAAAAAGACAAGCATCTTCAATAATTAGGGTTCCATACAGGAAAAAGAAATGTTATTTCTTAATGGCAAGTGCATTTAAACTGTTATCTAAAGATCTGAAGGTAAGCCTGCTTAATTCACTGCTTCTTCTTTTGTTATTAGGAAAACATAATTGTTCCAAATAATTAGCACTAGAGTACATCACAAGCTGACAACAAAATTATAGAAATCTTCATATTCAGATCCGTCTAGCTGGCTATTAGGAACAGTTTCTGATCATAACCCATTAGTTGAAGTGCTGTGAGTTCTTGATTGCCACCAAATAACCTCAGATATCTGCCTAAGTTAACAGCCTCTATTTATGCAGAGTTTTCTTGACAGTAAAAATTGCTTACGATTTTTACAGCTGCCACACAAAAGAACAGTATTGGATGTGTGCACTTGGAAGATTAGGTGATAAAATAATTGAAATGTGGATTTTAGACACAATTTTAACTCCTAACTTTCTAAATGAAAAACAGCTAAGGGATTTCAGTGTGCTAAAATGGTACTATTGGCTTTTCTGTTTATTAAAAATGAAAATGAAGATGTTCCAAAGCTTTCTATTTATGATGTACATGCTAATTAAAATAAGATTTGTTTGGGGTGAGTTTTTTTGTCACAACAGCCCTACTTTGTTCTTTTTTTCCATTGAACACCGACAAATCAACAGCCAAAGATTTCTCTATATCTTAAAGCTCAACCCTTTTTCTACAGTTTTCTACTATCTTGTGAATAATGCCAGGACATAAATGGTTGTTAATTGGTTTCTTAAACAGCTAAGTAGCATGGATAGCACCAGAGCAAAAGCTACCAGAAAGCATGGCACATTTTTAAAAGGCAGTGACAAATGAATCTTCTGACAGGAATCACCACTGTAACTCCAAAAGGAAAAAAAGAAACCAACCAAAACCCGCATACACATGGTGAGACGGGAAGCGTACTCTCTCACCCAGCTTCAGTGAGTGTATTATTGATATTGTAATACAGACAAAATGAAAACTTGTTTAAATTTCCAATCTAATACTTCAGTTATCTATAATGCTATTTGAAGCTGCTTTCAAAATGTTTTTCTTTTGGTGATAATAGCTTGGTTTATAAACCTACAAAGCTTCATGTCAAATCCCACGAGGGATAATTTTGATTACTAGAGTAATTAATGATGCTGGATAGTAATATGGATTTTCTGTTAAGATTTGAGTTTGAAGTTAATTAGTCTCCACATTATGATTTGCTGATTAATTACAGATATTTAGTTATAAAGAGAGATGTTAATTATTAATCTAAAAAATCATCTAGTGTAATTAACTAAAACTTTGGTGTCAGTCATCACTCTCCTTGTACGTAACTTCCAAGGTGCCAATTCTACAGAGGGAGGCACAGGCCTTCCCCAAAAGGTGAAAAAATCTGCTATCTTTTTTATGCATACAGTTTGGTGAACAAATTCTACCCTTAATTTGTCAGAAGAAGCCCCCCAATGTGAAGCAGGACAGTAACTTAATTCTCATCAAAGTACTGATCTTCCATTGCTTATTCTTACAATAAGCCTCATCTTATCACAATAAAAAATGTGCTACAGAAGAAATTCCACTATGAGTCTTAACTGGGTGTACTCCTGAAATCGTATCTTAACCTCAGAGCTGTGATGTTCTTCTGACTGATGGGCTTTGTCAGTTCCCATGTTAAACTCTGGAATGAGCTTCAGCATTGCTACAGATATCTGTGTTTTCCAGCAGCAGTAGCAGCAGCCTTTAGCAGGGCCAAGAAAATATTACAACAAAACTACTAATTAATGTAATAACTCAGACCTTGAAATCACCTTTTGTTTAAAAAGAAACCCCACTTTACCTCCCCCCCCCCCCTCCCCCTTTCTCATCTACATGGAACAAATCTAACTGTTACTGTAAAGGGGAGGGGAATGCGATTAAGGAAAAGGGTTAAACCAAAAAGCATCAGCAGCACACCAATGTCCTGGAATTTACCCTAGTAACACAGACTCCGAACAGGGATCTGTTTACATTATCTCTAGATCATCTTGACAATATTCATTCTCTATTTACCTAAATGAGGCAATATGATGATATTTATTGCTCAGAATGGCTAAATATAGACTTTTCCTGAGCACTCAGTACCATAGTGGGAGGTTTTGCTCTAATCTACATCTTTAAACTGACAAGCTGGAGCATTCCTAATGAATGCCTCTTTTCATCTGGATGTCTGTGTGTATTTGACAGTATAAATATTTAGCAATATCGGAGTCAGCTTGTGATTTTACCCAGATGGACTGATTGATGCCTTGGCTTGACGTTGCCAAAGACAATCCATGTAGTTATATAAGCAATTTCCCTCTTACTTCCTAAGAAGCAATTAGGTGGCCAAAGGCAGCAACCCAAAAATAGTGAGAATACTTCTGGTATCAGCTGACAACTCTGAGGGATAAATAAAATATGGTACTTAAATTATTACCACTTTACTTTCATGAATCATGGGATTAAAGCTTTCACTTCTAAAGTACGTATAAATTGCAGGGTTTCTTATGTCTGTAATTTGCAAGAATCTAAGTTAAAATACCAGCTAATCAGTCAACTCACATTCACCTTGGGAAAAGTACCACCCTTCCTTGTCATTTTTGTAAATTGCATGCCTAAGCACCAATGTTATTTTCAGGGGGGAAAAAAGCTTGTTGTCAATAACATATATTGCAGTCTAGTTAAAACAACATTTGTTAAGGTTTAATCGCAAATGTAATCTGCTTTTAAAGTTTAGACAGAATGCTCAGAGAAATTCAAGGGACAGATAATAAATCATTTTCTCCTATCCTGGGTGTGAACAAGGTAGGCTGGAGTCTTGCAGGTGAGCTGCCTTTTTCTCCTACATGTTGCAGACTGTTGCTGGGTTTTTCCATGAGCCACTCAAAAATATAGGGACTCCAGCAGCTAAAAAAGAAGGAATTTTCATACTATCTCACTTTCAAGCTACATAAGCTGCATTTTTCATATCGTTAAAGACTTCCAATCATTTTATTCAGTTCGTACCTTTGGCATACACTTCGTAATTCATAAGGCATCTGCGTAACAAACTGCAGCATCCAGAAGTTTTAGCTAAATTTCATGCACACACAGGAGAAAAAAAAGTCTGAATACAGAGAAATGCTGGATACTGAATGTCAGCTTTACATTAGCTATGCACTGTTTGTCCGTGTCGGTTTTACACGGTGTAAAATGCCCGTAATGATTATGCCATGTGCTCTTATGCATGTTAGTGCTTTGGGGAGAAAGAACAGTCGCACATTCTTTTTGGCAACAGCAAAACTCACGTGTCTCAGTTATGCTGGTGATTCTGCTCCCCTCCCCACACACCTTTAGTTCCTTTGTTTTCTATTAACTCATCCCAGTCTTTGTATAACCCATGCAATAACCCAGGAGAAAGGGCAAGGAAGACATTATTCTTCTTGACACTAATACCTATAGATCCTGTTCTGCAGTGATACCTCTCCCTATCACAAAGTATCTCAGCGAACAGAATTCTCCAAACTCAAGAGCTGGCACCTGTAATATATTCCACAGGCAAGTGGGATGCAAAGCCCACTGGTAATCAGACATACACAACAAGAGCTTCTTGGGGACTGACTGTCTGCTTGTAACGTACAGGAGCTTGAAGTGCAGCATGCGTCGGCTACAGCACGTTCTTCTGAAAGGCAACCTCTGACTCACCTGTTTTATTATTATTCTGTGACCAGCTATGTGCCAAATAAAAATGAATGTATGCTGCTTTGTATTTATTGGATTTGATTAGTAATAAATTTGTTATTGACCAGAGCCAGAGTGTGAAGGCCTGAGGCTCAATCCAATGGGCTCTACTCACTTGATCACTACACCCTGTGCTTTCAATCAAGCTGCATTGGATTGCGCTACTCTGTGTTTTGCTTTAGAATTGTCTGGTTTGAGAATGGACGGTGGGGGATGGAGTGAAAGCTGATGTTTTCTAACGAGAGAAGGAAGAAAGGAAGGGAGAGCTGTCCCTTTAAACTGGAAGATAACTACTGTACAATATCAAAAGAAAACTGGTGACAGAGTGCACTGTGCACAGTACGATCCATTGCACAGGTTGATGTGAGAAATTACTAGGTCTGATAAGGCAAAGTTTGGAATAAACTGCATTGTTTTACAAAATATGTCACTGGGAAAAATGCATTAACTCTAATCAGCCAAAATGGCGTGATTCATTGCTTAATTTCAGGGTACCAGGCTATAAATTACATCAGGCCTGCCACAACTAATTTTTGCAGTGGCATACTAGATGAAAAATGAAATGTCCAAGTGGCTACAAGTGAAAAGCTTCCATCTTTCTTCCACAGCTGAATATTACTTACTCTAATGATGTATAATAGCCTGCAACTACACTTAACCTGTGCATTAAATGGCAGCACAAACTGTTTACCTAGAGTTATGAAGAAGAAAACAGCAAATCAAGCAAAGGAATCTAGACTGTGTACATTAACCTCCCACATGCCAACATAATTGTCCCCTACAGATGATGTATAACACTGACTCCAAATCATACTTATTTTTTTTTCATTACACATAATAGCTTATGCTTCAAGTATCAAAAGTGTCAAAGCATGTGTGATAAATTGATGCCAAAATGTACCTAATTAATAAGTCTGATGATGTTTAGATTAAAACAGATGTTGGTTATGTTAACGGAACAGCAGCTAATATAAATAATTGCAACCTATATGCCTAAAAACTGCAGGTATTGTTAAAAAGAACAACAAAACCATGTCATATGTGAACAGTACAAAACGGGTAGTAAGATTTTTGACTGAAAATGTTCTTTTATGTACAAGTATATGAAAACAGATCAAAACAAATAATCAGGTCAGCAGTACTAACAACTACCCCTTGTTTAAAATCTATAGCTAGGCTTTACACGGAGCTCACTGATACTCTGATATATATATATATATATCACTGATACTCTGTGCTCAACAAAAGATACTGTAAAGCATACTTGCTGTTATTCACTTACAAGGAATAAGGTGAATTCTTGTTTGTTTATGTTAGGCGAAAAAAAAAAAAAAGGTAAAATAATGAACTCCAGGAAGTTTCTAAATGTGTTGAAGTATCTTTCCAATCTAAACAGTTCAAATTCCACTGAAAATAAACTAAAAATAACACAGTAATTTAAAACTAGATTTGAACTATACATTAAATATCATATTTAAAATCTTCTTTCTTTTCCCCTGATGGAAAATAATTGCTTATCACTTTGCTTCCTTTAAAAATACAGTGCCCAAGAAGAATCAATTGACAGAAAACTTGACAACAAAAATTTTATCGGTCTGAAGCAAGTTTTGGAGAATCTGATTAGGTCTCATGCTGCAATACTAGGTATTCCATTTTTGCCAAAGGGCCAGCTATTATTATTAACATCATTTGTCTGAATCATTACTCTGCACCTTGGTTCAGCAAACACTATGAAGATGGCATGGTAATAAATGACCGCAGGATTCTTTCCTGCTTCAGCCTGTTTTTATCTGCCACCTCTCTACCGTCAGCTCCATCTTTCTGAACCTCTCTGAATCCCCAAAAGGGACGGGGCGTCTATTTGTTTTCCACTAGGTTACCACTCTGTCTATTGTTGTTTGCACTAAAGGGTACGAATTCAATTCATTCTTGTGACATAAAAGCACTGATACAGTAAATTTTTTGCCCAAGAGAAAACACAAAGTTGCTGAATATGGGCTAAGATGTGAAGCACTTGCATGTACGTGAAGGAGCTTTCTGAGACAGTCTTGCTCACTGAATATTGTTTTTTCTCCACAACAATCTAGACAATCACATTAGAGCATTTTAAACTTATGCTAACCTTGCCAAATTGGTACCTCTTGCAAAATAGTGACTACATAGGTGGGGTTAAGTAATATATCCTATCATACCTATAAGCAAGAGAAGAAACAAAGGACTGGGAGGTAAAATAGCCAATTGGTAGCTACAAAATTAAGTAAAACAGTGCTTCTGTGAAAATAAGTGGTAGTGGGAATGGCAGATAAGAACAAATAACCAAAGGAGAAAAGACTTAAAAACAATTAAATAAGAAAACTGGAAGGAAAGAGAACTACGGGGCATTAACTAACCATATTTTTCTGCATGGTGAAATTCACACAAATTAATTTACCTTTATTCACACCTAAACATGGCAAAAAATAATGAATCTGCCATCTAAATTAATCAATCAAAACTGAACAGACCAGGGACAATGTCCGATATTCCACTTCGCAAAATAAACCCAAAACCATTCAGAAATGTAATGGGTTTCTTTCTTTTAAACAAAACATGCAGATTTTCCTCTTAGTGACAAGAAGTATTACGCTTTGGAAAAATACAGACAGTTCTTCAAGATTTCCTAATTACAAACATCTAGTCTGAGATTCCATCCTTTTGCAACACCACAAGGCAGATTTTATGAGACGGTCCATTCACAAAATTAAATTTGACTGTCCTGATACACGTAAACATATCAAGCTTTGAGGGAATTTAAGTCATGTAAATGCAGTTATAAAGCACTGGCTTTCCACAGCCAAGGGCATCTTGCTTTCCCAAACACACTGTTAAAAGTGCCAAACTTGGTAAACCCTCCAGAAAATAGCCAAATACTTTCTTGTCTGAGTCTTACAGAATGCTTAAAAATAACACTCCTAAATTCAAAATGTTAGAACTGTTTACAAAACCTGAAAGGTTGCATTATACAGAACTTTCTTTCCTATCAAAATTCTCTGCGTTCCTGCCAGAAGTTAAGAAGTTATCTCTTGAAAATCACTGGCTAATCTAGCTTGTGCTAAGATGGATTTTTAATGAAAGTTTAATGAATGATAAATACTTGTTTCTTGATAAATGTTTAATTATGCCAATAATTACCAACTGCTGAAAACTACTGTTGTGTTAATAATGGCATTTTAGTACACAAGCAGTTTCATGAGTCATGATGCTGTTAAAGATCAGAATTCCATCTGTTTAATGCAAACTAGCAAAACAAAAGGAAAGTCTAATTAATATTTTGATACATTTTCCCTATACACTTTAAAACTGATGTCCTTTCGTGAAAGAATAAATTTACTTACTCCCTTTTTGAGAGAAGAAATGAATGTCTCAGAGCCAGTACATTATTAATCATTACTACCATTTGAACCTAAAAACTGAAAGAGAAAAAGAAAGCAAGCCAGATGTAGCATATGTATGAATGCTTTTTGTTTACTTTTTTTGAAGAGGAGACAATTATGGGCATTATGGTGATAATGAGACTGAGTTTTCACCTGAAATATTTTGAAGTATTTAGGTATCATCTGATGGTACCTAAATCTGCAGAGTTGTCTAGGACTATTTCCCTGATTTCAAAAAGCCAGCAGACTGCAGCCCTGCCTTCTTAGAAGTGAGGGGCCAAGAAGTTGCCATGGTGCCTTCCAATGAGGGCAGATAAAATGGAGATTTTCTTAGGAGTGCAAAGAAGGTAACTCTATAGTTATTTAATAAATCAGGACAAAGTAAAAAGAGAGAATAATATTGCCAGGAAAAAAATTGAGAGAGCGGGGAGACTTTCACCGACTTCTAGGATTCTTCTTGGTTTGAAAATATCTCCCATATTTGTTGTGCTCATGGTACTTATTCCTGCTCTGCTTCTCATGTAATTGCCACAAACCAAACCCCTGTGGATGGCCTAGCAAAGCACCCTGGCAATGTGCTAATTCACCGGACATGCCACAGCACATGGGAACCTAAAGGTTTGCTCTGGTTGTCCCTCAGAGTGTAGGCTTCCAATATGTACAGTGTGCAAGTCTGGTCTTGAAGACGGCGTTGGGACTGCCCTTTATGTAAGTTCTATGGGTCTGATCCACATCCAGCTGAAATCTGTAAAAATATTTCATAAAATCCTAGAATGTTTTGGATTGAAAGGGACCTTTAAAGGTCATCTCGTTCAATCCCTGTGCTGTGAGCAGGGACATCTGCAACCAGACCAGATTGCTCAGAGAACCATCCAACCTGAGCTGTTTCCAGGGATGGGGCATCTACCACCTCTCCAGACAACCTGTTCCAGTGTTTTTCCACACTCATCATAAAAAACTTCTTTCTTACATCCAGTCTAAATCTACCCCTTTTCAGTCCATTTCCCTTGGACTGCCAAGAATTTTCAATCAGGCCCTGTCTAAGCTGCTAGGGCTGTGTCCATCAGACAGTCAACAAGTGTAAATTCATAGCAATTTGTTAAGGAAGCACTGCAACGTGTGTCAGCTGAGATCTGACATTATTAACAGAACAGATCCTATAATACCACAGAAATATCTCCACTTGTGAGATGCAAAATATAAGCAGGATCATACTGTTCTGTGAAATGGCACACTAAAAATATATATTTATTGGGGGGAAAATATTAGCTTTTAATGATGAAATGCACCTTCTTTCCTGCATCAACATGTTATGATATATTTCGTCAGGATGTTAAAAAGGCATTTCTGATTCTTACAAATGTTGAGTTTTTCTTTCTTTTGAACCTATTTAAAATTTCAATTTAAATGGATCTTTGCTTTTCACAGCAAAGACTGGACAGAGCATTCCAAAACTTATTTTATTCAGTAATCTTGTACCTCATGTGGGTTTGACTAAGGGATCCCATAAATTGTTTCCATTTCCTACCTTTACAACTCAATGACACAAATTTGTTTTCTACATAAATGCAATGTATTTTTTGAGATGGTATTCTTCTTATTTAACATTTATGTAATCTTTACTGTGTATCAGAATGTATTGGAGGAGTTTGACCTCTACTTGGGTACCTTACAGAATACTTGGATTCTGAAACTATTCTCGTGGTTTTGAGAATTGCCTGACAACTTTGATTTATTTTTCAGTGTGTTTTGTGCAGATTGGCAGTAGTTCATACAAAAAGGTAGTTAACCACATAAACAAGCAATAAACCCAAATAGTGAACCAAACAAACATATTTATGCCGTGTCAGAAAGGAGTTTTTCTTGCTGGAGAGAGAGGGAAGCTGCTATGGATTAGTAGAGTGACCCTGTTATCATCCATATAGCATCTGCAGTGCAGTGGTCAGTGCAGTGAAACAGCAAAGAGAGCCCGTCCTGACAAACGGCTGGTGGCTAATAACGCTCCCTCTGTAACTTAGGAAAGTGGAGAACAGATTCAAAGATACACTCAAATGTATATTGACATTTTCTGCAGTTGAATCATAGTGGGCTATTGCTCTAAGGTTATAAAAATTACCTTAATTGTGCAGCAATGTACAATATCATCAGTTACAGCCTTTTTGATGCTGTCACACTGTGTTCTGTAACACGTGGAACCTAAAGGCAATAATTCACAGCTATCATCCTCCTCAATAGCCTTTATTTTAAATAGATGCAAACCCCATGCATCTCCTAATACCACAGCAAATTCTACACCCCAAAAAACCATATGGAAACTGGCCCTTTCAACTGAGTCAAAATGTTCCCTAGACCCGTGGGGGGGGACAAACTCCTGTCCCATATGAGGGAGGGATGCGCAAGTCATTCCCAAAGCCTGCTGATTTCAGGAAAAGCAGCTGCTTTTCTCCTCACGGGTCCTCTCAATAGACAGTAGAGTAGACCACCTAACCTTGCCCCAAAGCATTATTATAATTATAAAAAAATCTAGTTTCTTAGTGAACAAATACAGTAATTTTAAAGATGTCTCAGTCCTGAGTACCTTGTCCATGAACCATTGCATACTACTGCAATTCTACAGTGGAGTTTATAATTAAAAATGCTGTTTATAACAATGAAATATCTGTCTTAATCTCATCGCCCCCCAACCTTCATCCTCTATTTCAAATTCTTTGCAAACATTATCCTCTTGCAGCTGACAAACATAAAATGTTTCATCCTGAATATCTCAGAAACAATTAAATATATGCTGTATTAATAATAATAATAATAATAATAATTTGGGTTTCTGTGCTTTTAAGGCTTGGTAACATACTGGTTGAAACTTCCTGTGCCTATAGTCATTCTCATTACAGCTGGACTGGGTGGAGCTATGCTGACTGGAGCTGAAAGGTGGAAGATTTCTCCTAAAAATACGTGGTAGAGACAGCCATATATTAAAGTTTCACTCCACGTAAATGGAATGTCACTCTTTTATAACTACAGTCCACTATGATAATCCTCTTGGAATGCATTAATTATCATCCACCAGATAAGTGTCAAAAGCTACATTCCTAAAGGATTATCAATTCCCACCCAATTTCTACTGCAGCTGAATAAGGAAGAAGAAAAGTTAGTGGAAAAAGACGCATCATTGAGAAGCTCTTATACTCTTCCCACAGTTATTCTTTACTCAGAATGAAAATATGGCCTTTCGAAACAGCTCAGCCATTCATACAGCTTTCATCACAACTGCACGAGTAGAAGAGAGGCAGTGACATGGTATCTGTGTGAAAATAGGGAAGATTTTGTCCTGCAGATTCTTTCATTATACAGCGACATTTTCCTTAGAAGTATTGGGAAAAAGAAAGAAAACCCTTCACCGCTAGAAGGCTTCAATAAAGACCTCAAAACCATAAAATAACAGTCTTCCTTTTTCAAGTTAAGGCATTTGTAACAGTTATGCCAAACAATTATCTATTGCTTTTTTCTTCTCTTTTTTTTTTTTTTTGGCCATGCCTTTGCTTTTCTGCTGTTGAAGAGAACAGAACTGAGACACAATTCTCACAAAGACTTCTGTGAAAAACTTGCTCATCTATATAGGCCAGAGAAGGTATAGAAGTAAAGTATTCCGAAGATACGAAGCGAGAATAAAAACAAATCAGAAACAAAATTTGGGTTTTGTGCAAAAAACTAACATAGCCACACTCCTCTAAATATGAAAACAGTGTGTTGCTTTTGTAAAGGCTTCTGGATGTAGTTTGCTGCTTTATATTTAGGTAACTATGTGCAGCTCTGCCATTTGTGAAAAATTCAGTCCGTCCAACCTCACAATAAACCAGTATGTAATCGATTGAGAAATGCACACGTATCCAAATGCATGGATGGGTAATAGCATTTAAACTAGCATCACAAATTGCCCTGCGGGTCTAACATTATGCCTGCAACCTCATTAATCTTGGAGACTGAGGTGGAGATGGGATAGGAGAATTCTTCATTCAAAGGAGGTTCAAGTGCAAGTTAGGGGTGAGCCTCTTAATGCTGCTTTTGCCTCCGAGTCAGCAAAGAGACGATACCCCCGCAGAGCGGTAAGCGCTATTAGTACCATCTTATTTACAATTTATATATTGTAAATATTCTTTGGGGTATTGTGCCGGACCCTGGACAAACACAGGAGCTGAAGGAAGCAACCCATTGAAAGGGCTCACAGTCTAAAGACAGAACGAGAGTAAACTAACAGTAGTGAAAGCGTAATGTTGAACAACTCAAACACACGGTCACAAGACCATGGAATAAAGGCCTTTTATTCCCCAAATGAGGACATTTGAAGCCATGAAGAATATTGACGTTTTCCTACACTTGCAGCTATCACTGTGGGGCACCATGCAGGTAGGAAATGCTGTGCAATTTTTCAGATGAGACACTTTTGCTAGATTCCTGTAGCACATTTTCCAAAAATAAGGATGTTCTGGTAAAATTCCAGTACTTTTTTTTAGTTCCATTAAGCTTCTCATGGCTTCCCCTACAGTTTAAACTGAAAATGGCATTAGTTATGCAATGTTATTTCTCTCTGTTGAAAACCCTACAAGCTTCACCTCAACTACAGCTGGTTTTCAGTGGGGAGTGAAGACTTTTGGATGTGCTGGAAGACTGTAACGGGTTTCAACATCCTTTGAGAAGGCAGATGCTACAGAAATATTGAATTATTATAGTAAATCTGGTATTGCTGAGGGAACAGGGGTGCTGAATTGAAAGATACATTCCTTGCTCCCTCCTGGACAGTAGGCAGTATTTATTAGCAGGTACCCATGGATCCGAAAGCAAACAGACTTCTGCCCCACCTTGTACGACAGCAATAGCAGATCTTCCCACTACCACTGAAATAAGATGATATCCTGGGTTTTGTTTGTTTAGCAGGGCTTTTTAAATGAAAACTTTGGGACATCTGTGGGCGCCTTGTATTATATTAACACATGCACCTCACTGTCTCCTGTCTTAACAGTGTGTTGTCACATTTGCAGTTTGGGCAAGACAGAATTGCTCATCTTCCCCTCACAGCCCATCTGGTTTCTCCCAAGCTGCTCAGGCAACAACATTCTAAAGAAAAAGCGATGTTATCAGGGGCACGTACCAATATATATCACATATTGCAGCATGTTTTGTCATTTACAATGCATCATAAAAAGTTACATTGCATCTGACCTACAACATGATGTAATGTAAAATGACATGCTTACATTGAACAACATTACATTACTCAAAAATCTGCATTTAAAGAAATAAGCATGGGGGGGTGTCTATTTATTTATTTGGAATGCTATAAATTCTGACAGACATTAAGTCAGCCAAGAAAAAGGGGGAGGTGGAGTAACTAAATATTTAACTGCATGGCTGCTTAGTCACTTGCTAATGCTATTTTTTACAAACAAAAAGAATTAAATAATACACTATGAGATCTGTTGTACATCTTTAATGTTAAACACAGCAAATGATATAATCACAGAAATATCAGTAACTTTCAAGATGTAAAACTGTAGTCAATTTTCTTCATGTTTTACTACTAAAAAGTGCAGCGATAGAGCTGTAAAAATGCATTTTAAGTCCTTCTGTTGGATTTTTAACAGCAAGAGTGGTAAGCAGAGTGCTCTATACATTCTACAGATCTGCTTTTTAAGAATCAACATGGTGCACACCATGTGAACTGTCACATTAATAACCCTATGCTGATATTCAAATTTTCTGTCTCAAGCTAAAGAAAGATTGAATACCCTGCTGTTGTGTGGCCAAGATTGAAGAGGTGTCTCACTGACATTGTTCAAAGTTTATGAAAATATATGAATGCTCAAATGTCATTGGCTTTGCGCCTCCAACAGACTGTGGTTTTATGAGAAATCAGTCTTTTAATCAAAATGATTGAATACCTTAAGGTCGAATCCAAAGATATCAGTTAATATCTAGAAACGTGCTATTTCTGCAAATTTTGCCAAGCTGTACATATTGTGGTGCATTTTAAAGTGTTAATTTGTGCATTCCATATTGAAAATTGATCTTGAGTTTTAGCTTTTTGTCAAGCAAAAACATATGGTTACAAGCTCTATGCATTTTATGTGACGGCTGTTGAAGCTGTCACATGTGCAAACTTGATAACCGATGTGACACATACGCAAATAATTTGCTTGTTTAGTAACAATTCAAAGATTCATTATTCATGCAGAAACACGTTGTTTTTTAAAAATTATCAGATGGAAGTAGTCTTCATTTTGCACAATCTAGTCTCATTGGTGTGCAAACACAGATAAAATAAAGCTGGGAACTCAGTGGTATTAAAACAAATCCAAGAATATGGGTATTTTCAGATAATTATTGAACCAGATGGTGTTTTTTGTTAATTCTGCCATCAGTCTGAGAACTTGATGTCTTACATCTGCACTTGGTAAAATAAATTTTGCCACTGACATTATTTCAGTTTTCTTAAAATATTTCAATCAGTTTTACACCAAGATTTGCAAACATCTGCCGTTCTACATGACTGTGAGATGAAATTATTGGAAAAAAATTCTGTTAAGGAAACACTTATCTTAAATTTAACTTAGGTTTAGCACTTTGCCTGCTAACTGTCTGAATTACTGCTTTATGAATATTATAAATAAAATGCTAATCATGTGCCAAAATACCACTACCTTAAATTTTGAGAGGAAGAATCTATATAAATCAATGAAGACCTGCAGGTTCATTTGGGGATGCGATCCTGGGATTTTACAGTCCCTTAGTTTGGTTTTTGAAGGCTGAGAGGTTAGAACCTCATTGGCACAGAACTAATGAAAACCTCCTCCCTGGCCTCTGTAAGAGTAAATAAACAAAAATAAAAAAATACTGAAATATGTGACCAATCTGTTAAGACCTACTTTAAATCAAGGGATATAAAAGTAATCCAGGCAGTCTTTTAACCTGCAGCTATGTTATTCACCCTAGTAGAACTCCTCATAAACATTATCGCTCAAGTATTGTACCTCATAAACAGATGTGCTCAATCACTTATGCATGTTTGACACCATATATAGCATTTAGATACTTCCTTTCTGTGATCTAAATCACAGTGTTTCTTGAAAATCCTACTGTAACAGGCAATTTATAATTGTAGAGCTGGCTTAACTACTCCAGTGCTCTACTTCTACAGCAAATCCCCAATAAGGCCAGTTTCTCCCAAATGATATAATAGATAAACTCCTCTTTTTCAAGTCAATGTACGCTCTGTGATACAGGCTGCACTCTAGCAGTCATCAGACCATCAGAGGCACCATGTGCAATGGCATTTTATTTATACCAAATAGCATAACTGTGAACTTATTTAGTAATTCTGCAAGCACTGCAGTAAAATCTCTACTGCTTTTGCTACTTGGTGAGGTTTAGTTATAATGCTTTTGCTGTGTGTGGGTAACACCACTGAGCATGCCTGTGAAAGTCTTCCATAGTGGGCACATGGCTTTGATTCCCAGACCTAAACTCCTTCTTCCTGGTCTGAGAGGAGACAGGAACACTCTGTGTAAGACTTTGTAGTTAAGAGTAATGTCTCTGTTTGCAGAAGAACTAGGAATCCTACGTGAAAACATGCAGACTTTCTCTGGTAGGGATCCTTTGTAAAAGATTCCTTCGATGTCTTTTATTTAATGAGAAATGTGAGGGATTGCCAAGGGTTGTCTGCAAAAGGGAAATTTCTGGGAGAACTGGTATGTCTGTGTGCATGAGCATAATGTGAGGATAAGGGCTATTTATCTAGAGAGAGATCCAAATCTCCTGAAGTGAACGTAGCGATAGATCAGATCTCATGTGGTGCACTGATTTATCGTGCTGTAAGATGGGAAATACAGCACTGCACTCCAAAAGGGCTTTTTACTGCGTTTAAGCTGACCGACTGGAGAGTGGCACAAAACATACCCACACACCAGCATTTTGGTCCTCAGTGCTCTGACACGGGACCCACTTTGGGGAGCAACCCGAGTCCCTGATGAGCTAATATGCAAATGCTGCCTCTGCACAAGAAAGCAAGGCACACTAGGAAGCAGAAGGAAATGGGCACGTGGGAGTACTTCTGTAGCCAGATGTTCCCTGGCATGATGTTGGGACACATCTAGGGTTTTCATGTTTGGGACCCATGAAGTGCCCCAGGATCTCCAGTTTGCATGCAGTGCTTGCTATACCCCAAGCTGAGAACAACCAAGTGGGGGCAAATTACAGAAATAGTAGACATTCCCCTCAATAAGAAGCATGGCACACCCCATCTTCCCCCAAAGAAGAAAATACTACCTGTTTGAATATGTCAATTCAGCTTTGAAATTACCCTCATGGACTTTTTTTTAGGGTAAAGAAGCCTATGTTTGTTGACTGCTTAGGTTTCTTTTTTTTTGTTAGCCTGGTTTTACTCCTTTGGTTCCCTCTCATAGCTTAAGGTGTGCAAGCTAGATAGAAGCGATATGAATAAAAGCATTAAAAGTATACTCTATATTTTGAGGTAAATAACATTTTACTATCACGAGGTGGATAATTATAAAATATGCATATAAAAGTTAATTTATAGATATCAATAGAATACTATTTTAATGTTATTCCCATCCAGTATCAGACAGTCAGTTTAAAAAAAAAGTAAAAAGACTGTGATATGGAATGTCTTTTTTTTTTCCTTTTATAGACTTGGCAAAGACCATGAGTTTATGGCCTGTTTCGTTTCTTGCCAGTAGACAGCACTGAAAGTTATAAAACTAAAACAATTGCTTTCATTTATATCTTTTCCTGATTACTCTGATAGCTGAAATGTCTGAAGAAGTTCAGAATCTGTAAAGCCTGTCACATTACAGAAACATGTCTCTTTAAACTAAATGTGAAATTCCAGTAATTGAAGTGATAAATCTACTGTTTTTGCTGGGGTACTTTTGATGAGAACTATAGTAGTAAATTAGAAATTATTCTCTGCTGTTATATCATGGTAAAAGCCTTTCCATTATCTGTTGTCAGTCACTAGGTATGGGCAAATAACTCAGTTGTCAATCTAACTGTGAAACCTTAAATTCTGGGAATAATCAATAAGGAAAAAAAACCAAAACCTCTCTATTATCTTCATGTAATTCTTTCGACAACTTGAAGTTGTTTTTTTTCCCCTTTTACTTCTGCACATCTCATTTATTCACAGATATATTACATATCTCAGAATATTTCATTTTTTATAGCAAGTTACATGTCAGCTTGTTTTCAAATGGTATGTGAGAGTTACATTTCAATATGGGCAAGCAGCTCTACCTGGGTGTATAAATGCAATTTTACATGACACAAACTTAATGAAATTAGCAGTAAAAGCGACCTGCATTTTACTATTGATTTTTCAGCTATCCTATTTATTGCCCAATATTTCTACTTTAAAAGTCCATGATGTTTTGCTCTTTCAAAGATTCAGGTAAACATCGTTTGAAAGACCACAACAAAACTGAACAGCAACACAAAGAATATGATATGCCATATGCTTACATTAAAATCTGGATTAAAGAAAAAGCAAAAGCAATCACTTCCATCAATTACGATGCTACGATAAACCTTTGCATCTTTGCTTGGTGCAAGAGATGGAAAAAAGCAGCTCATGTATTTCTTAGTTCTGACACTAACTCACTCTGTGACCACTGCTGTATCGTGTAATCACCCCTGCCCCAAGTTATCAATAGGTAAAGTAGAAGAAAAAAACCCGCCAAAACAAAACCAAACTCAACTCAGACTGGTAAAAAGATTTTCATCAGTGTCAGGAAGCTGTGCAGGGATGTAAAGCTAGAATTATTAGCTACCCATCTTATAACACTTGTACGAGAATCTTGCATTACTTATTTAGAAGATGACTGGACTAAGTGGCTGGGATAGCAATGGAGAGATATTTTCCTGTTCGTATTTACGAGTAAACTGTTCAAAACCTTGTAATCCAGGATGAGTGCCAGACACAGAACTTGGACTGAAATACACAATCACAGAATATTTAAACAGAGCATCCCCCCCCCCCCCCCCCCGATTTCAGCCTATACTGGAAACTGGTGTCATTTCTGAAATTTGGATGCAGGTGCAAAATTCCAAGTCCTGGAAATTTAGGAGGTTCAAATTCATTCTGAATCAACCCCAAGTCTATTTTATGTATTTTAGAGAGGAAGAATTATTTGCAAGTAACAGATGAAAATTACTGCTTCAGCTGTCAGTGTGACCTTCTATTATTAGAATAGGTGAACAAACGATGAAAATATTCAAAACTTTAACTAAAACCAGTAAGAACCACAGAAAACACACACAAAACCATGCTTAGAAATTTTCTGAGTAACAGCTGAGAACATTAGCAGAACTTAATAAATCTATATACTTCAATTTTGTGTGCTTGGAATAATGATATATAAGGAAAAAAGAAGAAAAAAAAAGGAAAACCTGCTCAAAAAGCAACAGACTCCTGGGTTGTTCCATTTTAAGCCCAGATTCCACCAATTTAATATTGTACAGTACAACTTGTTTTGGTGCTCAAAGAAAAAAGTCTTTTTGATTCACAGGATAAGGCATATAGAAAGCATAAAATACTACTAGTGCAGCCTTGTCTTTGGACTTGCTTTTGAAAGGAGAGGGAAAGAAAAAGTGGATAAGGAAAATAAACTCAAGTAAAAATTTGTATCTGAAACCCTGAAATACTTAGTATTTTTTCTTGAAGGGAAGAGGTGTAAGAGACCAGAAGACATGTAGGATCAGAAAGGAATATGGAGGATGCAGTTCAAATTTTTCCTTAAATACTTTGAGGGTAATAAGGGGCATAACAGCTTTTCAAAGAAGTTAATATGTAACTGCAGAAATACCTACACTGAACCATAAGCCATGTGCATACAGTTTCCCCATAACATTTATATGAATATGCACAGAACAAACTTGCCTAAAATTACCCACATACTATTAAATCAAATTTTCTTTTAAATCAACCATTTAAAATGGATCTCTACTCATATGTAGATTTAGAGCACAGAAAAATTGCATCAGTCTTCAACTATGACCTAAAATATAGAAAACATGGAGAAATTAAGTGCCTCCCCAAAACTCATAAGTAGGAAAACAAATCACTGCCAATATATGTGAAATCTCTAATCTTTTCTGTTACTCTTCCAATTCTATTGTTCCAAACATTAATTGGCAAATATTGGTAGATGAAAATATAAATTCCATGAAGCATTTACTGTACATAAAATACCATAAGAGTAAGAAATTAGTTATTCAAGCCACAAGACCGCATTGACAGTAAACCATAGTGTGTCGTACTGAAAGTGTAGTACTCTCTTAATAATAAAATAAGACTGCTTTCTGCATTCTATTTTGAGTATTTTAGTTTCTTCTTATTTCTTTACAAGCAATTTCTCAACAAGACTGCCACAACAGTAGGGCACCATCATGAAACAGTTCCCAGCAGAATGGGAAGAAACATACATGTGAGCATGTACCTCCCAGAAATGACTTGCTCTAGCCATGTACTAATGTTTTAGAAAAGACATATAATTTCATACACAAGTGATAAAAATGTAATTTTTAATTTTTTTTTTAAATCTTACTTAATAAATTAGTCACTTATGGTTTTAATAAAGCTGATAGAAATCTTAACAGAAGACTGAAATCTGGCTATCCAAATTGTAGTCTACAAACCAATCCTGTTTGGCTTAGGAAGGTATGTCCCATCACATAGCATGAATAGCTTTTCTTGCCATCTGGCTCCTGAATAAACTGTTATACTATAACTTAGTGTCTGTTTGTCAAGAAGTTTGATAATCTGGTTTAAATTATAATCTGTTTTCATTTTCTTAATTTTTTTTTTTTTTTTTTTTCATGTTGGCTGAGATTTTCCATTACTGCTCCCTGCCCGATGATGCTCTCTGGAAAGTCTGAGAAAATTCATGCCAGCTACTTTTTCATCATGTGAAATCAAAAGAAGAATAAAAGACTCTCATTGTAGAAAAACAAAACAAAACAAAAACCCCAAAAAATGTAATTCAGGTGCAGCAGGACGTTAGAAATTGGCATGTATACACTATGCACTGTTAAAAATACACTCACATTTGAGACTGCAAAGAAAGGTTAGAAAACAGAGAGATGAATGATTAAAATTCACCTCTTCATAGACTACAAACTAATGACGTTCTGAAGTCTTTTATGAAGCAAAATCTATTCTATAAAATTTTGTTCTATTGAAATATAATTAATAACAGTCATGACATGTACAAAATCCCCCCACTCTTCCTGTAAACAAAATATCAGTAATCATGTTCAGACATTATAATATAGGACTGAACAGGTATTTGGACTACTGGAGGTTAGAAAATGCACAAAATAGACTGTTGCATAGGAATTGTATGAAATAGATGTACAAAAATTCTTTCTACAGAAAAAAACCCAACTTAATGACTGTCTCTTTATTGTGGCATTAAACACAGCAACCTTCAAAGCTAAAACATTACCACCTATTTAAGCATAAGACTTATTTTTTAACTGCACTAGAAAAAACAAATAACAAGGTAATCCTTTTACAACGCATAGTCTCACATAAATAAAGAAATCATGCTTTCTGAAAAGCAGAAAAAGGAAGAAATCATGGGGGAAAAAAGGAAAGAAAAAAAAGTCAGTTGAAACTTTAGTGTCTCTCCATAGGTGGGAATTAAGAGAAAAGACACACAATAAAATCTTCTGCAATGAAGACTTCCCATTTCAACCATCAATAAGCAGAGTTCACAATGGGGGATTATGATATTCACAGCCAGTGCCCCCATAATTTAGAATTAGCCCTTCTTAAATCAAAAGAATGACCTGGGATAAGTAAGATGCAATTCAGCATTAGAATGCAACTCATGGTTTGGACTAAAGGCTTTGAAGAAAGCCTTTTCCAATCAGTATTAACAGTCACTAAAATTCAGATTTAGTCTCCTCAGTTCCATTTGCCTCAGGATTTGAATTCTGATCCTCTTCAGATCTCATTCAAGTCAATGACTTTAGTAGCCCTCTTAGTCCCTAGTAGCATAATTTTTTTTGAGTGAAGCCATTTTCATGATTTTTCTAGCCTCCCAGATGTAGCTGGTGGAGCGAAATTTGACCCTGAATGAAAAGAATGGAATCACTCAGTAACCACTTTCACTAGTCCATCTGTTCAACTGACACTGGTAAAGCCTACTATACTTAAAATAAACCTCCAAGGCATAACCTGTGCCCTGAAGTGCAAATTACAATCCACTGTATTTTACACTACTTAGATGTAGATCTCCTAGGTGTACTTG